>PVJL010000987.1:0-312566 GCA_004026885.1 Lyroderma lyra | reverse complement strand
CCTCGGGGTGGTGCCGGAGGGGGGGATGTTGGGTCGAGGGGTGTGTCTATGCGGAGGCGAGATGACCGGCAGGAACCTGCCCCAATGGGCTGCAGAGTGGTTAGTGTGTGGGTGACGGACAGACCTGTAGGCCAACGGGTGGTCCTAAGTGTTTGCGATCTTGTCCAATGGAGCAGGGCCGGGGCGGGGCCGCGGCTCGGGTTTAATGAGACTCCATTGGGCTGTAATCAGTGTCATGTCGGATTCATGTCAACGACAACAACAGGGGGACACAAAATGGCGGCGGCTTAGCTCCTACCCCTGGCGGCGGCGGCAGCGTTGGCGGAGGCGACGGCACCTCCTCCAGGCAGCAGCCGCAGCTTCTTTCTCAAGCAGCGGCAGCGCCCCCGGCAGGCGTGGTGGCGGTGGCGCGCGGCCAGGTCTGTCACCCACCTCGCGCGTTCCCAGGGGGAGGAGACTGAGAGGGAGGGGGCAAAAGGGGGGGATCGGGGGCTGTAATGCCCCTCCCACAGGCCTCTGCGCGAGGGTCACCGCGGGGCCGCTTGGGGTCATGTTGCCCCTGAGCGTGACGGTAGGGGGCGGGGGAAAGGGGAGGAGGCACAGGCCCCGCCCCTCAGCAGGGCCTCCAGGGCAAGGGGCGGGGCTCGATTGTGAAGGGGGCGGGGCTACATAGGGTGGGGGTGGGGCCCGGGTGGTCGGAAGAAGCGGGTTTGGAGGGGTTTTCTGACCGGGAGTGACTTGGAGGGAATGGTTGTGGGCTAGCTAGTTTCTGGGAAGAACTGGTGAGGGGGGTGGGTGGGAGGGAAAACTGGAGGTGTGCCAGCAGGTAGAGAAAGGAGAGTATGGAGAGGTGCAATATTGGAGGTGTGGAAGGGGGACCGAGGAGTGTGTGAGGGCAGGTGAAATGATGCAGAATGGTGATAATGCAGTTATCTGAGGGTAGAGTAAGATTGCGTTTGGGTGTGGTGAGTGTCGAGTAGAGTTGAGAAAGCAATGCAGAGTAGATTTTGGACTGAGGAAAGTATTGGGGGAATGTGAAAAGCAGGTACAGTTACTATGGTGGGGAAGGGGTATTGGAATGAATTGGCATGTTGGAATAGAAAGGTTTGCTAGCTTTGGGGTATAAGAAGCATTAAAAATACATAGGATAGGATGGATATGCTTGGAAGAGTCTCTGAAAGGCAAGACAACAGAGCAGGCATTAATGTGAAGGGAGCAGACATAAATGTGAAGAGAGACTATTTAGAATTTTTAAAATATATCTGTGGCAGAAAATCTCATGGGAAAGGGGGATTCAGGAGGTGGGAAGAGACAGCAGGTGTGAAGAAAGATGAGTGGGGCTGGGCAGTGGATCTGGGTGAATGTGATTTGGTGGACTGCATCAGGAGTGAGGGTAGGCAAAGAAAGATGTTAGTTTGGGAGATAGGGTTGTTTAATAGGCTGAATTTCTGGAGTGAAACTTAAGCTGGGGTCTTGAAGATGGGGCCAGGAGAGGGAGAGCCTGGTGTCTTCCTCACAAAGACTTTGGTATGAGAAAAGTGCAAGGAGTGGTTGGAGACTAGGAGCAAAAGCAGAGGAGGGGCTAGATTACAAATGCCCCACCAGGGAGTTTAAAGGGCATTTATATGATAAACCTATGAACCAAGTGTATTTGGGGTGGAGGTACCAGGAAATTCAAGGTAAAGAGTATACGAGTATGAAGGCTTTCATATGGGTAGGAGGTAGAAGTAACAAATGGGAATTATGTTGTGATAGATTAGGTTTGTGGTACTGAGAGGCGCGTGTAGGTTTTTTGTATGACTGAATAAAATACATTCTTCCTATGTTACTTGTGTACCCTAGGTTTCTGCAATAGCCCTGAAATAATTTACTCCATCTTTTTACTATTCATAAATTCTTCACACAAGTATCAAAATGGATTTGGATAGCCTTTTCACAGTTTTAAGAAGGAAATCATTTTGGAAGGTAGTTGAGGAAGTTTGATAAATAATTTTAATGTACTTATGAAACTTTTCATGGACTTTCATGTATCATTTAACAAAGGACTTAACTAACTGATCTCGCTTTGTTAAATGCTGGGATTCCTAATAGGTGACTTCTCAGTCTCTTAGATCTACAAAATACCTTCAGTTTTCCTGTATACATGTACCTGTATTTGTATAAAGTGAGAGAAAAGGAAATTGTTTTATGAAAGTAGGGGTGTGTGAGCTGTAGTGATCAGTCTTTGATTGCAGAATAGTAAATAATAACATGGATGGGAGAAGTGTGATGAAGGGATATTTCTTCCCTAAAATGCTTTAATTTGCATTTCCAAAGCACCTTTAACCACCTTTTTATAGGACTTCACAGTCTTCCACAATTTTTGTATTATTCATTCCACTGTTGATAGAAGTTTGAGTGATTTCTGGTTTGGAGAAATTGTGAGCAAAGCTGCTATGAGTGTTCCTGTACCCGTCATCTGGTGCACATGTGTACAGGTTTCTCTGAAGTGTACACCTAGGAATGGAATTGCTAGTTTATAGGCAGGATGACCATTTATTTTAGTTTATGCCTGCTGTCCCAGTGTAATTATTAATAAAACACACTTAATTCTTAAATGTATTTGTATTTGGATGATAAGTTATATTGTCTCCTTAGTCTCAGGGTTATGCTTTTCTTTGACTTTACTAGGTACCAGTCAAAACTGTTTTCCAACGAGTTGTACCAGGTTACACTCGTCTACCAGTGGTGTATGAGAGTTCTCATTGCTTTTTGTGTTCTCCACACTTTGTCTTGTTAGCTTTTCAAGTTAGCCAATCTAGTAAACTTTTCATTTACCTGATTAGTAACCAGATTGAACAGTTTTTCATGTATTTGTTGGCTATTTGGATTTCTTCATTTGTAAAGTTCCTGTTCAAGTCTGCCCCCTATTTTTTTTTTTTTTTTAATTGGGACGTGTGTCTTTTATTGCTATTCAGAAGTTATTTACTCTGGAATCAAATCCTTTGTCATGTGTGTATGCTGCAAATAAATGCCTTTTTCCATTCTGTGGTTTACCTTGTCACTCTTTATGGTGTGTTTAAATGAACAGAAGTTCTTAATTTTAATGGAGTCAGATTTATTGGTCTTTTCTTTATGGTTAGTGCTTTTTGTGTCTTGTTTTAAGACTCTTCCTACCCTCAGGTCACAGTAGATATTCTCCTATGCTGTATTATCTTCTGAAAGCTTTATGACCTTAAAAGATGTATGATTATGAGTAAAATAGACTGCTTGACCCCATCCTCACCATTACAAATCTATTTTTGTTTTCCTTCACTTTCTGATGTTCTCTCTCTCGAATTTTTACTTGTCCACCATTTTAACTAAGAACCAGGTACTGACTTCTGTCTCTGAGGAGAAAATGGTCCTATAGACAGTTCAGCCAGATTAGATTTTACAGGTCTCCAGCTGACTGTATTGCCCTTTTTCCTTTTATGAGCTACACTTTTATTGTGTTCCTGCTGTGTGTCTGCTACCATCCTTAGTTCTTTCATATTTATCTCAATTATTTCTGTTTACAGTTCTGTAAAATGGGGATGTAGTCTCATTTCCACAGATGAGAAAACTGAGACATTGATTAAGTAACATGTCCAGTACCCCGCAGTTAAGGTAGCTAGTAAAGGGCAGACTTGATTCCTGAACTCTCTAGATATATCCCATCATCGCACATGTCCTTGTTGCCTAAGATTGCAGAAGCCTATTTGATGATATCCAAAACCAATGAGAATGACTTGTTTAGTTTTAATGTAACACGTCCTGATTATTGTGAAACTGGATAAAATTATTGACCTCTCTGTGTGTAAAAAGTTAAATTTAAAGTAGATAAAGTAGCACCAGTGGACCTTAGGGTGTCCTTGGGTGGAGCAAATGCCTGTATGTATATGTGTTCATTTTTTAAAAATCTGTAACTTTCTTGAGATTCTTAAAGAGGAACCCCAATTTATTTTCAGGCTTTGGATATCCTTTATCACAGATGTCTTCAAACTGGATATCCTGTTTGAAGACATCTGTGGTAAAGTTGAATGATCTGTGTTTCCAAGATAATCTTTTACAAATTCAGATGTCAGATATTTTTTCTTAATATGTTGTTCTCAGGCATTATCATTAAAACCTGGCTGAAGCTAATTTGTAATTAGGAAGAAATCTAGGATTGAATAGAAAAAATTTTTAGGCCAAAAAAGATACTCTAAATTTAGTTGATTATTTCTTAAGTGAAAGTGCTTAGTTATAATATCATCATTACTAATCACTGTACCCTGGTTGCAAAAAGGCCTGATGACTTCAAATGTCTTTTCATCTTGCTCTAAAATCCTCTGTTTTACAAGGGATCAAATTTCCTGTGAGGTTCCTAACAGTGTGATTAAAGTTTAGAGACTGAAACTATTGAGCACTTAAATGCGGGATGACTATGCAAACCTAATTCATGGGCTTCACCAGGAGATTTGAGACATGACTCTACTAATTTATGATGATGATGTTGAAACTAATCTTTGCTAGGGATTATGGAAGTCATAATAGTTTATTGATGGTTCAGTTATTGTTTGTTGAAGCAGATTTACACAATTATAGTTTAATGACATAACAAGGATATTGTCAACTAGGAGAGCATGACATGAAAAATTAAACTTCCAATTAATATATTATGTATTAGTTGAAATGATAATTTTCACGCTGATTTATTTAGTCTCTTAGAAATCCTTAGAAAACATTATTAGCTTATGAATTAAAAACTCTTTATGTTAATTAGTAGTGAGAAAGAACTTAGTATTATTCTAAAAAGATGGGGAATTAAATACTCAATTCAGCTAACATTTATTGAGTGCCTACTCTGGGCTTGCTGCTGAGTTAGACTCATAAATATAAGTTGAACCAGGTTGATGTTTGGAGAGGTGAAATACTGGTTGCTTTTGTTTGTTGCTTCAGTTATCCTTCCATCCAGCCTTTACTGGATGGATATTATTGCCAGAGTGATTCAAACATTTAACAGATTTGTGTGTGTTTATGTGTGCGCTTGTACACACACCACTATGCCTCAACATGTCACTACTCCTGCAGTGGCTTCCTATTACTTCGTCTGTCATGTTCCCATGCCCCAGCCTAGCTTTTGTCACAGCTAACTTTATTTTTTATTCCTTTTCAATAGATACCCTCTATAGGCATGAACATGGACTCATGTCCTCTTTGTCTGACAGCTCATTTTTAGCTTATGTGCTTTCTCTATCCCTTCCTTTATTCACTGTTGCATTCATTTAATAAATAGACATTGAACCCCTCTTACATTCCAGTTGTGTTCCTGGGAAATCATGGGCATACAAAAATGAATTGAACATGAGTCCTGCTATTAAGATTTTTACAGCCTATTAAAGGAGAGGAGGCCAAGTACACATGCAAGCATAATACAGAGTAGGGAATGAATGGCCAAGTAGGAGGAGAGTGCAGAGCTTCCTTGTAAGACCGAGTTGTAGGGCTTCCGAGGGGGTGTTGTCTGCATTGGGCCATGAGAACTTGAATTTGGATGGAGAAACTGGACAACGATTCAGGTTCTGCCCTCTGTCATGCCCCATCCATTCAAGGGGTGTTCTGCCCATTCACACCCAACAATGCTAACCTTACAATGTTCTAAGGTTTACTGATAACCTATGTAAAGTGTCTGGCTCGCAGTAGTCGTCAGAAATGGTTGGTATTATAGTTTAGTGCTTTGTTTCTTAAAAAAAATTTTATTGAGGTACAATTCACATAACATGAAACTAACCATTTTAAAGCGAACAATTCACTGACATTTAGTACATTTAGTGTTGTGTGACCCCTACCTCTATCTAGTTCCAAAACAGTTTCATCAATCCAAAATAAAACACCCCTCCCCCATAGACAGGGCCCCACCAGTCCATGTTCTATTTATGGATTTATCTATTCTGGATGGGTCACATAGATAGAATTATTTGCTGTAACCTTTTAGGCCTAGATTCTTGTACAGCATGTTTTTGTGGTTCATTCACATTGTAGCATGTATCAATACTTCATTCTTTTTTATGACTAATAATATTCTAATGGATGGATCTGTACCACATTTTGTTAATCCATTCATCTATTGGTGGGCATTTGGGCTCTTTTCACTTTTTGGCTATTGCAAGTAGTGCTATCATGCACGTATTTATGTACGTGCACTTCTTTGCGTACTTGTTTCGGTTCTTTGGGGTATAAACCTAGATGTGGAATTGCAGGGTCATATGGTAATTTTATGTTTAAGTTTTAGAGGACCCACCAAAGAGTGCTTAATTGCTTCTTACCCACATAGCACCGACCACAGGGCTGCACACCCAGAGCAGGTCGTTTGTTGTTGTTCTTCGGTTAGTATTTATAATCTTACCTCCCAATTCTCATGTTTTGGGCTTCAAGCATTGATTTTAGGGGAAATAGATGCATCTAGGACTTGCAAGTTAACAAATATCACCATATTGGTGATGTTTGATGTTAACAGACAGCAGTTATTTGTTAACTGAAGGCACTATTTTGAGCAACTGTGCCTGTAGTCTGCTGGATGGTTAGAGAAGGATGAAGCTAATGTCCTTTGAGCAGTGCATGTTCAGTTTCAGAAGATGCTGTTAAGATTTGTGGGTCCTCACTCAGTTACATAATAGGCTATGAAAATACCCAGGAACATATAAAAGTGAGAAAGCTAAAAATAACTGTTAGCAAGTAAAACTCGGGATGACAGAAGAGTAAACTCTATTATTAATTTTATTTTTTTCTACCACTGTTTTTGGCTCATCCCTAATCTCATGACTTGAGTGTTATGACATTGATTTTGTAACAACACACAGCTTTAGTAAAAGCTTGGAGAGGAGGCTTCACATAATATTTATGATCCAGGATATTTTGACTCTTTTTATGCTGACATGAATGTTTCTGAATAGTGTTGATATTTATATAATACTAATGAAGCCAAAGGCTCAGTGTTGGACTAAGCATTTCTCTAGATTTGTTTAGAATGGCTTGTAATGAATGATGTAAATAGTGTTTTATTATAAGGCTGTATAATACAACCATATAATTTACTGATATTTTGTAGTTAAAAATAAAGTGATTCAAAACCTCAGAAAATGGAATAATTTAATTCAATGTAACATGAATCCCCATAATTAATTTGGAATGATTCACTCCCTTTTTGATAGCCTTTTAGTCCAACTTTCAAGTTTTTATAGAAAAAAAATGAAAAGAGAATAATGATTTTTTTTTGGTTGTACTGATTGACTGTCCTATCTACTCTGAAAAAGAGAAGTGGTGTGGATAATTTCCAATCAGGGGGAAAAAGCATTTCTATTTGGCTTTTGAATGAATTATACATTTTTTCCCCTCAGATTTGTCTTTCCAGTTAGATACTGCTTAGACTAAAATTAAATTGGTTTTCAATCCATTTTCTTAGTGTATACTAATTTACAGTGGGGCCAGTGGGATGTCATAAACAAACCAGCCTAAGATTAAAAAATTTGTAGTGGATAATATACAAAGTGGGTAATATACATGTGTTTAGTGAGAATTGGCTACAGATAAGAGACTTCTGATTTTGCTCCTCTCCTAGCTGTGTGTGTGTGTGCTAAAAAACACTGATTTTGCTTGTAGCAAAGAGCTGCTGAGTTACATCTGCTTCTGCCTAATTAACTCTGTTGGTTGGTGTCAGATGAGAGCTAATTTTGAGATTAAATTGAGGAGTGGGGTGTGTGTCTGTGGCTGGGTGAGTGGGAATGAAGGATCTAAGGTTGCTTGGTGGTTTTGTATAAGATCAACATGCAGTTATTCAGTGTTGTTTTAAATTTATTTTTTGACTTTGAAGTAAAAATGATCAATACTGCCCTAAAATGTGACCTGTGTCAACACATACGTACTCTTGTGGAAACTGCTAGATCCTTCTTTAAGGTGTAGTTATTGACCATATCTTGATAGTCCATTCAGTATGTAGATGCCAGGTGACCTTTGGGACAAATACTGAGTGTTGCCTGGGAAAGTTACTACTGACTTTTAATCAGTGTTTGATTCCCCCTCATCCCTGATAAAATGTTATATTTACCTGGATATTTGAATAATAGTGGGATTTTCTTTTTTCATAATGAGATTCTTTTGGGGGCTCTATTGCAAACTTGAATTTTAACATTTAGAGAACAGGTCTGGCCCTAGAGAAGAGTCAGTTTTACCTCTTTAGCCACTTGTTTTGGGACTTCCTTTCCTGTCTCGAATTCCCTGTTCTTAAATACTCTTTTGTGGTATGAAAAAGTTAATATATTACCAAATGTAATATACTAATAAACTCATTGCAGCTGTGTGTATTGAGTGACTGTGGAGAACCATAGATGGTTGCTGAATTTAAGAGATGTCCCGTATGCCCAAATTAACATTTACTATTTTTTCTATTTGCAGATTTTCCTGAAGATCTGGACAATCTTCTTTTTTGTCATGGACTGTTAAAACATTTGACGTTCCAATTCTGGTATTTTTTTTTTTTTATTGTATTTTAAGATATAAAATATCAGTATTACCGAAATGTGTTAGTAATAGATATGAATAATTCTTTTCATTGTGGGTAAGGATTGTGGTCACTGCTTGTCATGAAGGTATATTTGAGTATTTATTATTTATGAAATGACTTTTGTTTTAATGTATGTTCATTTGCTTGTGAAACCAAGATGCCTGAAAACAACTTCTCAATATAAGACTTTTCAGTGACTTCTTTTCTTCTTACAGTTGTATTTCGTGTAATCAAATTAAATTAGTTGATTCATCCTAAATAAATGATGAAAGATGAAATAATTACTTGGACACAGTGAAATGACTTCTAATGAAATTGCACCCCAAACCATTTTACTTTGGAAAGATCAGCTTCCTGTTCTAAACTTTCTAACACAGAATGATTCCTGTATTCTATGATGAAAGTGGTTGCACTATGAAAGCCAATAATTTCATTCCTAAACACACTGTGTTCCAAGTCTAACATTTTTGTCAATGATTTATGTAATGACACAGAGGGAAGTGCTTATTAGATTTGCAGATGACAGATGACAGAATCAGAATTCAAAACAGTCTTTAATAGGTTGGAAGATAGACTCAAGCCAACAAAATGAATTGAACTGTAATAAAATTTAAATCCCAGCATTTAGATTTGCACAAGGAAGGGAATGGAAAGACTCAACTTGACAGCCTTTTTGAAAGAAGATCTGGGATTTTTAGTTGGACTGCATACTTAGTATGGGCCAGTTGTGTGGCAGGGCAATTAAGAAAGTTCAGGCCTTGGATTGGATTTATAATTGGATAATGCCAGAGCTGCCAGATTTTAAGATGGGCATTAGCCCCTAGTGAACAACCAGAAGAAGTGTGTGCTTGGAGACTGATATGTGGACTTGTTGAGGGACTTGGAGATGAATGGTCTAAAGTGGAGCTGGTGGTAGGATGGGGGTTGATTGTAGTGGTGTTCAAAACATACTTGTTTTCAAATATTCTAAGGCTTGTCATAGTAAAGAATAAGAATTTCTTGAGATTGTCCCACGGGAACTAGGACTAGTGGGTAGAAATTATGGGAGGGCAGAGTTTGGCTGAGTTAGAGCTGTCCAACGGTGGAATAAGTTGCCTCAAAAAGTGGCAAATTCTCAACCACTAGGAGTATTTTGAGACTTTATGGCCCATCTGTAGGCATATTGAACTGGGGGTCTTTTACTGGATAGCTAGAGGTTGGACTGGATGCACTCTAACGTCCCTTCAGCCCCGAGTTTCTGAATCTAAGGGGAAATAATGGAGTGAGCCTATAGTTTACTGATTGCAGTAAGACAATCCCTTTTAACTTGCCCCTTTCAAGCTGACTGAACAAGTATAGTTCAATGGCTCAGTTGTTTTTTTTAGCTGCAGAATCTTGGTGAGCACAGGTTACGTTCTTCAGGGTATCTGGTTGAAGTTTTGAGGAAAACATTTTCCTTTTTTTTTAGGTACATTCAATCTAAATAACCAGAGATAACTTTAATTTTGTATTTCATGAGACATTTTTCAGTGCATCGATGGCACATATTGAATATTAGATACTGTGTTCACTTAATTCTCTCAACAATCCTGTGAGGGATATATTATTATTGCCCTCCTCCCAGGCCAGGACACTGTCTCCTGGTGCTCTTTGCATGCGTACTCAATGCCAGATTAGAGATCCAGCATGGTTTTTATGTGCATCGGAAGGCTCTCAGAGAGCAGTAGCACTGTTGACCTGGAATTGGATTGGTATGAGCCTTCCTGTAGTAGGCAGTTTCATGAGCTAATGAGGTACTAAGATACCTAGAATACTGCATTATTTAAAAGGTAAAGGGTCATGTTACTATATTAGTTTCAATTTTCCACACTGTTGGTTAGAGTGTCACAGACCCCTTTCAAAGGAATCATTGGATATAATTCTATAGAAGTGGCTAGATGGGAAATTTTCTTATGTGTGACACCTGAGAAATGCAGTATCTAGCTGAAATAGAAGAATCAGGATTATTGCTCTTTTTTTAAGTTTAAGATTTCTTAAATTTAATGTACTTCCATCATATTTTTGTATCATAGACTGATGTTGATTTAATATTTATAATAGACATATCTTAAGGGAACCTTCATGTGATTTTATTTCAATGAAGATTATCCATTAAATATATAACTTAGATGTGATCTCTCAAATGCCTTATAAGTGACTTCATATAAATAACAAGTGAAAAATCCTAAAAAATGTTGTCAGATGGACATCCAATTTCTGGTTGGAAAATATAGTCACTGTGGCTTTATTACATAGTACCTTCCTGTCATTATTTGTAGGGTCATTTTGCATCAGAAAAAAAATACTAAAGAGTCTTTTAATTTATTTTTAGAAGTTCTGTTATTAAGAGCCTTTCCCTCTTATTTATCCTTTAAGGTCTTGAATTCCTTGTTCAAGATGTTCTTCACCTGAATACAGTCTTTCTTGTTGGTGAAATAAGACAACTATCAACGTTGCCTGTTTGTCCTCTTTTTAATCTCTTAAGGATGGATGTTTGTAAGATGTTGCTTAATATGGTCTGGAATACTCTGCCCATTTGTTGAAGTATAAGTGACTTTTAAATGTGCAAGTTCTATTAAATACAAGGAGAACCTCTATGGGTAATTTTTGTATTGAAGAAGTCATTTGTCAACCATGGTAAAACTTGCAAACCCACTTTATACAGAGTGGATTCTTGAAGCTATACAGAAAATAAAAAAGCAAAAACAAAGGCCCTCTGAAGAGAGAATCTGCCATGCAGTCAGCACTTCCCATGGGTTGGATAAGAAGACAGTCTCTGAACAGCTGGAACTCAGTGTCCAGGATGGCTCAGTTCTCAAAGTCACCAACAAAGGCCTTGCCTCCTATAAGGACCCAGACAACCCTGGGCGCTTTTCATCTGTTAAACCAGGCACTTTTCCTAAGTCAACCAAGGGGTCTAGAGGACCATGCAATGATCTCCGCAACGTGGATTGGAATAAACTTTTGAGGAGAGCAATTGAAGGACTTGAAGAGCCAAATGGCTCCTCCCTGAAGAATATAGAGAAGTATCTCAGAAATCAAAATGATCTCACAGGCACCACCAACAACCCAGCCTTTCAGCAGCGGCTGCGACTGGGGGCCAAACGTGCAGTGAACAATGGGAGGTTATTGAAAGACGGACCGCAGTACAGGGTCAATTATGGAAGCTCGGATGGCAAAGGGGCTCCCAAATACCCCAGTGCTTTCCCATCCTCTCTTCCACCTGTCAGCCTTCTACCCCATGAAAAAGACCAGGTAAGCGAAGAGAGAATGCTGTTGCATTCTAAATATTGCCCATTGACTTGTACAGTTTAAATTACATAGTGTATGGCCAAAAAGTTCTGAGTAAAGTTTGATAGAATCAAATATTTTGCCTTAGAACAGGCTTTTATATTTTATTTATTTATTTATTTTTAATGTCTAATTCTTTTTTTTTTTTTTTTTTTAATTCATTTTTATTGTTAGACTTATTGGGGTGACATCTGTTAGCAAGGATTACATAGGTTTCAGGCATACAATTCTACAGTGCATTGGACTTTTATATTTTAAAATGTATATGTTATATATAAAGTGTTCTATGTTGTTTTACAATGTATTGAGGGCTTCCTCATTGGTTAGCTAAGAATTTAATGTGATGATTATGCAATTTTTTTATTTTTATGTTTTTATGTGGGCAGTTCCCTGACTGGGAATCGAACCCAGGCCGCAGTGTTGACAGTGCCAAAGCCTTAGCCACTACACCACCAGGGAACTCCTGCAATTTGTTTTTTAAACTCTAATTGTTAACCAGTGAGTGCTTTGAAGGGACCAGCATAAATGACTTGAATACTCCCCCTTCCTCAAGGAAGGAGCATATATATTTTTAAAAATCTAAGAAAGGCCACTGTGTATTTTTTTCTCTTTTAATTATTTATTATCTTTTTTTCAGCTTTATTGAGGTGTAATTGATATTTTTCTTTTATTTTCAGAGAAGAAGAATTTATAGACTAATTATTCTAATATTGGAATTGTTTTAGTATGTGACCTAAATCTTGCCTGTTTCAATTTGAAGTCATTTATTATCGTCTACTTCTCAGTGGGTGAAAGTGAATGTTTATTTTGTTTCATACTGTATCTTATACTCTTTGGTTTCTCTGGGCCTTATGTTATTTCTGTAGTGTTTATACATACATGGCAGATTTCTCCTATTGCTACAATTTTAAGACTTTGGTTGAGTAGGATTTCCCTTTGTTTTATTTCAAAGCTACTGAAATTGCTGCCTAAACTAAAACCAAAGTAAAGCAACAGCAAATTGTAATAATCCAGCCCTCCAGTTTTGGGGCTTATTGTTTGTCCTTTGGGCAAGTGGATACATTGATATCAGTTAACTTTACATCTCGTAAACCATTAACCATTGTTGATAGAAAGGGTGGTTGCACTGTTAACTGCATTTTTAGAAGTGATGGAAACACAAGTATTAGGAAAAGTTGTGCTCCTCCCTAATGGTGTGTTTTTCCCCTTTCGATACAGCCAACCCTTAAGGTAGACCCTGCTTCCCTCAGTGCTTTAAGCTGATATGGGCTAATGTGAACACCAGTATTTTTATTAGTTTTCCTCAAAACTTATTTTACACTTTGGTGGTACTTCTATTTGAGTAACCAACCCCAATTCTTTGTGAGAGAATGTGAACATAAAGAAAGAAGTAAGTAAACCTATGAAATCTTCTTTTTATTGTAATAACACTAAAAAAATAAATATAGCAAGTGATTCAAATCCTAATTCTTGTGTCTGACATGGCCACACAGCACTTCTGTTTCTTATTAAATATTTTTATAAAAGCTTATACCATGAGGAATTCCTTAAGGGAATATAGAGTTATTTCTTGATGGATTTGGATATCTTTGTTTTTAAAACATATACATTACCCTAAGGTATACTAAGGTTTTATAATGATCAGGTACGTGGACTAATTCAGGTAGCTTTAGGCAATTTAATAGTGTGTTTCAATAATTTTGTGATCCAGGGGATATTTTCACTTGTAATAGAGGAGTCACTATAAATTTTCCACAGTTCCTTTCCTGTCCTCTTTCACCTTGCCCACCATTTCTTGCTAACCTTATCATATTTTTTTTCATACAGCATCTGTACAGAAGTATTTTTAGTTTAAAGGAAAATTCATGTCTGAAAGTGTCTAGGATTGAGAACGGTGTAATTTATTGCTTAGCATGCAATTGTTACTGCTCTTTTTATGATGCTGATCTTTAAATTGTTCAGTTAGCATCATCGTGTACCAAGGAAAGCTGAGAAAATGTGTCCTAGAATTTTTACTTGATGAAATTTGGAGATCAGTTGTATTGAGTAATCATATTCTAATTCTCAAAAATGAAAAAATAAAAATAAATGAAAATCAGGTCAAGTCAATTTGGCCACAGATATTATATTACTTGTATTGTATATTATAATAGCATCTTTCCTTGATAAATGTAATAAAAATCACATCATACTATATTGCCCTTAGAGGTTGCAAGTGGTAAATAGTTTAAAACCATGTAAACTTGCCAATAAGTAAATGTAATAGAGATTCTTAACCTGGATCCATGAATAAGTTTGGGAAGGTGGGCCACAAATCCCCTGGAATTGAACAGTGATATGTATCCACATGTTTTTCTGGAGACAGGATCTGTAGTTTTTATCCGATTCTCAAAGAGATTCGAAATGTCAAATAGCCAACGTGAAAATATTTTTGTAGTGTAAAATATTTGAGTTTCTTACTCTAAAACCATAATATGATTTGATTATTCTTGCTTCAGCTGCTGAACTTGGATCTGTGTGTAGATTGGTTGTATTGTTGTTTCTTGTTTATGGGGCTTTCTCTAATATGTTTGAAAGACAGATTATCATTGTTCTTGTGCTGGAAGTCTGAGAATTTGCATTGTAGGAGGACATTTATGATATAAATAACAACTGTACAGAGATAGAGTAATCTCAATTACAGTTTAGTCAACTGATGTCTTTCAAAGAAGCTGTTACTCTTGTTACTTTTGCTGAGCAGTTTCATTTAATTGTAAAAAAATAATAAAAATAATAACTAACCTTTCTTAAGGGTTAAATGCTGGCAGTATTCCAAGTGCTTTGCATTTGTTATCTCCTTATCACAGTAACTGTGAGGGTCATAGATTATTATCCTTATTTTACAGATGAAAAACTGAGGCTCAGAGCCTAAGTAATTTGTCCAAGGTCACTGACAGAGCTGGTGAGTGGTGAAGCCACGATTCTAACCAGACAGTCTGACTCCAGACCTCTGTACTGCTCGGCTGTATACTGGTCAACAGCGGTGGCTTTGCATTAACAGTAAAAGTATCTCTTCCAGTTTCACAAATGCTTAGAAGCAGTTTTCCCCCAACAAATAGATTTCTGGCATTTTAAATTTGGTAGCTCCTATGAACCCATTACAGTTTTTAAAGCACGTACTATTTATAATATTAGCAGTATGGGAAAGCAGTGGGAGAAATAGTAAATCAGTGTCTAATTAGATTTAACATCATCATCATTCCTATGCACGACTACTTGAAAGAGTACAATGCAAGTTAAAATCGAAGGGCTCCTTTCCTTTCTGAAATATAATTGCACATCTTCTGATAGTCTAGAATTCAAATAGGATATTACCACACTGACTTCTTAGCATAACTTCTTTGTATTTATTTAAGAAAGCTCTCTTTGGTGAGGTGATATGGAAATGAATTAAACCACTGAAGATAAAACTTTATCTTTGACTTGGTGAGGGAACTCCTAAAGGATAGTATTAGGGTTTCTCATTAAAAGTGGTAAAGCTCAATTAGGCCAGATTATGAGGACTTTGGAAAGTCAAATATTATAAGAGAGGCTTCAGTTATCATCACCACAGACTTTGTAGC
Organism: Lyroderma lyra; assembly: GCA_004026885.1. NCBI lineage: Eukaryota > Metazoa > Chordata > Mammalia > Chiroptera > Megadermatidae > Lyroderma > Lyroderma lyra. The sequence goes on along the minus strand of PVJL010000987.1, from coordinate 297,116 downwards.
ATTAAGATTCCATTTGAACATTTAGGCTTTAGCATTTTTATAAAAATCAGTTTAGTTCACTTTTAAACAGATTCCTTGGTACTCCACTTTATTGGAAATATCTTCCTAAAATTTATTAAGTGTCAAATCTTGGTACGTTTCTAGTACAGTACATAATATATGGGCACTCTCATTCTAGGCTATTATAGTTGGAGACACTTTTAATATCAGGTAGACCTTTTTATTTTTTTCCTTAAGAAATGAAACAACTATTAGAATCTTACAAAAACATTCAAATGTGAGCACAAAAGCAATATTGCCAATAAAGAGAAGAATAAAGATGAATTTAAAAAGGAGCACAGATGATCAGAAATAGGGCTGAGTGACAAAACTACTTAGTCTCTTGATGTGGTTTTGGCTTGTGTTTATTCTACTTGTCCCCCCACTCCTTTGGGAAGATACTTTATTAGGGTTTTTGGCAGTGTTATTAGCATCAAATATTTTCATAAATAGAAGATTACGGTACATCCTCTACAGTTTCTTGTGTTGTATAAATGTCATAAATTAAAGAACTTTATTTTTAGATTTTGCTTTCTTCAGTTTTCTCCACTCAGTCCTCTAATCTCGAGGCCCATTATCCCTGCCCTAGAGAGACGCTCCTCATCTCTCTCTGGGACTTTTCCAATGGCCTGTATTTTGTGAAGGACCATTCACTCATCCATATTGTTCTTTGATGGGGCAGGCTTCCAGAAGTCTCTCAGCCCTAGGGGAATTGTTCATAGTCTCAGACAACTCTGCATCTTTTTGGCAGAAATGTGTGTATTTTTTATCTGCTAATTATAGAGAGTCCAAATGTCCTCTCTGTTGTCCTTAGTTTTCCTTTGAATTGGTGTCCTTTGTATTGCAGATGTCACATTTCTCAAAGAATGCTTAGCTAAGCGTATTCAACTGAAAGTTGGATAAAGCCCTAAATGTTGCAAAATATAATCTTCCATATAATCTGAATTTTGGAATTGGTATGGATGAAAGTCAGTTTTAGAACGACTAAACTCAGATGGAAACCTATTACAATGTGGAAGAATAGGTGAATCAAATACTTGCTGTTCCATGGTCAGGGAAGGAAAAAGGTTGCAGTTCATGTTGTTAATTAAGCTTCAGAAGTTCTTCAGAATAGCAGAGTGTCGTAGGACTGCTTTTGTGAGCAGATTGTACTAGTTGTTGAGGTGTTGTTGAGAGAGCACTTGGATTGTCTCAAAACTAGTTAGTTGAGTCAGGGGAAAAATAAAATGAAGAGTGAATGAGTCTTTCTGCTGCACGCCGAGGCATGACAGCTTGTTCCACTTTTGAGCTTTTATCAAGATGGGACTTGTCTAGACTTTTAATAAAGTAGGCTTCAGGTAAAGTGGAAACATTATGTCAAAGGATTTTTGACTCTTCAAATGAGTGTTAAACATTCTTTTTAACTCTTTGGATCTTAGATATACTTGATACTGTAGCTGTTTTTTTCTACAACATGTGATCCTGACATGAATAATACATAAACGTAGATCAGCCTGTTTTCTAATTTCCTTGGATGGTATTTTCATACAGGCATGGGTGCTAAGGGTATGGTTTCTTGACTGATTTTAGATATTTTCAGGAATTTACCATTGTATTCCATATACCTGTTTGAATTATAATAGCTACGTTTGTTACACTTTTAGTGCTAAGAAAATCTATATTATGTAGCTTTGAGGTTATAAATAACTTTGGATGGCAAAGATTTTTATTCATCCTTTCCCTTCAAACTTTATTTAATACATAGTACATTTTAATGTTTCTTAGAATGAAAGTTTGTGTTCTTTTTATGTATTTTATCTTTGTACATGATAATATACAAAGGATACGTGAGAAAATGTGATTCTTTTATCATTGCAATAGTAAACTTTGATTGTAAAAGTCATGATTTTTTGTTTTGTTTATAAACTTAATTTTCTTGGCCTGTACATTAAACTACATTAGATTTAATGAAAACTGTTCTGTCATTACACCAGCATTTAAAATATGAATCTGTGTCTTCTCAGGTACTTTGATCTCTTCAGTCTATTAAGGTTTCTAAGTACATAAACATCAATTAGCTTACTAAATTAAAGTTTGGCAAATGAGTCAGCCATGTAATTTGTGACATTTTAAGTTAGTAGGGCCATGAGGAAGGTATGTTTTTATTTGTGTGTGGAGCTCTTATCTTACTGTCTTCAGGTGACAGGGGTTTATGCATGTGAGAAAAGGAGGTATGGCAGTGCACGTTGTGAAATGCTAATCACTGTTACTATGCTTCTGCTTGGAACTGGGCTGCTTTCCCAGAGCAGGTTTTAGGAGTTGCAAACTGTGTATTATTGTTTTTCCTTTTATAAGTGAACCTTTTAATTAGCAAAATATTAATGCAGAATATAACTTTTTTGGTTTTGCTTTATGAAAGGTAATATTTTAAAAAGCTTGCAAAATGAACTCTATAGACAAAGTTCTAGAGTGAATGAAATTAGATGGGAACTATGAGCCTGGGTTCTACAAAGATATAAAATAAATACTAATCAGTAGTCTAAGCAAAGTCCAGGAAGGATTTGTGTTAATTTGACAAGTGAGTTTAGAATTCTTTAGCCATTATTTTTTAGAAACTAGCTTTGTTCGTACATCCTTTCTCTAATTTACTTCACTTTTGATCTTTGATAAAACCAGCTGCAATTTTGTTTCATTAACAAACTTAACTGGTTAACAGATGTTTGTTTTGGCTTGATTGTGTCCTTTCTATTAGAAACAGCATAAGCATACATAGAAACCATGCTGGGCCTTTTCCTGTCTGTAGTTACACAGGCGGTTCAGAAGAACAACCTAATTTTATTTACAAGTTCAATTTTTGTTCCTCTGTACTATTATTGTAGGTGTAGTGTGTAGGTATATATACAAACATTTCAGCTCTTGTTCCGCCATCAGGGAGATCTTTTGTTCTTCATCCTCCATCTGTTAGTCCAGTACACCCCGATGTGTTTTTAGCATTGCAAAATCTTAGCATGCAGGGAAAAAGGTTCTGTAGAAGAGGTAATTGAGATATCAATGACTCTTCCGCAGTTCAAGGGAGGGAATGGACTAGCCTGGTGAATTTCGATAATTTCTTCCATTTTCTTTGATGTCAGTAAGCTGACATATGGAACGCAGTGAGGCCTACAGGAAGGAGGTGAGCCTTGGTCTGGGCTGCCTGTGATACTCAGAGTGATGTGGGCTGGGAGCCAGAGGCAGCACTTGAATATTTCTGTAACAGTTTCTGATGCAGCTGGTCCTGCTTTTTGTCCATGGTTTACTGCCATGCTTGTGACCCTCTCAGATCATAAATGGAAAATGATGAAGTTCAAGAAACAAAAGGAAGGTTATGTGGGATAAGGGAAACAATAATAAGAGAAGCAATGAATGCCTTAGTTAAAATTCAGTGTTAAGGACATTAAGTGATGATTCCTAATTGATATTGCTCAACATGTTCCCAAAACTAGTATTTGAATATGTAGGGGTGTCAAATCTTTTGGCTTCCCTGGGCCACATTGGAAGAAGAATCGTCTTGGGCCACACATAAAATACACTAACACTAATGATAGCTGATGAGCTAATAAAAGGTCACAAAAAACATCCCATGTTTTAAGAAAATTTATGAATTTGTGTTGGGTCGCCTTCAAAGCCGTCGTGGGCCACATGAGGCCCGCAGGCTGAGGGCTAGACAAGCTTGGTAGAAGCTTCAACTTTATATCAGAACCAACCCTAGCTACTGAGCTTTGAGATATAAGTAAAGCAGCAGAAAAAAGGATTTGCTAGTGGAAGAGTGACAGCTGTTTGAAGAACGCAAGCTTTTCTATAATATCTAGTTAGACTGCTGGCCGGATGTGAGGAGACTGGAAAAGGTAGGCAATAGAGGAAGCCAGGAAGGTAGTTCCCCCTTACCTTTAAATTTATGAGATTACAGTATTTCAGAAAAGTTGCAAGAGTAGTACAGTAAGTGTACGATAATTTTCTTTCACCAATTGTTAACATTTTGCCACATTTGTTCTTTTTCTCTGTCCCCTGTGTGTATATTCTTAATATTTAGCTGAACTATTTGAAAATATGTGATAGACATGATAACTATGATATTATGTTAAGTTATAATGATATTTAATTATATGTCAAGAAACATTCTCCTATATAACCATTATACTTTTATTTCACGTAAGAAATTAAATCATGAAACAAGACTGTTGTCTAATAGACAGTCCATATTTCCCCAAATGATCCCCAAATGTCATTAAAAATTGGTTTTGATCGTGGATCCATTTAAGGATCAAGCATTGCATTTGGTTGTCGTATCTCCTTTAATAGAGAACAGTTTTCCCTCTGGTTTTTTGTTTTGTTTTGTTTCTCTGTTTCTCCTGTCAATCACATTTTTGAAGAGTGTAGGCCAGTTGTCTTGTAAGATGTCCCACAGTTAGTGTTTGTCTGATTGTGTCCTTATGATTAAGTTCAGGGTAAACATTTTTGGCCAGAATAATGCCTGAGTGATCTTGTGTATTTCTTCTTTTGTCTTATCAGGAGATATATCCTTTTCAGGTTATCTTGTTACTGGTGGTGCTTATTTAATCAGTTAGTTAAAGTGATACCTGCTAGATTTGTCTTACTAAAGGCACCATTTCCCTTTTGTAGTTAATAAGTAACCTCTACAGTAATACTTCATAAACATATGAATAACCTTTCATCAAGTATGTATTAGTTTTCTTTTTCTGCTGTAACAGATTGTTTTAAAATTGGTGTCTTAACACAATGCAAGTTTATTGTCTTACAGTTCTATAGGTCTGAAGTCCAATATGGGTCTCATTGGGTTAAAACCAGTGTCAGTGGGTGGCATTTCTCCAAAGGCTCTAGGAGAGAATTTTGATTCCTCACCGTTTCCTTCTTCTACAGGCTGCCTGCATTCCTTGGCTCATGGCCCCTTCCATCTTCAAAGCCAATAACATCACATCTCTCTGACCATTTTTCCTTAGTTGTATTTCTCTCTGATCACACCCTGGACAACTTTTAAAGGTTTCTGTGATTAGGTTGGGGGGACACTTGGGTAATCCCTTTATCTCATAGTTCTTTTTTTGGGGGTGGGGGGGGTGTGGTTCCCTGGCTGGGAATTGAACCCAGGCCACACCGTTGAGAGCACCGAAGCCTAGCCACTACACCACCAGGGAACCCTAATCTCATAGTTCTTAATCACAGCTGTAAGGTCACCTTGCCATGTAAGGTGACAAGATACACAGGTTTTTGTCATTAGGAAGTGTGTGTGTGTGTGTGTGTGTATGTATGTGGGTGGGTGGGTGGTGACAGTATTTTGTCTGCCACACACTGGTTTCAGTATCCTCACCTGAATCATTTTTTTGCACTGGAGTTTGCAGATCTTTGAGGGTTTTGGGCCTGTGGTGTAACCTAAGTTTGCTTAAAAAGGAATGAATCACAGTTTATGGGAGTAATGCTAACTGAAGGCTAGGAAACAGGAGGCCTGGGTTCTAGTTTTGATGGTACATGTGAATCATTTCCATGGGGGCAGGGACTACTTTTACCTTCTATTTAGTGTTTCTTCACTCACCAGTCAAAGAACTGAAGAATAGATTTGGCAGTAATAGCTTGAGAGTTTTTAACAATTGGAATTCGGATATCCAAAATGTTTTCCAAGAAGTGCACTGAAAGTTGTAGAGAAGGGTTTTTCATTTAAATGCCCACAGAATGCATGAAAATATATAAGACAATTTAATAGGATAGACTCTTTGGTGGCATTTTAAAGACTTAAGTAACATTTGAAGGATTTTATGTCTATTATTTAAATTTGACTCTTCAGTTGAAGGAGAACTCCAGATAGGCTGAAAAACAAACCGATTTATTTAAAAAAGAACAATATCATGCTTACAATGTTATGTGTTAACTATATCTTAATAAATTTGGGCAAAAAGGAAAAATATCATGCAGGTGGATTTATATTCTTTCAGGTCTTAGTAAGAACTCAGAAGAAGTAAATATCAAATCAAGATATTCACAGTGGCAGTTTACCTCAAGAATCCTCCATTTCCTTTCATTTCACAGTATTTTAGGAGACTCTTCTGCAGTAGCTGAGTTAGTTGGAATGCTTTAGAAATACTGACTGTTCCAGTTGTTAAAGGATAACTGTTTAGTTATCCTATAAATGTGCTTTCTAGAGCTGATAAAAAAAGATGATCTTCTCATCTGATGAGCTCTGACATCCCAACTTATATCATTTTCCGCCAGCTACTGAAATATAACAAGATGCCAACAATTACACCTTCACAAAGCTTTTATGCCAACTTATAAAATCACCTCTTTATTGGAAAATCATGTAATATCTTGATTTCAATTTAGCATGGCATATTGGTTAGCAATAAATCTTGCTAGAGTATGAACACAGCCTGTAGGCAGTTTGCAGGACATCAATCAGGTGCAAATTGTATGTATTTTTTAGCTTCTAAAGATTTCAGAGCAGAATGAGATAAATAGTTATTGAGACCACTGCTTTTTAGGTTGTTTTTACATCTGACGTAGTACAACATAATATGTATCTTAAGGGAAGTACCTTGACTCTCCTGAAATTCATGATTTGTGTTTGTGACTATTTAAGTTCCCCATTTTTGTCTGTGATATACAACAGAAGCAAAAGAGCATGGTAAAAACATGTACTTGTGCCTTATAAATGTGCATAATAAGCAGTTCATATTAGATTTGAAGGCTCTACGTAAAGCACGCAAGAGGAGATAGCGGTATCATCTTATTTTGTGCTTCCTGTGTACCAGGTCATGTTCTAAGTATTTAATATAATGTAAAGTAATTCTACATGAATCCTGAGAGATAGTACTGTTATTAATGGAATTTTACAGAGGAAGAAACAGGCCAGAGAAGGTACCTTGCCCAAAAGTACACAGGAAGTGTTGGAACTGGTGTTTTTAATCCTGGCACATGGGTTGGAGTGCAGCCACTTCATCATCTTCTAGGTGTCTCATTTATTTGGGTGAACTCAACACTTATCTATTGAATTCTTGTAACATACAAAGCACTGTACTGAGCACTATAGGAAGTTGCCAAATATAAACAATAATCAAATGTTAATTAAAATTACCAGTCAAAACATGCTATTTGATTCCTCCTCAAACGACCAGTAGAATGGTCTTCATTTTCAGAGTTGACTGAAAAATTTTTTCTTTAGGAACGAATAATCACAGTCAGCATTTATTTATTGCTTTCTATGAGTCAGGCACTACTTAAAGTGCTTTAAATATGGTAAGTTGCCTCTGAGGTAGTACTTCTTTTATTCTTAGTTTGCAAAGGAGGGAACTGAGGCACATGAGGTTAAAGGACTTGCCCAAGTCACATAGCTGTTGTGTAGTAGAGCCAGGATTCAAACCCTGGCAGGTTGGCTCCATCGTCGGTACACATAACCATTACACTATATGGCCTCTTATTTCCTTATGAAGAAAAACTTCTTTTAAAGAAAATATATTGAAAAGAGTTACACATAGGTTCTTATAAACCTAGACCTGTAAGTGTCTTTTTAGTGTTCATAATAGGAGTCATTGAAAAAGCTTGTTAAAATTCATTTAAGGTGGCTTTTCCCAAATGATGTTCTGAGAGAAAAGGAAGTACAGTATTCTTTAAGATGTTAATGATGCTAATAATATTCTGAGATTGAAAGTCCCTGAGAAGTTCTGCAATTTAACTTGCTTAGCCTACAGTTTGCCAGGATGATTTGATGATGGGCCCTGTCCTCTCTCCCCTTCTCACAACAGCCGTTCATTTGTCTAGAAGTCTTTGCATTTGATTAAACACTTTGGATAGTGCTGATAATAAGGTTATACTGCTAATCCCTTTCCTCATTTCTCCCAAATTCACATCCCAGAGGAAACCATTGATTAATCGAAGTTGGAGTTTGTGCTTCAGAATAGAAAACCAAAGTCATCAAGTTCATTTCTTGTCGCTCTGGTAAATTAATTTAGTAAAACTGTTGTGTGATAATTTTTCAACTGTAGAATAACATTTTCAAGTTGCAGGTGATCTTTGAGATCACCAAGGGCACAGGTTTTAAGCTAAGGTCCAAGGACTTCATCAGGGAGTCTGTGAACCCCTGAAAGTGTATGCACAATATTGGGATCGTATATTGATGACTTTTTCTGGAGCCTCTCACCTCTCTCCTCCTTCAACAGGCCATTTGACTCGGGCCAGTCATTTCCAGACTTTGTTGTACATTTGAATCATTTGAAGAGCTTTTAAAAATTCCAGTTCCCAGATCACAACCCACACCCATTAAATCAGAATGTTGGGGGTGGGAGCGAGGTATTAGAAGTTTTTGAAGATCTCCTGCTAATGCCACTGTACAGCAGAAGTTTGGGGATCACTGCCCGAGGCTAACTTTCTTCTTTTATAGATGAGCAAACAGGGTCTGCTTATGTGGTCCAGGAAACAGTCTAGATGTGTTAATTGGGCAGGGCCCTGGTTCTTGCTAAAAGAGATCTTAGGGGTCCTTGTAAAAGAGTCTTATAAGGAAGTGGCTCCGGAGCCAGAATGCTTCGGTTCAAGTCCTGACTCTTCCACTGGGTAATATAGCCTGAGTCTTGGTTTCCTCAGCTGACACATGGAGGTAATAATAGCACAGATCACATAGGGATAGTTTGCCACAACCACATGGCCCTGAGATAGCAAGGCACAGATAGCGAGTTAGTGTTCCTTGGGCCCTGATAGAGCAGCAGCCTCTGCATAACCCGTCCCCCCTCCCCATTCTTGAAGGAAAAGTGTAAATTGATGTCCTTATCACCTAATGAAGACCTCCTCTCCTATTGGAGATTTGCTCTAGTCACAGAGTCCATGAATGGCTAAACATCCTTGTGCCCCCCGCCACCATTTCTTGTTATTTAAGTAATCAGAAAAAGAATTTGTTTTCAGGGTAACAGACTTTGAAAAATACAGAAAGGGTCAGGGGTGAAATACTATGATCACAAATTTCATTCCAAAGAGAACTTCTAGTCTTTTCCTCCTTATGTGTACACATTCATTATATTTAAATAAAAAAGAGGAATATATTAACTATATAACTTTGTATCTTGCTTCCTACATTTAGATTCTATTGTGAGCCTTTCCTATATTCTTTTTTTTTTTTTTTTTTTTAATGTGGGTAGTTCCCTGGCTGGGAATTGAACCCAGGCCGCAGCATTGAGAGCACCGAAGTCTTAGCCACTGCACCACCAGGGAACTCCACCTTTCCTATATTCTTGATCATTCTTTGAAGTGTGACTTTAAATGGCTGGTGGTATTTTTTATGGCTTTGTTATTTAATACAGGATAAAATGTTTTATTTAGGTTAAAAAGTTTCTAACTATTTTGCTATTACAAAGAATACTGCTACTAAAAATCTGCATAGGCATGGGTAATTATTTCTCCTAGGATAGATTATTAGAAAGGTATGCTGGGGCATAAACATGAATTCTTTTTCTAAGACTTTTGGAACATGTTGTCAAAAAGTGTTCTGACAATTTAAACTCTTGGGCTGAGTGTGAGTGCCTTGGGCATTTATTTGCTTCCTAACCTTTACTTTTTATCTTGCTAATGTGCTAGAGGTAAGAGTGGATCCCTGTTACTTTATTTTGCATTTCTTTGATTACCAATAACTTGAATATTTTTAATGTTTAATGGTCATTGCCCCCTAACTATAGCATTGTGATTCTCTCCCTGTCCTTCATGCCTCCTTCCTCGGCTACCATCTTCAATGCTATCAATTATAACTAGTCATTTCTTCTGAATGTTGGGGTTCTGTATTTTTAAACTACATTCTTATAATACTGTTTCTTGAATTTCAATTTTAGACATTTTCTATTGACTTCTTGCCAATGAAAATAAGGATAAAGATCGCTTATACACATGTGCCCTTCCCTTTTTATCTCAATGTAATTAATTACAAGGTCTGACAATTAAGTTTGTGAACTTGCCACCACGCACTTACGTAGGCAGCACTGTACAAACAACTCAGTAAGGTGTCATAACCCTGGTACTTCTGTGTCTCAGGGCTATGTTCATGTTGACGTGTGGCAGTGTCTTGCTGAGTGGCATTCATTATTGTTATATGTTTTTGTGTGCAGTTGGGAGAATGTCAGAGCTTGAATTACAGCAGCGAACAAACATTTAATTTCTTGTTAAACTCCGCAAGAGTGGAAGTGAAATCAGGAATGTTTTGGTCCAAGTTTATGGTGATAATATCATGAAGAAAATGGCAGTATACAAATGGATTAAATGTTTTTCTAAGGGGAGAGAAAGTGTCACTGATAAAGAGAGGTCAGGGAGGCCAGTAATGAGCAGAGCTGATGAAAACATTGCAAAAATTTGTCAAAATGTGTGTCAGAATGGTTGGCTGACTGTGAGAAGCATAGGAGACCAAGTAAACATCAATAGAAAAACAGGAAAATCTTAACTGAAAATCTTGGCATGAGAAAGGTGTGTGCCAAAATGGTCCCAAAGGAGCTCACTGATGAACAAAAAGCAAAGGAGGGTCGAAGTTTGCCAAGACCTTTTGGAGAGGCATGACAATGTTTTGGGCTATGATGAAACATGGGTGTACCAATGTGACCCTTAAACAAAGTGTCTAAGTGCACAATGGAAGACAGCCAATTATCCAAGACTAAAAGTGTTCCATCAATCCAAATCAAGAGTCAAAATGATGTTAAAATTTTTTAATATCAGAGGGTGTTCATTATGAATTTGTACCAACTGGACAGTCAACCAAGTTTACTATTAGGAAGTGCTGAAAAGGCTGCGTTAAAGAGGTAGACAAAAATGACCTGAACTTTTCTCCCACAACTTGTGGCTCTTGAATTACAACAGTGTACCAGCTCACAGTGGCACTGTCTCTCAGAGAGTTTTTAGCTAGTACACAAATAACTGTATTGGAATACCCTCCCTACTCACCTGATCGGGCCCCCAGTGACTTTTTTCTTTGCCAGAGCTGTATTATCATGACAGCTCTGATGTCCATTCCAGAAAAAGAGTTCTAAAATTGATTTGAAAGGTGAACTAGGTGCTGGTGTTGGTGCGTAGCTTCCCAAGGGGAGTACTTTAAAGGTGACTGTAGTGATATTCAGCAGCGAGGTATGTAGCACTTTGTCTAGTTTCTAGGATGAGTCTGCAAACTTAATGGTCAGATCTTGTATATCTTTATTTTTGCTTAGGTCGGTATTTGCCTTTAGTTTTTATATATTTATGAGTATGCAAATATTACTCATTTGAGCAGTGAAGTATACTATTATCAATTTTTGTGATCTTCCTTGGTTATTTTTAAGAAGTTCTTTCCCACCCCGAGTTTAGGGAATCATTTACTAATATTTCCTTCTAGTTTTTTGTCAGTGGTGTTATACTTAAGTCTTTAAAATTTTCTGCAATTTCTATTTTGGTAAATGGTGAAAGATTTTTTAAAATAGCTGATTGTTTCAGGATCATATGTTAAAACTCTTAATTTCCCCACTAATTTAAGATGTCTTTTTAAAACTCTCATAACTTTATATACGGGTTTATTAGAAGTCTAGATCTCTCTTAATGGTCAGCTTCACTTTTGCCTTTGAAATTTTAATTCCTTTAACTTTCCAACTTGTTTTTCTCTTAACCTCATTGATCCTGTGGAGCTGTCTCTGGTTTTGCTTTGGAATATAGGGGAGGAGGGAGGAGGCAAGAGGCAAGTGGCTTCCATGGTACAGTATTCCCATTTCCAAGGATTTCTGGAATGCATAGATCACTTGAAATCATTGAATTCTGTGGGTCTCTAGATAGTCTTACCTAGCTCTCTATGTCAGACTATGTTTCACCAAGTCCTTACGATGATTTTGTGAACCTGAGGTTTCAGAAAAGGATTTATTTTAGCTAATTAGCTATTGGCTTTAATGACGCAGAAGTGCATTTGTCAGAGATCCTTGCTGTATTAAATCTGACACAGTTGAAAGAGGGTTGGTTTCCTGTTGGACATGCCTTGAGCTGTTGTCCATCAGACTTTGGCCGCTACCTTGCCATTTGACCTCTGCAGTATTGTGCAAAGGTTTATACACTGGGCTGTGAATTTCCTAAATTTACTTCTATTACTGATTTCTAATTTCATTCCATTGTGGTCAGAGAACAAAGTTTGTATGATTTAAATCCTTATACATTTATTGAGGCTTGCCTAGTGGCCTGATAGGTGGTCTGTTCTGAAAAATGTTCCATGTGCAATTGAGACGAGTGTGTATTCTAATGTGGGATGGAGACATTTATAGATGTCTGTTGGGTCTAGTTGGTTTGTAGTACTGTTCAAGGCTTCTGTTTCTTTGCTTATCTTCTGCTTGGCTATTCTATTATTGAAAGTGTACTATTGAAGACTCCAAATGTTATTGTTAAATTGTATGTTTCTTCTTTCAGTATTGTCACTTTTTCTCAATGTATTTGAAGGCTCTGGTTTTAGGTGCATTTGTATTTATAATTGTTATTTTTTTCTTGATGTTTTCATTATTATATAATGCCATTTTTTGTTTCTAGTAACAATTTCTATGTTAAAGTCTTTTTTTCTGATATTAAAATAGCCATTTCATCTTTTTATTTTTTTATGTGGGTAGTTCCCTCACTGGGAATCAAACCCAGGCCCCAGCATTGACAGCGCCAAAGCCCTAGCCACTACACCACCAGGGAACTCCCCATTTCATCTTTCTTTGGTTACTATTTGCATGATATATCTTTTTCTATTGTTTTAGTTTCAACCTATTTATATGTCTTTGAATCTAAAGTGTATCTCTTACATTGTAAGAGTGCTGCTATGAACACTCATGTATTTTATTATTATTATTATTATTATTATTATTATTATTATTATTATTATTTTTATGTGGGTAGTTCCCTGGCTGTGAACACTCATGTAAAGGTATTTGTTTGAATATGTGTTTTAATTTCTTTTAGATATACATGAAGAGTGGAATTATTGGGTCATATAATAATTTTATGTTTAACTTTTTGAGGAACTCCCTAATTGCTTTCAATGGCTACACCATGTTGCATTCGTACTAGCAATGTATGAGGATTCCAGTTTCTCCACATTCTTATCAACGTTTGTTATTTTCTCCTCCCTGCCCCCTTTTCCTTGATAGGGTTATGCTCCCTTATCTTCTTTTTGAGAAACTTCTTGGGTAATTATGCTTGCTTGTTTTTCCTCATAGATGTTAGAATCTGCTAATTAGTACTCAAAAGATCTTGTTATTTTGTTGGAGTATTCAATGTATAGAATGGCATTCCTATAATAATGAGTCTTACAGTCAATAACAGGTATAGCTTTCTTTTTTAATCTATACTTAACACTTTTTTTATTGTGGAAAATTTTAAGCATATGTAAAAATCAAGAGCAGTGCTCACCTTTACCAGGTCTGACAATAATTACTTCATGACTACTCTGGTTTCTGTTACTATCCCTACTCACTCCCCCAGCCCCTGCCACTACTGAAATATTTTGAAGCAAACCTCAGACATTATGTCACTTTATCTGTAAATATTTCTGTAATATGACCATTGTCAGCCATTTAAAGTCTTTTGTGAGTGTAGGTGTATATAGAATATATAGATGAGTAGTGTGTAGTGAAGGATTTTAACTTTTTGTTAAATTAATTCTTAGGTGTTAACTTTTTTGGAATGCTATTATAAATGGAATCTTCCATTATACTTTCTAGTTGGCTCTTTTTTTTTTTTTAATACAGGAGAGTTACTGACTTTTATGTATTAAATTTGTGCCCATCCACCTTACTGAATTCTCTTTTTGTTTATAATCTTGGGTATTCCAAGTATTTAATGCTGTGATCTGCAAATAATGATCATTTAAATTTTACTTTTTCATTTTTAAATCATATATTTTATATCTTTCTCTTGTCTAAGTTTTATTAGCTCTAGTGCCTCCTTAATGATGTTAAAGAATACTGGTGATAGTGGATATGATTTTAGGGAATTCCTCATTATTTCCCCATTAAACATGATACTGGCTTATTATTTATCATGTTAAAGAAATTGCATCAGGTATGGATTTTTGATGTTACTCTGTCTTCAGCATTTGTGTAGATGGTTTTTCTTCTTTGATCTTTAATATGATTAATTATAATAACTGATTTCTTAATATTTACCATTCTTGCTTTCTGAGTATGAACCCCACATTTCATGGTGTATTTTTTGTTTAGTAAGTGACAGTCCTTTAAATAGCACATTTTCCTGGCATATTTAAAAATTTCAGTCTTAATAAATTCACGCACAACATCTTAGAGACATGTCTACTCAGTAAAGAAGTGTTCTTGCTAGTTAGCTTATTTCCTGTTCCCCGTCCTTTTGTTATACTTGGATTAGGGGACCAGATTGCACATGTGTATATATGGGGTGGGGATGGGAGAGGGAGAGAGAACACAAGCTTGTGCAAGAGATTAAACACAATATGGGTTTTAGAAGTTAAAATATAGTACATTATAATGCCAATTTTTATTGTAACAAAAGATAATAATTTTTTATTAAAATAATTTAAACTAAGTATTTTTTAGCATTAAGTTAAAATCAAGTATGTCTAATGGTTAATAGTACTTGAAACATACTGGTGGCAGCATAGTATGATTGAAAGAATATGGGCATTTTAAATTTGCATTTTTTGACTTTTAAGATTTCATAATAGTAATACATATCTGATGTTAAAAATTTAAACATATAAAGTAAAAAGTATAAGTGGTTCTTCATTGACCTTCATGTTCTTCCCCTAAAATAGCTTTCCAAAGATGTTACAGTTAGTGATTTGCATGTGTTTTTTCAAGCCTCTTTAAAGCACTTGTAAGTAAATATCATATACATACTTGCATACATATTTTATTTTATTTTATTATTATTATTATTTTTTGTAGTATGTGGGTAGTTCCCTGGCTGGGAATCGAACCCAGGTCACAGAGTTGACAGTGCCAGCGCTGAAGCCTTAAGCCACTCACCACCAGGGAACTCCTGCATACATATTTTAACAAAAACATTTATACTTTTGGTATTTTCTGTTCTTTTGAAATTTGTTTGTTTTTTTTTTTAAATATATAAGAAGTATATGAGTACATTCTTTTTGAAAATGTTCTAATAGAAAGTAAAGGCCAATACAAACTCCCTGAGTCTCAGTTATCTCATCTGTAAAATAGGAGGAATAAAACACTCTTCATAGGACTGTCAATTAGGATTTAATGAGATAATGCATTTACTGTATTTTTATTTTTGTGTACAAGATGCCCCCATGTGTAAGATGCCCCTGACTTGTCTAACCCAACATTAAGAAACCCCCTCAACTGATTACTCACATGTATAAGATGACCCCCAATTTTGGTCTAAGTTTTAGACAGAAGTATCGATTGTCTTCTACACAGAAAAATACGGTAAGTACCTGTTCAATAAAAGAGATGTCTTAGTATATAACTGTATGGTCTGACAGTGATTTTTTGACTTATTCTGTCCTCTTTCAAGGCTCTATAAAAAAGGTCTTAAATATTCCCCTTTATAGCTTTGTTCTATAAGTAAGTGTTTAATAGCAGAGGGTTTTTTCTTTCTTTTTCTTTACCAATTATTTGAATTACTTCCCTCTACTTCCCTCCAGCCCTTGGTTAGTGTTTTTCAAACCAAAGTGTACCTCCATCACAATTTTTGCCAGTTTCATATAATGTCTGTATTAATTATTATTATTATTATTTTTTTGCTTTTTGGTATGTGGGTAGCTCCCTGACTGGGAATCGAACCCAGGCCGCAGCGCTGACAGCGCCAACGCCGAAGCCTTAAGCCACTACACCATCAGGGAACTCCCTATTAATTATTTTCTTAATATTTTTTTCTGATTGTCCTAATAAAGAAGCATAACAACCAAATGCCATGTATGAACCTTGGTTGGATTTCATACTAGAAATTGGGGGGGATAATTAGGAACATTTGAATTTGGACCAGATATTAGGGAAAATTAAACCATTAATGTTAATGTTCTTCATATGATGATGGCATTTTGGTTATCTAAGATTATGTTCTTATGAGTTAAGAAATGCCTTCTGAAGTATTTTATGGTGAAGTATCATACTGCTGTAATTTATTTTCAGATGGTTCAGCAACAACTGTAACCAAAAGTGTGTGTGTATAAATGCATATGTGTTGAGTATAGATAGATCCAAGTGTAGATAAAAATATGAGGCAAAAATGTTAACAATCGGTGAATCTAGCTGAAGAATATATAAACACTCATTGTACTACTACTACTGTTCCATAACCTTGAAATTTTTTCAAAATGTAAATTTGGAACAGTGAATATAATTAAAATACTCATTAAAAATTAAATTATCTCACTTTCTTTAATAGAGCTACCAAAAGGAAACAATGTCATTACTATAAGGGGAAAACAACTATTCCTTGTCATAAATAGACAATAACTGTAAAAGTTATTATTAAAAAAAGTTTTATTAAAATGTGTCTGCTAAGGTTCTGAGCCTAAGTGAGGCCTGCTTTCTCAAAGAAAGATTAGCAAACATTAGAGAGAGAGGTGTTAAAGGCACATTAGCACCAAACTGACACTTTCTTCTTGACTTAATGAGAGGATAGGCGATTCTCTTATTCAGATCACCTCAAATCATCTCAAGTCTCACCTCAAAGCTTCTTGAATCCCACACTTAGGGAAGTACTGCATCCACTGACTTAAGTGTAATATGTTAGAAAGAGAATGAACTTCTATATTGAATTTTGTTTTTAATGCCCATTATGTCTTTTAAAAAATATCCTATGTTAAATTATGATCATCATTATTATTATTTGGTAGTTTTGACCACTGCAGAATCATGTGTAGCTGAATGGTATCCTGGTTTAAAGCAGATGTCAGATTGTGCAGTCTAAATTGTTGCTGGTTTTTTTTTTTACTCTGAAGTTGCTTTGGTAGTTGGGTTTTGCTGGGGTTTTTTTCTTTCTTTCTTTCTTTTCTTTCCTGCTACATTGTTCCTGTTGTTATTTGGAAGCCACTAGGTCGCTTTGCCTCTTGAACAATGAAAGGATCCAGATCGTGTCTGTCTCACATTTTGTTATCCCAGAACAAGACTCAATTGAATAAAACATATTACCCATCTGGCCTGGTAGTCTCAGTGGTACTCAAAATAACTTACTAACAAGTTGTTGGATCATGATATCTTGAAATTTTTTGAAAGTTCAGCTTCTTTTTAGCTGTTGCTGAGAGAGAAATTTCATTGACATGAGGGACACGAGGACATGTCTGCACGCTGCCAGTTGTTTTATAGGCATTTGGCTCTGCCGCCTTGCAGATGGTTAGGCTCTGGGTGGTGGGTAATGTGTGCTGATTATCTTATTGAATTAAGGTAACCTTTTGTCGTTCATTGAATTCTGCAGACCAGTTGGTCAGTGAGCAGCTGCTCCATGTGGCTTGGTTGGATTTTGAAGTACACAAAGACTATCTTAAAGGGTGGTCAGTCTAATCCAGGTATTCAACAAAGCAATAGTGAAAGCCTTCTTCCTCTTTTGACACTGTTTTCTGTTCTCATGGAAGTGAGTGAACAAAAACGTTTTTACTTTTTGCTCAATTAACTAAATGATTTAAAGCATTGGTTTATTGAGTGTTTGCATAAATGCTTGAATTTTTTTTACCTAATGTTTTAAGTTGAAGAAAATATTCTATTAAAATATTTTATGTTAGAAGCATTCTAATTTTATGGCAAAGTCTGTGTTTGAAGATGCATGATAGACTAATGGAGTTGTTTTCTTAATTTATTTTTACAGATAGTCTGGAAACTGAAACATGCCTTAGTGATATCATGTCTTGGCAAATGCCAGCTGTATAATTTTTGTTTGTAGGGTTATTTTGTTTTGAAGCTGTCATATTTTTATATGGACTCTATCTTAATTTCTGGAAACTGTTTCAGGAGACTTCATTTTTAATAAATGTAAATTGCCAAAATTTGGTGGCTCATTTCTCCCTTAGGAGAATTTCCCTTGGACTGATCTTACTGGTTTTATTCTGCATACATTGTAGGTGGCCTCAGAGAAAATGTCTGTAGCCACTAGTTGATTTGCTTATTGTCAGAGAGAAATCATTTAACAGTGATTGATGAAGAGTCATCTGATTTCTCTAGTTGGGTCATCTGTTGGGTCCAGGAGACTTTTGATTCAAAGCCTACTTTTTCATCTGGATTTATATTGCTAGTATTTATCATAATATCTACCTATATTTATTAAGCACATATTCTTTGCTAGCCACTGAATTTGGCCCTTCACATATGCACTTTTATTTTATCCTCACAACTTTTTGAAGCAAGTCTTACTAACTCCATCTCAGAGATGATAAAACAGCTTCCCAGGGTGGGTAAGTAATTCATCCAGTATCACACAGCTAATTAGTGCCTGGGCCATATTGGAGTCCAGGGTTCTCAGCTTCCAAGACTCATGCTTTGTTCTGCTGAGCTGCTGTTTTAATGATGATTATTAGCCTCTTTACTAAGCCACAGTTTTTGGTCAAGCTTAAGAGTAAACTAAAAGTTCTCCTTCAGGGCTTCAGACTCTATGTCTATGCTTGTCTTAATTATTGTAAAAATAATATAACAGCATTAAAGAAAAATTTTGAAGTGTGAACACCATCCATAAACTTATCACCCTAATAACAACTGGTTTGTTTTTCTTTTTCTCTTCCAGGTATGTCTATATGCATGTCCCTTTATATAACTGTAATGTGTAAGTTATATAGATTGAGCATATAGATAAAGCATATCTGCTGCTATACATTCTGCTTTTCAAAAATCATACTATTATTTTATAAATATTTTCCATTTTAAATGTCATTCTTTAAAACCGCTTTCCCTAATTTCTTTGAACCTCCCAATCTAATGAATTCTCTTTAGTAATTCTAGCAAAGTACCTTATACTTTTTCTTATTAGTGCTTGTTACAGTCTATAATTACATATTTATTTGTCTGGTTATTTTTTAACTTCATTCGTCCTCTCTAGATGGAAAAGTTCCACAAAGGCAGAGACCTTATCTCTTTGCTCACTTTTGTTGAATTGGTGGAAGTAGTTATGTTATTTATTAACGAGAATTAACCTTTCATTTGTTAACTCCGTTGCAGAAATACACGATCTGTCAGAAACAGTTGGACAGATTTTTACCAAACTTGGAGGGTTTTTGGATGATCACTTTTTCTGATCCTGAGTTCAGAGGTCATGTACAGAGATTTTAAACATGAGACTGAAGTTGAAAGTCGTCAGGGCAGGTTATTGGAATTGCAGACCTTGGTTTGCATCTTCGAGTTGAGTTGCTTGGGCTACTGCCTTGATCTAGGATCAGTGGCAACAGGAATCTATTTAATGATGACCAGTGAACCTCCCAGCCACATAGCCACTAATTTCAGATAGAGTCATTTGATTGTTTCATTTCATTTTTCTTGTTTAAGTATTAATTATCTATGGAAAGAGATAATTTAAATTGCTGTTTCTCTTCTGTGAAACACTTGTGAGCTAGTGAAACAAATTAAACAATGCAAATGTTTGTAGTATAAAAGACATGATCTGTTGTTGAGGGAGGCTAGAATTTGGTTAAAAAAGAGACTGTTATACTCCATACAACTTTGTGGGGATATTGGAAGGTCTAATAAATCAGACACTTCAGGTGTATAAGAAAGCCAACTGCCTCTAATTATAAAAATCTAAGATAATCTGTGGACATCTACAGATGGAGAAAAGTAGAAAGAGTCTAATAAAAACAAAACCTTTGAATCTCTGACATTTTGGATTTGCCTTTGAGTCCTCAGAGAGTAAATGGAAACTGGAGTTAATCTCCCTGGTCACTCTCCTCTTTAACACATTGCATACTGCATAGAAATCTCTAAGACATACGCCAAGGACCACATAACTACAGATCATAATTCACTTTAGGTGCGTGAAAAACGAGAAAACTCGTGAGCGGTACGAAATGTGTTAATTCTGCTGTCTTTGTCCCATGTACACTCTGTTGCGGGAGCCTGCTTGTTTCTCCTGTAGGCTCACCCTCCTCCACTCCAGCTCCCATAAAGGATTCTTCCACAGGCTTTCCTGTCTCCTTTGCATTATCCCACGTCATCCATGTCATCTTGCTCTGTGTAGCAAAATGTTTGCCAAGAAACCACATGCTTTTGGAGCCTGTGGTGGATGTTAAAGCAATAATTAGATGTGTCTCCTGTCCTGGATATGTCAATACATGGCTGTGTGTGTCAAGTCGAGGCCAGAACCAGCAGCCCAAGAAGAAAACTACCACTTAATTAGGATGGGATATACTTCTCAAGTATACATGGCCTTCACATCCTAACAGACTTTTTATTTCTCCTTTGACAGTCTCCTAGCCTCTAATAATTTCCCCTCCTTTGACTCACTGTAGCATTATGATCTTTATTGTCCACCTTCCTCATTCGTACTAACTCTTTTGTTGTGTGGGCCTTGCCATTCTAGTCTGGTTGTAAGTTCCTTGGAGATAGAGATTATGTCTTAAATTTATTTATATCATCCACACTCTCTACCATGGGACACGCTTAATTCAATTTTAAAAATTACAGAATCTCAGGGTTAAAAGATCTTATGGGTCATGAAGCTGAGCCTGTGCTTGAATTGCTTCTGGAGCAGCCTCACAAATAGTTGGGCAGCGTCTCCTCCAACCGCTGCAAGGATGGGAACCCACGTGCCCAGAAATAGCTTTTGTCTTTGGTTCTCTTTGCATTATCTTGCATATTTGGAGCTGCTCTCTGCTCTTGGTGTAACTAGGACTGAACAGGAATGAGAAGGAAACATATTGAGTACCTAGTCTGTGCCAGACACGATGCTGACATTTCAGTTAGGTTATAGTTAATAGAGAATAATTTACTGTGGCTCAATTGTGTGCCATAATTTACTTCCTCCTCACTTCTATTTAGAAGCTTATTTTCCTGTCAGTTTGAAAGGGCCTGCCACCTACTCTTTCTTTCAGCACCCTTTCTTGGAAGGTCTAACAAGTAGGCATTATCCTCACGTAACATGTAAGGAAATGGCCATATAGATGGGAGTCAAACACCATCTTCTGACTCCAGAGCCAGGCCTATCTTTATAACTCTGTGGACTTCGTCTTTTGAACTGAGGATGTGTGTCTCTCTAGCACTCTAAATCACCTTGTTCTGGCACACTAAATCACCTGGATCTTCTTACTAATCTTGGTAGCCTTTACAGTGACCTGGCTGTGAGCACACGCTGTGCTGTCCATGGGAGAGAATGGGTCTTACTGACTTGCACTTCTCAGCCTGCAGTCTTACACAGTGATATCATTGGCATGACCACATCTTGTTTTTACAGTTTGCTTATTTACTAATTCTTTCATTTATTCATTCAAAAATATTTATTGAATGCTTACTCTGAGCCAGGCACTGTTCTTTAAGACACCCTTACTTTCATGGAATTTATATTCTAGTGGGAGAGGTGATACTAGGCAAACAAACCAACAAGGTAATTACAGACAGTGTTAAGTGACATGAGAGAAATTAAGAGTGAAGTAGCAAGATAAAAACCAAGGAGTTGACCAAAGACAGTATACTCAGAAAAGTTCCTGAGGAGGGATGAAAGGATTAGAAGGGGTCAGTTATGGGGAGAGCTGAAGGGCTCAGTGAGGAAAGGTCCAGGACTTGTGTCTGAGGAAGAAGAGGGCACCTCATGTGACTGTAGCAGAGAGAACCAGGGAAGAGCAGTAGAGTTTAAAGTTGGGGAATAACATAGTCTGATTTGTGTTTTCAAAATCACCAAGAGACATAACAACTAAAGGAAATGTGTCATCCTGGACTAGGAAAAAGATGATTGCTAAAGGATAGTGTTGAGATTGGTGGCAGAATTTGAATATAGACTGAATATTAGATCATAGTATTGTGTCAATGTTAAATTTCCTGAATTTGATAACCCATTGTGGTTATGAAAGGAATGTCCATTTTCTTAAGAGAGTGAAGGGTCATGATCTTTGAAACTTCTCAAATGGTTAAGAATAAAAGAGAAATAGAAGGTGGCAGATTTGGGGGACATATGGGAGTTTATTGTAAAATTCTTGCAACTTTTTTGTAGGTTTGAAATTTTTTCAAAAATAGAACTTTAAAGGTCACTGAGACTACTGTGGGTGGAAAGAGGTATTGGGAGTGAGAGGAGTCACGCAGGCCTGGGAGGAGTTGGGATGATGGAGGCATGGAGTGGGTTGTTAACAGTGGCAGTGGAGAGAAGACAGATCTGATCTGTTTTGGAGGTGGAACTAATGGAACTCGGTGGATTGGATATGGTGGCCAAAGAGAAGAGAGGGAGGTAGAAGTTGCCCTCTTGCAGCACACTGATGGTTACAGACCGAATTCCAGTAGAATCTTCTTCCCAGGGTGCTCTCACTCCCCATCTGTTCTTACTCAAGTCAGCTTCTCTATGAATAGTTAATACAGGGATTTATTTCCCAGGTGAGGTGAGGCACAAGAAGGTAAAGTGACTCATTTGAAATTATCAGGTGTAGGCAGAAATTTTACTTTCTCTATCCAGAAAACTAAAACTGTAGGTGCAAGATCAGTGTTCTTCAAACTGAATTGTCTCCCACTAGTTAGTTGGTTGTGAAACCAATGTAGTAGGTTGCTACCAGCATTAAAGAAAAAAAAAAAGAATAGTACAAAACATAATAGCATGTCCCATGTAGAAAAGGTATGTAGGAGTTCCCTGGTGGTGTAGTGGCTTAAGGCTTCGGCGCTTGCGCTGTCAGCGCTGCGGCCTGGGTTCGATTCCCAGCCAGGGAGCTACCCACATACCAAAAAGAAAAAAAGGTATGTAATGTTTCATGAAACTTCTTTTAGTGTATGTGTGTGTACACACACACACACACACACACACACACATTTGTATACTGTAAGTCATGATATAAAATGTATTATTTACTTTGAGCTACCGTTAAAAGTTGGAAAGCCATGCACAGGATTTTTGTAAACAGATTTTGCAGTCCCCATAGGAATAAGAAAGCAAAAGATAAACTCACTTGGGTGACTACTTTTGGCTGTTCTGTGTTGTTTATTCCTCTGATGATTGATGGGCTATAAGTCAGTGTTTTCTTAGTTGACTTCATAGTCATCCTCAACTTCCAACCTTGAAATCAACACATATTGAGCACTTGTTGTGTGCCAGGCATTGTTCTAGGCAATAGAAGTAAATGGAGGAGACATGACCCTTAAGGAGCTTAATTACATTTGAACATGTTACCAAGTGAAACTGTACGATTCCTTCAGTTTACTAAGTGGTAGGTGCTCTAAAGGTTTAGTAGGACTGGCCTGGGAAGGCCTCTCTGAGGAAGTGACATTAGAATTCAGACCTGAGTGAAACTGCAGATGCAGATTTGCTTCAGGGAAGAGTGTCCCAAGCAAAAACAGCAGCCCAAGCAAAGCCTTGAGTTGGAGCAAAGCCAAGGAAGTGAAAAGGACAGAACTGGAGTGTGGGGGTCTAGGGAGAGTGGAGGTCACATTGAGTCTGTTGTTTGGAGATAAAGCTAAAAGCACTTAACAATGTAAAGGATGTAGAGGGAAGGGACACAGTGATGAATCTGGTTGAAAGATGGAGCCATTTACTGGTAGGGAAGGCTGGAGACTGATGTAGAAATGTGATTTGAGAGAAAAAGAAATCGGTAGCCATGACTTTGAGAGACCTTTTGGACATCCAAATGGAGACTGAGAGTGGTCGGTTGGATAGTCAAGGTCTCTGGTAAGAGGTCAGAACTGGAGATACAAGTATGGGAGCCATTGCTGTGTAGCTGGTACTTAAGAGTGAGACCGAATGAGCTTAACCTGGAGGGAGTGTGAATCAGAAGAGCGCAAACCAGAGACCACAGCCCAAGGGCAGTTAAGGAGACCAAAGAAGGCTCGTCAGTGAGAATGTCAGTGAGAATGGTGGAAATCCTTGTGGGAGCCTCGAGATGTTTTGTGGAGGGTGAAGGGGGCCCAATATCAGTATAGGCAGAGTTGGCTCTCTTTTTGAGTAGTCCTGGACCTACAAGCAGTAAATGAAGTTACTCATCTTGAGACATTATTTATCTGTGTGAGATATATGTGTTTTTACATTAAATTAAAAAAAAAATTTAAATTGGGGATACTACTACTTATTTCACAGAGCTATTTGGTAAATTACATTAGTTAATACTACACATAGAGTGCTTCGAACATTCCCTTGCATGTAAGAACTTAGTAACTGTTAGTAGTTTGGGGCAGTGGTGTTTATTATAAGAAATCAATTCGGGCTTAAAGTCTAGATTCCAGATTAGGTTAGAAATAAACATGGTGGCTGTTCATCTGTATGTGTTAGGTGATAATCAGTTTTGTTTAGCCAGTTGTCTGAGTAGCATGTTTAAACAATAAGGGACTTTGGTACTAGATTACCATTAAATGGTGATATCAGGTGACCTGAAAATCAAAGTAATGGAACATTGTCTTTCTTTTTTTCGAACATTTAGTTTTCTGTTTCTTCATTGCACATCATCCTTCCTTACTGTCAAGGTCAGGGGGAGATACTAATTTTTACTCTTATCTTCACACAAATTACCACCTGAAGGAGCTCTAAGATTTGACAAATGAAATCTCTTTTCCTTCCCAGGTGGAACTTGTTCTTCTTCTTCTTCTTCTTCTTTTTTTATGTGGGTAGTCCCCTGGCTGGGAATTGAACCCAGGCCGCAGCATTGAGAGCACCGAAGCCTTAGCCCCTACACCACCAGGGAACTCCCAGAACTTCTTAAACCAATAAAATTCAAAGTTCTAATTCCCATTCCTTTCTGGTATGCACTATTTTATTCATCTTAAGTAAACAGAACCTCAAGCATCCTACAAGGCAAATTCCTTTTTAATTAGTGGTTCTATGTACAGAATTTTGTCATTATAAAACTTATAAACCAAGAAGGGAACGAATATTTACACTGTAACTTCATGTCAGCATTTCCCACTCTTTGAAGAACTTTGAAAATGTGTATGTATATCCCATTTTTTTTCATTGTCAACTTGTATAATAAGTTCACCACCTAATGTGACTTCTCTTTCCATCACCTTATATACATTTTTTTTTTTTTAACGATGGCAGTAGAAAAATAGGCTTCAGCTTCTTAGGAGCATGTCTGTTCTGTCATGTATGGAATGTGGAAGATATATACTTGTATGTGTTCTTTCTTTGTGACTGACATTAATTTTTTCATATAAAGACTTGTTTTATTCATAGCCAATCTTAACTTTTTTTGTGTGCTTTTTTTGTAATATTATTTCTTAGGCATCTCCAGTACTAAGGAAAAATTTTATTTTAAGGAGTTAATTGCTTTGGTATAGTGATCACACGGAGTTATTTCTCAATTTAAGTAGACCTTTTATTCCTAGGTGAAATTTAGCCAGCCACAGGGGTTTCTGGGAACAGAGTAATGTAGAGCTAACGTTTTGTGTGTCAGTATAGACGGTCTAATGCTTTACAAAAAAAGATTTTTAATGATACTTGAATATGTGATGGTTTAAAGGTCCCAGTTGAAATAAAAAGCTCATTACGATGCATTGAAATAATTTAGAAAAGGCAGGATGATTTTGCCAAGATTTGGGAGATTTATAATCTTTTTTTAAGGCTTTATTGCAGTTTTGATGCTACAGAAAGTGGCTCTGCCTAATTTCAGCTATTGCAGATGGTGGTTATATTAATGCCTGCATCCAAAAATGATTTTTAAGTCATTTAGGTTATTAAAATATATTTAATACACTAATCTCTTTTTTTCAAAGCATCAAAAATAATTAAGATGAAAGAACAGATCAAACCCTATGTCTAGCATGAATAATTTAGTTCTAAACATGGAAGCCAAGGAGAAAAGAGAAAGTTTGGTTTATAAGAGTCTCATTATCAGAAACAGAAGCGTAGAAGTTTGAGAGGAGAGAATGTTTTTCTTGCTTTTTTGAATTTAAAGGTTGTTTATTTTGAATTCTTTTATTTTTTTATTATTTTTTTTTATTTTTAATGTGGGTAGTTCCCTGACTGGGAATCGAACCCAGGCCGCAGCATTGACAGTGCCGAAGCCTTAGCCACTACACCACCAGGGGACTCCCTTTATTTTGAATTCTAATCCTATATAATCAACAATGAGTAATAACATTGACAGTTCTTCTTCCCATTCTTTTCTCTCCTCTCCCCCACAAGGAAATTAATTACCTGTTATAAAAAATAATGCATACTAGTTGTAAAAGAAGAAAAATTTTAAACAAATCAGAAATGCTGGTACCAAAATGAAGTTTTTCTGAATAATACTAAACCCCTATCCAAGTATGTCCAAGAGACAGTTCTCATTTCTCAGTCCACAGAAGGAAATGGCATTAAATCTCAACTCAGTGGAGACACTTTTGTAAAGAGCTATGATGATAATTGAGTTTAGCAAACATTTTTTGGGCAGCTCAGAGTTGCTGATGTTAGGAATGCTGAAATGAGTAATACACTACTCTTTTTCTTGTGAAGCTCAAGGATTAATGGAGTTGACTCATTCAGTCACTGCCTCATCAAATATTTTATACTCATTTATTTACTGAGTACCTATTATGGGTATAGTACATGGTAGCCAACCATGGAAACTCTAGTGGGGTGCATCACTAACTAACCATATACCTGGTACTAACGTTGTGCCCTAGTAATTGGCCTTGGGATGAACAAATTACCGTAAGAGCTTGAAGAAGGAGAAATTTGTTTTGCTGGAGAAGGCTTTGCAGTGGGAGGGATTTTTAGGTTGAGATTTAGTGTCATAGTGCAACAAAATAGCCCAGAAGTGGGGAAGGCATTCTAGGAAGAGGAAATAGTGAGCCCAGAGTTCCGGAGATGTGATCCAGATTATGTGTTTGGGCAGTGGTTGAGTAGCAGATGGCCCAACAGAATGTATATGTGGCTCAGAGCAGGGGAAGTGTGATAGCAGATGAAGCTGTAAAGATGGTAGGTTTGTGTCCATTGAAGCAATTTGGACTTTATTCTCTAAGTAGGCTTTGAGCAGAGGGGGAAAGATTTGTAGTTTAAATACACAACAGGTGAAACTGTGAAATGCAAATTGTGGGATAGAGACATTGGAAGCAGGGAGTGATGTGCTCATTGATGTCAGGGAGAACCGGGGTCTTGGGTGTAGAGCATTGTCTGTGTGGGTTGAGAAGTCTGATCGAAGTGGTTGGGACATTTCTCATTAACATTGCTAGGGATGAGGGTGAGGAGTCTAAGGGACAGTGGCTGCAGAGGCGAGGCAGGCCTCTGGGAATACGACAGTCATGGATTAACCCAGGAAGTGGGCCTGTTGTTTACATTGTTGGGTATTCTGAGTAACTTTACTTCTCATTTTGTTCACTGTACTAGTAATTGTATTGATAAACATCTTAACAGACAGTTTATTTTTATCCACAAGATCTTATTATCTAGCGCATACACATCTTTAAGTCTTTAAGAGTAAAGCCTCTTTACAATAAAATCAGACTTGTTTAAGCCTTTTAAAACTTTTATTTAAAGAAATCATGATAAAGTTGTAAGTGCTACTGTGTAGAGCCTCAACTTGTCTTCTCCTTATTTAGGCAAAGTGGTGCATCTTTCAAGGTGCCCTAGTCCATTCCCCACATCCCTGAGACAGAGTCAGAGAAAGTTTTTGGGCTGGTGCAAGGTTTGAATACTGGCTCCTCTACCTTCTATCCATGTGACTTTGAACTTTTTACTTTATCTCTGAGCCTTAGTTTTCTCATCTGTGAAGTGGAAAGATTAGTATTTATGGACGCTTTAAAAGAAAAAGCATTTATTGATTCAAAACAGAATATCTCCAAGAAAGCTATAAGACATTTTGAAGAGGTCATTTTGATGTTTTAGACTTGACATTCAACCTGTTTTCCAGTGTGGAAAACAAACTATTAACATTTCAGCTTTAAAAAAATTGCCTAGTTGTATACCTGGCAACACCCCTCTTATCCCGTGACTGACCTAAGCACGACTCCATCATTGAGTTTTGTTTTTGTTTTTGTTTTGGTAACACATACAAGGGCTGGCCAGGAAGTATTCAGCCATGTCATATGAAAAATAGAGGCTTTTTGGATGGATTTTTTTTCCAGACAACTTTTGTGTATACCTGCTATGAAAACCTACTTTAAAAAATGAGAAAAATTTACTCTTTCAGAGTTGTCTTCCATGACTACATTTAAGCCTGGAGTGGCCTGCTGGTTCTTTCTTAAGAAGTTTCACAGATAATGTAAGTTAGTAACAGAGAGCTTCAGTAGAGACTGAACAGGTCAGGGTTCTGAGGACATGTCAGGGTTAGGCACACGAAGGCTGGTATAGCCAGCTGCCCATGGTGCCCCTGTGTCATCAGGACTTAGGGTCTCTGCATCTTTTTGCTTCACCATCCTTAGCATAGAGGCTTTCATCATGTTCTCATTCTCACGAACTTAGTTCTTCATGTTTAGACAGCCCTTCTTATTTCAAGTAGGGAAAAGAGGGAAAGGGCCAAGGTTAACAAGAAAAGCTTTCTACTGGTGAGGCCTTTTCTTTTAATTCAGGAATGAGGCAGCCCTGTACCCTCCTGGGCTTCTGTTTATATTTCATTACCTTGAGCTGAGTCAGATGGCCATCACTAGCTGCCAGTAGCATGAGAGGTCAAGGACGTAGCTCTCCAGTCTCTTTGGTTAGAAGGCAAAGGAGAAGGTGGTGGGAATGAGTTTACATTGGTCATTGTATACAATACCTGCCCTTATTAGGGCATCACTGTCTTGGTATAGTTATCAACCTCATTGTCTTATCTAGGGTGACCAACTGTCCTGATTTGCTGAGACTGAGAGATTTCCCAGGATGCAGAGCTTTCAGTCCTATAACCTGGACAGTTCTAGGAAAACCAGGATGGGTATCACCCTAGACTTGCCATATTCTGTTTGGTCAGAAAGTATAGAAGTGAGTCATCTGCTAAGGATGGAGCCACATTGACTGGGCTTAGAAAGATTGAAAGGTGGGTTAATAATGTAATTGTAATAATAATTTAATACTATCAAATAGTAATTTATTTAATTGTAACTTAAGCAAAATGATTAAACTATTAAATAGTAATTTAATGATTTACACTGAGAAGCGGAGATACTGGATTGGGGGATCAGACTGAAAGCGGAACTTCATGGAGCATGTGAGGTTTTGACAAGGGGCTTTGGGCTGCAGTGTTAGCGAACTTCAGGGGGCTTTGTCCTCAACAGCCTGGGGTTAATTCTGCTCAGAAAGCTCTTTCCAGTGGGCATGACTCAGTGTTCCTGGTTCCTCTGCCAGTGAAACTTCCGCCATTTTTGTTTTTCCCCCTTTCTAAATTTCAGTTGCTGACAAATCTCCCCTTCTAATGGACAGTCTTTGGGTATGTTATTGTCTTCAGGCATTTTTTTAAAAATTGGGGTATAATTTACATATAAAATTCATCCTTTTAAAGTATACAATTCAGTGGTTTTTATTTTAGTATGTTCACAAAGCCCTACAACCTTCACCACTACCTAATTCCAGGACATTTTCATTGCCCAGAATGAAACCCTATACCCATCAGCACTCACGCCCTATTCCTTGGTTGCCTCAGCCAGTAGCAACCACTAGTCCACTTTGTTTCTGTGGGTTTGTCTGTTCTGGATATTTCATTTACATCATACAGTACATGGCTTTTCTGTGTCTAACTTCATTCACTTAGAATAATGTTTTCAAGTTCTTTCAAGTTGTAGCATGTATCAATACTTCTTTTTTAAAAATTATCAAATAATGTTCCAGTTTATGGATAATACTGTATTTTCTTTACCCATTCATGAGTTGATGGATCCATTCACAAAATAATGGACATTTAGGTTGTTTCTTCTTTCTAGCTATTTTGAATAATGTTGCTGTGAACATTTATGTGTAAATTTTTGAATAGACACATGTTTTCACTATCTTGGCATATACTTGTATTTTTCTAGAATACTCATTCGTATACCTAGGAGTAGAATTGCTGGGTCTTCAGGCAAATCTTAGTCAGGAGAACATTTATTTCTGACATCTCCTGTTTTATAGTTTGACTCTCACTAAACAGCATTAGTTTTCCAAAATTTGGAGTGTATATGCATCAAAGTTGCCCTCACTTGAACTCTCCACTTCAGCCAGAGGGTTATTGTGAGCCCTGAGATAAACAGTATAAAGTGAGGTGCTGACCCATAGCTGTATGTCACTCATTAGTGGGATTTCCACTGACCTTAGCTGCCTTCTGACCAGCTTTAAACACCCCATATCTTCTTTCCTTCTGCTTAAACACAAGAATCTCATATCATTCATTGATACATTTGATTAATTGACTGATTTTATTGAAAACAATTGTATGTTATGTCAGGCAGAACATACATGTTAAACCCTTGTTGCAGGCATATACTAGGTATCGCACAGGTGGGGATAGAGTTTTAGACACCAGAGACCCTCCTGTCACACCAGGCTTCCTGTTGGGAGTTTGACCTGGAAAGCAGCCTTAATGTAGACTTACACAAAATGATTATTAAACTATTAAATAATAATTTAATGATTTACAATGGTGGGTGACATGGGATGAGAGAATAGGGTCAGAAAGAACCCTCTCTCCCCTCTCCCACTCCTTTGCTTGAAGCTGAGACTGTACTGGGTGTCTGCTGGCGCTGTGGAGGTTGGAATGGTCCTCCTCACTGCTGTTAGAGCCTGGAGCTCTGCCCCTTCTTCGGGATTTCCTCCGTCTCCCCTGTCCTGTTTGAATAGAGAGTCCTCTTTCTCTTCTTACTGTTAAATTAATCAGAGTCACTGCCTCTTTTCCCTAGCCTCATCCTAAAACTGTTGGATGCATATTGTATATTTTCTTACACATTTGACTTTTACTTAATATTTAATGATAATTTCATTCTGTGACCATCCTCTTCTCTGATATCCTGGAACTATCCCTGTGCCTCTCAATTCTAGGTTCTGGTAATTAAGTTTTATTTTCAAAAAAAGTGTGATATTTGGACATATTCTCTTATTAGTAAAGATATTACTGAATATGAAACTAATGCTGTGCATCTATATAACAAGTTGTTCCACTTTGTGAATAGTAATGTAATTTAGAAAGAAACCTTTCTTTGTTAAAGACTTTTCTACATGGGCCGTATGTTTCCAGACTTATTTAATAGTAATTTGTGGTTTTTTAGGTATGTCAATAGACATGCTGCAGCCAGCATGCCTAGATTCTGTTAGATAAACATTTTGTAAGATTGCTTACTTTTAAAAATTATTTTTGTTTAAAAACTTAATTTCTTCCTTTATGTCCCAGTAGAGAACTTTTTTAAAGTAAATCTGATAAATTCTAGTTAAAATATTTTGTTTTTAAACCTTTTAAACTTTTTTGAGGGTTGATATGTTAATTTATTTTTGGTCCACATATTTTCCTCTGAATTTTAAGAATTCTGTACCAGGATCTATGTAACATGCTTACAATATACATTTGATATTTGCATGGGTTTTCTTTATTAAAAACAGCTAAATAAAAATTTCAATGAATGATAATGTGCATTATGGTAATGTATGCCTCATCGTTTAAATGCTATTGGGAGAGTGATTCATGCACTGTCCTCTTTTGAGTTTCTGAGAGCTTATAAAAAGATTACAAACAGTTGGCAATGGAATTAAAATAATGGATGTGTAAAAATGGAAGGGAAAAGGCTTGTATGTTCCTCTTTTATTTTGATGAAATTTTTACCACTTAAAATTTTCCAGTAAAGTCAAGGTCAGTATATGAGCCCAGTATGGTTCTACCCACCCTGGTCTAAGGATTTCCTGTCTTGCCACGGAACATGTCTGTTCCCAAAGGGGAAAATACAGTTAGATTTCATGATGATGAATAGCTTTTCTTTTTTTTTTTTTTTTTTTAATTTTTAATTTTTTTTTTTTTTCTTTTTGGTATGTGGGTAGCTCCCTGGCTGGGAATCGAACCCAGGCCGCAGCGCTGACAGCGCCAGCGCCAAAGCCTTAAGCCACTACACCATCAGGGAACTCCCATGAATAGCTTTTCAAGGATACTGGAGTTAGGGATGAAAGGATGTTCACTGTTTTAGGACTATGAGATGGTGTGGAGAGGAAAAGGGTGACATCACCAAGCTCCCGATTGTTGGCTGCCCTTAACATCTCCAAGCTGCCCTCCTGGCAGTATTTAGGGATGTATTTTCTTTGACCTTTCTTTCCATTAGTAGGATCCAGCAGAAAACTGAGCCCAAAGTTGAATTGTTTGGGACCTGCTTGATTGTGAACCTGCTTAAGGTAGAGTACATCTCAGTAAGAACTGGTGAATGACCATTGGTAATTAAAGCTCAATTTATTAGCAGTGTGGTGGACAACCCAATGAAAAAAGAACATCACAAACACCACAAATGTGTAACATTCAGACTCTGCTTTATACCTTGACACTCTTGGATAAGTTATCTTTATCTTTTACCTCCAGGCTTCTTTCCCCTTCTGTCCATAATTATCCACTTGGGTTTTTTATTTATTTTTCATTGTGCACTTCCTATCCCTCTCATTGCTTCACTTTGTGGGAAAAACTTTGCTATTGCAATGCTATAACTTTGCTACCTGGGATTTTTACCTTGAAGTCTCAGTGTCCCTAAGAAGCCTATAAAAATAGAAGATCCCTTTTCTTTAACTCCTTAGATGTGTATTTTATCTGTTTTAGTGGGGAGAGGGAGGACGGATGCCCCACATAGAGGGTTTCTTTGTTCTAATATACATACTTAACATACTCATTGCAACTTTTCTCCTAGCTTCAAATTCTGAACTCTTAGATGACTTAGATATTTTGGCTTTGTATGCATACATTTTGAAATTCCCTGCATTGAAAAATTTCTGTATGTTTACACAGTCTACTTAAGGGTTATATAAAAATGTTCCCTAAATGACAGCTAACCAGAAAATGTATTTGTCCAGAGAGAGAATTCTTGCAGCTCTAAGCATTCCTTACCTTCTGCGTGGCATATTTTGGCGACCAGAGGTGGATGAGAATTATGCTGCCTTTAAAATTTTCATTGTGATAAGAGCAATCTATTATAAAAGCACTACTCATCTGTGAGAGTGTTTTCTTTTGTTGTTTTAATTAAAGGAGTAGTGTATTTTAAAATTTAATTATGGTACTTTGATGATCTGATACTTACTGGCTGCAGGCTAAGAATTTGGGGGGTTTTCAAGATTTATAATGCATCTCAAGCAGTGTTGACCAAATGAATGATGGTAACGTTCCATATCCACTGTCCAATATGGCAGCCACATGTGGCTGTTGAGTACTTAAATGTGGCTAGTGAGACCGAGGAATTACATTTTAATTTTTTAAATTAAAATTTAAGTAGTCACGGGCTTCTGGGCTCTCAAGATTCCTTGTTTTTGGTTGGGAAGGTGAGACGGTTTATATTTGAAGGTGGTAATGACTAGTATTGCTGTTGGCCACAGGGAGAGACATAATAAAGACATAAGTTTATCAGACTTAAATATATTAGAAATGAACTTCTTTGAGAAGGCAAGTATTCATTCCAAAAAATAATTCCAATATAATTAATTGAACAAATACTTAGAAAATATTTCCTGTGTATAAAGAACTATGTTAAATGTGGGAGCCAGAGATAATTTGAACTTAGTTCATCCCCTCATGGAGCTTTCTATTTGAGTCTTCCTTGAGAGGCTTTGATAGGCCAAGGGGCAAGATCTGTCCAAGGGGGTTGGAGCACAGAATGCCAAGTATGGTATTCTTATCAGGCTGTTAACATCAGCTTCGGCTTTGTGAGAAGGCTGGGGCTGTTACAGCACGAGGAGGAACTGTTTATGTCCAGGAACATAAAGTTGCATATTAGTTCTGACATGCAAGATTAATTTTGGATGAGAGAGGGTTGAGATGGGTTTGGGATTTCCCCAGGTATGTGCTCCAAGAAGTTCTGTTGAGTTCCAGATGTGCTTGAGCAGGCCTCTTAGGTCTTCACCATTTCTGGGACATGGACTTCCCCAAAACTTTGGAAAGCTGGAGGCAGAGACCTTGGACACAGGCCCATCTACACACATCCCCTTCACCTAAGTGAGGAGGAATTCATGACAGTGCTGCCTTTGGCTCAACAACCAGGAATATCTAATGTATATAATTATCCTCTTTAGCAGAGATTGTCAGGTAAGCCAGGTTTTAAAAAGTCAAGAATTCAGCTTTTTTTCCTAACTGGCAAGACCCCACCTCAGTTCAATTGACTGTGCTCTTGATTGGAAACCTAGGGGCAAAGGAAAAGCCACAGAAAAATAGGCTGCATTTGCTCCTACTCTGTACAACTACCTTACGTGCACAGTACGTTCTGTGTTTTTGCTAAGGAAATCATGAACTATAACAGAGGGCTATGTGTTCCTACCAATTTATGAGCCCTCTACAATCCCATGTCTTCCCACTGAGCCACTAACCAGAGCTCACTTAGCACTGCAGGCAGTTAGGGAACTCGGAACCTAACTGTCCTGGGCCCTCTTTCTGGCAGTTGGGTGAGTTATGAGGGCCTGAAGGGTGAAGTTTAGGCAGTCAGTGAGCAGCAGGTTACAGAGTAAGAGAGGGAGACCGTGTGAACAGTGGGGAGCTGGACACGAGGAATTAATGATCTGATCTCATTGCAGTTGTGGAGGGAGGATAGCCAGCCTTTTCCCCTTGGCTCCTTGGGAACAGGGGACTGTGTCACATGGACTGTGTCTTGGCAGCAAGGCCTGTCAGGATCTAGTCACTGGAGTTACCCAGTGCTCTGGAGTTTTTTTTGCCAGGTCAGGGATGCAGTTATGCAGGCAGCCTGTTACATCCGAGCCTGGGGGAGACGGTGGGTGGGTGGGTGGGTTGGTGATCTTCACACAAAATATACAGACACTCCTGGGTCAGGAGCTCAGCCAGGGATAGTGGGATACTTGTCTCTCTGTGTGCTTGGTCCTTGGTTTTCGGCCTTGGGCCATAATGTTGGGCTGACCAGGTTGGCACACGTAGCCTGGAATGGGTTAAGCTTCTGCCTCAGATATTAAGGAAGAGAATTGGCTAGTCCTTCCTGAAATAGTGCCCATGGGCTGGCAGAGCACTGACTGGCACCTGCTCTTTGCAGAGGTGGGCTGTGTGGAAGTTCTCCAGTGTACAGCTTGTGGGAGTGTATCCCATGTTCCTGCAAGCACTGTCAGGCCAGTACCCAGTGGAGTTTGCAAAGAATGGGTCACCTTTTAGAAGAAAGTACTACCTATATGTGAGTAGTTTTGGATACAGATGGAAAGTAATGAGTAAATTTCACTTTTTAGAGATTCGAAATGTTTGTATCACGAAAGATAAAAACTGCAAATATAATTCAAAGACAAATAGGAGACCAGAAGAAAAAAGACCATGTGTAATAGACAAAGGAAAAATAAAGAGAACATAAGGAACCTTTTGTAATCAGATACAATTTTCTCACATTAGATTGGCAGAAATAAAAAGGATTAATAATCTGTTTTGACAACAATGAGGAAAAATGGGTGTATTTTACATATAGTTAGTGTATAAATTGTTTACACCATTTTGGAGAGTAGTTTGGCAATATCTATGAAAATAAAGTCACATACCTTTGATTAACTAATTTGTGTCTAGCAAAATACATATGGGCACACTCTTATTCCATCATTGTTAGTAATGGTGAAATAGTGGAATAACTAAATGCACAGTAGTACAACCAGCATATGAAACATTGTGCAGCCCATGGAAAGGGTGGTAGGTCTATATGCAACTAATATGAGAAACTCTCCTAGATATTTTTTAGTGAGAAAAATGACAAAATTATCACATTTGTATAAAAAATGAAATACCTCAAAACTAGATATAGTTCTTTCCATATGTATTACATTTTATGGATTCTATATGTATTGTGCATATGAAATCCATATATAAAATACATTCATTTTGCTTCTAGATATATTGTATTTCATGGATTCTAAAACACATTTTTCACACTTCAACATTTCTGAAATCAGTATATTTAACAATAGGTGGCATAGTTTAAAAAACTTTTGTCTTTCTTAGTGAAGCATGATGCATGTTGTAAGTGACAAGATGTTAGGTTTAATGAATGATGACATGTAAATGCCTTGATAAACGACTAAGAAAGGAATGGGATGGGATTAGGAGGTGTCAGTAGAGACTTGACTTCATCTGTATCATCTGTGTTATTTGAATTTTAACAATGAAATTGTATTTACTTACTGTGTAATGAAAGATTACATATATAGGGAGAGAGAGAGGTGCGCATGTGCACGCACGCGCACATGTGTGTGTGTGTTAGTTGCTTGGACATTTGTGTCATCTGAGCCATGGCTCTGCCATTAATTATACTTGATACTCACATTTGTCTGGGAATTTTAAGGCCTGGCTGCCTAGAGATTATTCAGCTCCATGAAGAAGTTAAGTAGCTATGAAAGTTCAATGGGAGAGAATTGACTTCTGAGGTCCGGGAAAAGGAAGAGCAGGACTCTAGAGCCCAGGGCCAGTTGCTGTTTGTGTGAAGATCTCAGTCTGCAAAGTGGGATCAAGTCAGCTAAGGGTAATTACTGCTGTATTACCCATCCACCAACTGAGGGTTCCCTGGGGCAAAACTGGTCAGTGCTGTCCCTTCTACTGACTCTTTGGATAAGGGAATTCTATGGTTAGGCAGAAAGTAGGTCCAAACCAAGGAGCTTTACCCAGTGCCATTAGAAGGAAATGCATTGTCTGGTTAGGGAACTAAGCACAAGTGAGAACGAGCCAAAGGAGTAAATGGCCTTTTAAACCTGAGGGGGTGACTAGAGGTTGGAGACTGGGTCTAGTCCGCTCTGGAGGCCTAACCAGGGGAATCCTTGTATGTAAACAGGCACATGTGGGTGTTTCCATAAGTTAGAGTGCATTGTGGAGATACATACAGACTTGAGTAATGGTGCTATAAACAAAGATGACTATTAAAAAGGTACAGAGTGTAGCTTTTTATAAGAGGACAGGTAGGTCTGTGGGAGCAAGAGGAAGTAGAGAGTACTCCGTGGGAAATCCAGGAAGATTTCTTGGCCAAGATGTCATTTGGGGTGATAGAATTTGGACCTGTAATTTTTTTATTTATTTATTTATTTATTTATTTTTAAATTCATTTTTATTGTTAGACTTATTGGGGTGACATCTGTTAGCAAGGATTACATAGGTTTCAGGCATACAATTCTACAGTGCATTGTCAATTTGATGTATAATCAGTTCACCACCTAATGTGACTTCTCTTTCCATCACCTTATATTTAGCTTCCCCCCTCCTCTCCCACCCCCTCCCCTTTCTCCCTGTAATTTTTTTTTTTTAAAGGAGGGATGTGAAAGGAAAGAAGGATGGCTTGCCACTATGAACAAAGGTACGAAGGAGAGTATGAAGAACTGTGAGCAGTACAGGCATATAAACAGGTAGTAGAACAGGTATGGGAAAGGGAAGCAGTAGGAAATATGATTTAAAAAGTATGATGGCCAGACCACAAAGAGGTGAGAATGTCAAGTTTAGGAGTTTGGCCTTGATTCAGTAGGCTCATGTTTTATGTTTAATCATTTGGTTACCAAGTATTTTTGTACCGTCATTAGTTTGAGTAAAAAAAAAATTCATCACTTCAAGTTTCTTTTCTGAGAATTTCTTGGTGTATTTTCAAATCTTGTTTAAAAGTATATAGAGCACAGGATTGTTGTTGTTTTTTGTATATAAATGTTTGAATTTCAAAATCACATTTGTGCAACAAACTTTGTTTTTTCTCTCTGCCTGCCAGTATTTGCAAATAACCACTTCTTTCAAAGGAGATCCGAGGAGATCCTAGTATTTATCCCTATTCAATGAAAGTAAAGAACTGAGCCCTGTATGAAGAGATGAAATTGAACACCAAAGATTTACTGAGTGAGATTAGTGGGAGACGAAAACGAGTGAACATTGTTTGCGGAAAGCTGTGATCCTTGTTACGTTTGCTTCAGTAGACTTGGAACAGCTCTTGTCCTGGCACTTCCTTACAGTCTTTCTTTTAAACCTGGCCACCTCTCTCCCTTGCCAGCTCAACCTCGATGTTAGCTAGTGCTGCTGTTTGAGTGCTGCTTTTGGCAGGAAGCCTCCAGTCAACTTTCTGGATTCTGGTTTTGGCTCCCCAGGTGCCTTCCTGAGCTGAGCTGACCTTAGGAATTTGAAATGTGGAAGGTCATTTTGGGATAGGGAAATGTAGCAATTCTTTCCTTTTTGGTGGTGATATAACTTATGAGATCCTCTTGTTTTCCCCTACATGGTACAAGGAGTTACACTGAAGTGGTTACTCATCTTTGTCTGTGATGCTTTAAAAATAATTTCACTAATATATCACAACATGTATTATTTATTATTTTAGTAAATGGATTTTTTAACAAGCAACAATTTACAAATTTAAACATGACAATTAACATGATTTCACATTAAAAATTAAATAATCTCCTGGCATCTTTTTCATCAGCATTGCATTAATGAATTTAGCCCTTGTGGGAGCTTTCTTATTTCTTTCTTTTTATTTATTTATTTATTTATTTTTGTTGTTGACTGATTGATGATGGCAGATTGTGGTGGTGATATGCTTTTATAAATTATTTTAAAATCAGGATCATATTGGCATGTAATGTAGACTGGCAGAAATAACATTGTTTGTCATTGCCAGTGTTGTTTTGATTTATATTCTGAGTTCTTTACGGGAGAGGATAGGAAACGTCTATAGTTGGACAATTGCTGTCCACAGTAGGTTGCCCATTGCCCACTGAGGGGCCATGGTAGAGTCAACCTTCTGCTTGGGAGCTGGTGCAGGTCAAACGGGCATTTACTGCTCTTGCTTCCTAGGAGTTACAGGAGTGGGCTCACTACTCAGCTCAGCCTGCTGAGTGCTTTCACGCTGGAAGTTGAATCTGGAGAGAATGTTAACCACAGACAATTACTAGTGGTTGTAGAGTTACTAAAATTACCAAGATTTCCTTCCCGGATAGTCCTAGTTGCACACACCAATAGTAATACAGGTGAGCTTAGCCTTTACTTGTGCATTTGCACTGATACCTCTGAACTATTTTGCATAATCAGAACTTTAAGCTTTGGGTGACTGACACTTCAAGCTATTGCATGATGATGCAAACCAGTAGTTTGGGTTCAGCAATACTGACGTCTTTTTCTATGCGACTGTGACTTATTCAGTTATTTAAATATTTAATGAAGTTGAATTTCAAATTGTTTTCAGAAATTTTAGACTTTGAGGAGGTACCTTGGGCACTTAATAATAGAGTACCTCAGTTTGATATTGTCATTATTTTTCTATGCTATTACTATACAAATATATATAACAGGTTAAATGGGAATTTTCCTTTTGCCTAAAATTTTGACCAAGGTTCCAGAGCTGTAGCCAGTAGATGGTAAGTTCCCACACAATCCGGAGAGAGATTCTAGAAGCATCCATTGCAGGGACTGTCAAGAGGTGGCTAAATGGGGCTAGCCAAACTATTACCATTTCCACCCTATAACTAATCTGTCAGAGAAACTAGAAATGGATTCCATGCGAGGGATTCCTAGGAATTGAAAGTGTTCTTCCCTTCGGGAAGTGAGAGCTCCCTGTCTCCTCCCACAAGTCACTTGAGAAAGACTCCAAGAGAATAACACGGGGAGGGATTGGGGTTGACTGCAAGGGAGGAGAATGATATCTTTTTTACTGTAGTCACCAGCCAGGTGCTTCTATGGGATTAGACTGGAGTCCCAAAAAAAGAGTTTTTGAGGGAGTGTGGTGGGTCTCTTCTGGAGTTTGGAGATGTCTGTGAACACAGAGGCTGGTGTCTTTCTCTTACCTGAAAGCAGCTGTGTGGCCGGGGCCGGGATGTGGGTGTTGGGGGGCGTGGTGTGGAGAGCGGGCGGCAAATGTGAAACATTTCCTGCTGACCTGCACGTCTGACTGGAGGGCAGCAGCCGTGAGTCATCTTGAAAGACCTTGCCTGCCTACAAAGACTGGCAGACAGGTATTAGGACTCCAGAAGTAAGAGCCTGTGGTGAACCGTGGGGCAGGAGCTGAGAGGAAACTGTGAGAGATGAGCCAAAGGGCCCCCTTGTCTCCACCAGACAGCATGGAGGTCTTATCCTTGGCAGATGTTTTATAGGCCAGAGAACACAGACAAGTAGATAGACTTCATTGTGTTTTTTTCCCTCACATTTGCCTCTTTGCATTTGCTTTCTGGCCCCACACCATTTCTTCACTGCTGGTCACAGGAGAAAATGTTCACTTTGGATGAAATCAGTTTTGTATGTGGACTTTTTAATACTTGAAAGTTTAACTTTATTTATTTAAGGTAATGTTTTCTTTTTTAAACTCTAGGTACATATCAGTAGTGTTAAAGTTACTGAGCTCTGAAAAATCCTTCTGTGATGGCACAGTCAACAATCTCAGCACCAGTAGACCAGAGCTGGGTTTTATAATTAAGTACAGTCTCACTTAGTTTGTACCTTGCAGATTTCAAGCATACGACTTGCCAGATGTGTCATCTCAGAAAGCTGAAATTTTACTATGAGCAGAACACTACATTTGCTAACTCAGTAGTACATAGTTAATACAGGTCATGTCTTCGTATTGGCATTAGGGACCCCTTATGAGTTAGCCTGAAACTTTGCAAACTTTAATTGTAGTTTTTGTTGTTTTGGTTTGTTTATTGTGGTGAAAAACATAAAGAAATTTACCATCTTAACCATTTTAAAGTATAAGTACAGTAATGTTAACTGTGTATACATTGTTGTTCTCCCATGCCTCTGTCCCCATCCCCCAAATTCTTGGCAACCACCAGTGTACTTTCTGTTTCTAAGAGTTTGATTACTTTAGATACCTCATGTAAGTGGAATTGTGCACTATCTGTCGTTTTTGTGACTGGCTTATTTCACATACAATAATTTCCTCAGGGTTTATCCATATGGTACCATATGACAGGATTCCTTCTTTTTTTGAGGCCGACTAAATTCCATTGCATGTATATACCACATTTTCTTTACTCGTTCAACCACTGATGGACACTGAGATTGCTTCTACCTCGTAGCTATTGTGAATAATACTGCAGTGAGTAAAGGTATGCTAATATCTTTGAGATCTACTTTCAGTTCTTTTAGAAATATCCCCAGAAGTGGAATTGCTGAATCATATGGTAATTCTATTTTTACTTTTTGGAGGAACCTCCATACTATTTTGGCTGCATCATTTCACATTCCCGCCAACAATGTACAAAAAGGTTCTGATTTCTCCACATCCTCACTAACATTTGTTATTTTCTGTTCTTTTGGTAGTGGACATCCTGATGGGTGATTTCTCATTGTGCTTTCGATTTGTATTTCTCTTAGGATTAGTTTGTTAAGCATCTTTTTTGATGCTCGTTGGCCATTTGTATATCTCTGAAGAATTGTCTATTCAAGTCCTTTGCCTATTTTTTTAATTGGATTTTTTTGTTATTGAGTTGTAGCAGTTCTTTATATATTCTTGTTATTAACCCGTTTTCAGATATATAGTTTGAAAATATTTCTCTCATTTGTAGGTTGCCTTTTCACTCTGTCATTTAATCTTGTTTTGCAGTTAAAACATGAATTATAATTATTATGTACTTTGGAATACTGAAAGGTTAAGAAATACTATGACAAAAAATAATATAACAGATTTAATCAGGTTTATAGTATCTTCTCCATAGGTTTTGTGTAAGTTATACAGTTTGAATTAATTCCGTAGTTTGACTGAAGCAGTCTTCTTTCATAATCTTGTTCCCATTTACCTTTACAGCTTTATATACCCGATCTGCATTCCTTTACTCTCCTATTCTCTGTAAAAAGATTCCCTAAAATTATAGTGTTTCATCCTTTTGTACCCTTTCACACATTGTTTTTCTTTGTGTGTGTGCGCGCGCGTGTGTGTGTGTAATATGGAATGCCTTACTTTCTCCTTCTCCTTTAAGACTCAGCTCAGATGTGAAGATTTTCCAGTCAGCCAGTCTGCCAGCAACTTCCTTCTCCCATAGCTTATTTCCTCAGGCCAGGTTAGAGCACTTTGTCTGGAGGTATTGTGAGGATTTTTACAACCCTCCTCCCCTCCACTCCAGTGCTGTAAGAGCAAGCTCCTGGAACACCCAGCCACGTCTTGTTTTTTCATTCCTTTATTCCTGAGGACTTACCACAGTATCTGCCCCCATAGTGTTTGTCTGCTCTAAATGAATATGGGTAAAAAGAAAGAGCAAATGCCTTTTTAGAAATAACAGAACTTTTACCAATTGTGCTTCTATATATCCTTTCTCTTCTAATTTTATTTGGTAAGATTTTTACAGCTAATGGTGGATTTTATGAACGTACATTGGGTTGCCTTTGTTTTCTGTTATAAAAGCAATAATTAGAGGAAATGATCCTTTTGAGAGGTTGCTTAATGAATTCTGCTTCTTTTAAATGTGCTGCTTTAAATCTTATTTCAAGTAAACTATACTAATGCCCACATTATTTCACTGTAGATCAGCATTGAACGAAAAGTATTACGATGATTAATTTCCTCCTGTTAAATTCCATATAGTCTTTTCTTTGGTGGTGGTGGTGGGCTCAACAGTCAAAAAAGAATTTATTGACTTTACATTTAGTATGGTTTACTCTACTTAATTATATTGTTCAAGTGTGAATTTGTGTGTAGTGTAAGGTTGTGCAGTATTGGAATTCTATTTTCTGTTAAACAAATTGGTTTGTGTTTTATTAACTACTGGTGTTTAAATTTAATGGTTTAAGATTTCAAAAGCCTTTTTTCATAAGTCTTCAAGTGCTTTTATTGTAATCCTGCAGCCTAACCTTCTGGTTCCACAGCATCCTTCTCCACCCTTGAAACAAGCCCAGGCGCAGACACGCACTCTGGCACGCACCCCAAGGAGCCTTTCCTCCCTCCTCCCCTCCTCCTTACCCCAATATGACGTGGAATTTCTATCCCAGAAATAATCTGATGTGTACTGAGGATAGTGCACCTACAGTGGCGACCTAAGTGTAGTAGCTCCCCTCCACACTGCGGTGGCCCGAGGCACACCTCTTACCCCTTAGTTCCATTAGGTTGATGAGTTACTTTTACTTATATTAAGCCTTGTGGACAGGGGAAATCCAGTAAGTCATGGCTACCGAGAGACTTTACTCTGTTAACTCATAATACAGCACACAGCACATTGCTTGCACTCTACGGTATGTGAGAGATGGGGCTGGCTTCTGTTTGGTGTCTTAGCAGTAATCTTCCTCCAAGATGGACTTGATTTTTAAGTGACTTGAGCTTTCATCATCATTTAACTCACAAGTCAGGAAGTTTCAACTTTTTAACAGAAAACCCTATTAAAAATTAAAATGTGTTCATCATGGTTTAATTCAGTAAATGAACAGTATTAACCTATAAGCAAGGATCTGTGTTGCTCTTTTGACACTGAAAATTTGGTCTTGAAATCTCCATAGGAGGGACTTCCCTGGTGGTGTAGTGGCTAGGCTTCGGCACTGTCAACGCTGCACCTGGGTTCGATGCCCAGCCAGGGAAATACCCACATTAAAAAAAAAAAAAAAAAGGCAACTGAAATCTCCATAGCAAA
The DNA here is from genome assembly GCA_004026885.1 of Lyroderma lyra. NCBI lineage: Eukaryota > Metazoa > Chordata > Mammalia > Chiroptera > Megadermatidae > Lyroderma > Lyroderma lyra. The sequence continues at coordinate 253,424 of PVJL010000987.1, read as the reverse complement.
TGCACTGTAATTCAGTTGCAGATATTTTTGCCATATTAAGATTTTAACCATAACAAGGATAGCAGACGAATAGACATTTTAAAATTATTTTGCTCAACAAAACACAGTAGCCCCTTAGGTATATTTGCTGGACTTTTTCTTTGTCAGTAATAAATCTATATGTTTGTTTAATAAAAAAGAACAATGATAAAGTGCTTATTATAGAACTTTTATCTTCTCAAACAAATGTGAAAAGCATTTTTAAAAAAGGCAAAAAAGCCACCTAGATTATAGATCCTCATGAATCAAGTGGTGTAGCTTCCTTGTTCTGCAGTCCCTGGAGGCAGGGTTGTGATGGGAAGACTGTGGGCTATGCACTGACCTGCTTCTTGTACCTGCGCTGTGACTTTGTGCAAGTTAGGCTGAGCCCCTTTGAGCTTTGTTTTCTCATTTACAAAATTGGAAGAAGATTAAGATCATGTTTGTATAAAGCCCATGATATTAACTAATTTATTTTCTCTAGGCAGCAACTTATATATAGGGTGGCCCAAAAGTAGGTATATAGCATCGTTTATTTTGTTGTGTGTCAGTGAGTTTTTCATGTACCCATGTAATCTGTTGTGATGAATTTTATTAATTCAATTGTGTGCCTAATTTTGTGCCACCCTGTATTTGTGTATTGCTTTCAGATGATGCTTTTTTTTTCTCTAACTTCATCTCAGTGGGTCTTCACTACCCATTTATATGGTGGGTAATGCACCGAAATTATATGCACCGACACCAGCGCCTAGTCCATCCTTCAGTTTTGGAACTCTTTCCAGAATGGCCATCAGAGCTGGCTAACCTTGCCAAGGTTATGACACCTGACCGAGTTGTTTGTACAGTGCTGCCAATGTAAGTGCACGGTGGCAAGTTCATGAACTTAATTGTCAGATTTTAGGGACAACAAAAAGAGTTCCAAAATTGAAGGGTGGACTAGGTTCTGGCATCGGCACACAGCTTTCAAAGAGGAGTACTTTGAGGCATAGTGATATTCAGCAGTGAGATATGTAGCACATTTTAAGAAAATGTTTTCATATATTTATGGAAGTAATTGCTGTTTCTATGAAAAATTGGATAATATATCACCATTCTGAATGGATCTTAATAACTCTATAATGCACCAAAAAGTTAGCACTGCAGAACAGTTTTTAAATTGTTACTGGATTCAGTTATGGGGCATTAAACACAGAGAAATACCATTCTGAATGGATCTTAGTAACTCTATAATGCACCAAAAAGTTCTTGAATAGTTAATTTTTCCTTCACCTAAAGTATGTAAGTTTGCTCGTGAGGGTTTTATCTCTTGGGTCTGTGCGCCATAACCACTCTTTTTTGGATGTGAAATTGACCTCTACTCCTGAGTAAGTGGGTGATCATCTCTTTTCTTAAAAATAAGCCTGAATATATGAGGTTGGCAATATCGCAGTGAAACAACAAGCAACAAATCCCTTCCAGTGTCGTTATTTATGGTCAAATACTGCATGGCCAGAATTTGTTGTCCTTATTCTAGTGTATATTGAACTAATTTAAAACATCTTAGAATTAAACAACCTTTATATTCTTTATAACATACAGCAATAAGAGATTTAAAACTTTAACTCAGTTACACATACAAAAGAGTTCAAAAGCAGTGGAAGATAAAATCTAGGTATAATGTTGTAGAAGTTGAAGTTTTGTATAACTTCAGAAGAAAGATATCAGTAGGATGTGTGAGTTTAGCTGCACTTTCTATTATCTTATTGCTAATATCTAACCACAGATAAGTTTGACATTAATTAACATTAATATTTTCTGGAGATATAATATTCAAAAGAGGTGCATAGGTTCAGATGACTCCACTTGCTCAGAGGATGTGATCAGGCCTCTTTTCTCTGCACCTTGAGCTCTGCTCCCTCTCTGTGGAGCTCATTTGGCGTATTGGCTCTCTTCTTCTTGAGAAGGGGAAAGTGGCTGCCCATACATCCTGCCAGTTGAGCAAATTCCAGCCCCCAAAGAAATTTCTCTCCCAGCACTTATAGAAATAGCCTGCTTGAAGCATGTGCCCACCCTTTAGACCAGCCACTGACACCAGAGGCCTGGAGACTGTGTTTTGGAGGAAGAGCCCATCCATGTGGCTATGGGGCAAGAGCACTGTTATTGACAGTTCTCCAAGACCAGGAGTGGAAGTGGGGCTCCCCAGAAGAAAGGGGGTGATGTACCAGAGGAAAAGGAGAAATGTGCAAAGAGCCACAAATAATAGCTATCATAGTCTATATCATAGATATAGGTAGTACTGCAGAACAGTTTTTAAATTGTTACTGAATTCAGGTATGGGGCATTAAACACAGAGAAATACTCTAACTCTAGACTGTCCAGGTGTCATTCTCTGTTACAGGAGTCTTTAAAGTACCAAATCGTCAACTACTCTTTTACCTAATATACCATGAAAGAAGTATATACTTTGTGTGTCCCAAGTGTTTGTGCGTTGAAATATTTATATGTACCTTTTATAGTTGTGCTTTTCGAAATAACAAAATGTAAGCACAGTCACCATCTATTTGGATGTGACAACCCTCCATTTTATAAAATAATTACTGTTGAATCAAAATTTTTGCTCACTGTGTGCTATCAAGTTACCTATCAAAGCTAACTGAATGAATGATTAAAAGGTTCAGATCAAAAGCAACTGGCTCAACTTTATGGAGGTTTTCATCCTTTAATTTAAAATGTGTTATGTCTAACTGATTATCTCTCACATTTTATAAAGAAATATTGACGTCTTGTAAAGTATGCAGTGACCTCACTTCTGGCTGTGTGGGCAGGTTTCACTGCAGGCCTCTAAAGCATTGATATTCCTGTAACCTTTGAGGCAAGATGTGTGTATAGTGTATTAATGAGCTGGTTGGAGTGATGTACAGTAATTTCATCCTTGGGTAAAAACAGATGTGAAAGATTCTGTTTTAATATTTAATCAGCCTCCAAGCCTCTGTTGGCTTGTTTAAGTTGACCTGACAGCATTATACCTGGAAACACTTTGAATTAAACTCTGAGCGCTTGACCTTGTTCAAACAGTTGTAATTTAATAAGGCTGCTGTCTTGGTGGAGATAGCGTGGCTAATAGGCAAATCCTTTTCTGGCTGGGATTGTTATGTTGTGAGTGCTGGGGGTGGGGAGATTCCTAGATTCCCACCAGCTTTTAGGAAGAACAAGATTTGAAGAAGTAAAATAATAATAATAATAATAATAATAATAATAATAATAATAATAAAATACAAAAACAAAAAACCTCAAGAAATTGTCTTTCAGGAAACCTTTAAAAGCTTACCTTTTGTTTCAATTTTTAGCCTTATGAAAGTAATGCTTTCAAATGCCGTTTTAGTTGGGCTTATTTTGGTTGAAAGGAAAGAAAAATCATTTATTAAAAAGGAGGTCTGAAAAATTCTTAGAAATCAGAGGAGCTCTAAAAGAATAGGATGCTAGCTTTGGCTCTCTGTCCATCTGTGTGTCCATTACCCTGACTGCCCATTTGCTTGCCCACCCACCCACTCACTCACCCACCCTTCCTCACATGATCTCTCCTTTTATCCCCTCTGGGCTCTCTGTCTTTGCTTCCTCTTCTCACTGCTTGCTCTGCTCTCTGCTTGCACTGTGGTTTCCTCACTCTCCATTCCATGTTGTCTCCTCTCCCCACAGTTTCTCTATACTTACCATTTCTGTGCTCTCAGGCTATCAGTTTGTTTTCACCCTTATTAGTTTCACTTCTCTTGTTCCTGCTGTTAACAAGCTTGTTTCCTTGTTCAGCTTCTAGAAAGCAGGGGCTCAACTAATCTTATTTATTTATTTATTTATTTATTTATTCATTCATTCATTTATTGGCGCTATGTCAACACTGCCTTTGTTTACTAGGCAAGGGTCTGTGCATAGAACAGGCTTTGGCTCGAAGGAAAGGTTGGTTGAACCAAAGACCATGACTTGCCCAATATAAATGTATATATACATACACACACACAACACACATATATTTTTTTCTGGTTATAAAAATGCTACATGCTTATTGGGGGAAAAAATGAGAAAACTTAAAAATTAATAAAAATGCAATTAAAATCTCCTGTAATCCTCCTATGCAAATAGCTAACCACTTGGGTATATTTCATCTTATGTGTTCTCTTGTTTATATATAAAAATTATATACACATTAAGCCTCCCAAATTTAGAATCACATCAATAAATTTTAAAGGTCTTCATATCTACTTTTCACCAGTGACATTTATAGGAATGATCTGGGCTATGAGACTTGTATTAAAAGCTGTGCAGTTTGCTGTGAATATTTTATTAATTCTTGGCCTTCTGACTAGTATTAAGTGTGGCATCATTACTCATTTTATATTATCTTCTCTTTGACTTGCATTATTTATCAATCCCTTTGAGAGGAGTTAACTTGTATATATTTCCATCTTTCGTAGGGCTTAGTCGTGCCTCATATTAAGTAGATGTCCAGTAACTATTTAGTCTGTCCTTTTTGCTTAATTTTTATGAAACTTAATTTTTGTCTACGCAGAATATGTTGATAAGGTTATAACTCAAAAGAAATAAAAAGCAATAGTATGTAGCTCTGAGGATATGGAAAAGAAATAGGGAACTATGCTAATTACTTTAAAACTAATGGGAATTTTGACAGTCCATGTGGTATCTGAAGTGTCTCATGCAAGGAGCTGGCTGGTTCTTCTCTTTCAGGAGCCCTCCCAGGGTAGCATTCATTATCTTGTTAGATTTGCGGTGGTCCAGTGTGGTAGGCAGAATTCTAAGGTTGACTGCCAATGATTCTTGCCCTTTGTTTAATTCCTTCCCTTTGAGTATGGGTGGACCCTGTGAATGTGTTGAGACAGCACTCATTCCCATAATATTACCTTGTATGCCAAAAGGGAGAATATTCCAGGTGGGCTAATCTAATCACATTAGACCATTAAAAACATCCCCCCCCGCCCCCGCCCCAGGCAAGTGGAAAAGAAGAGAGACTCAAAGCATGAGTAGGATTCAATTCAGTATTATTTTATTGCTGGCTTTGGAGGTGGTGGGGATCATGTGCCAAAGAATGTGGGTGGCTTCCAGAAACTAAATGTGACCCCCAGCTGACAACCAGCAAAGAAATGGGGACCTCGGTTCTACAACCACTAGGAACTGAATTCTGCCAACAATCTGCATGAGCTTGGAAATAGATTCTTCCCAAGAACCTCCAGATAAGAGCCCAACCTGGCCAACACTTTCATTTGGGCTCTGTGAGACCTTAAATAGAGAATTCAGTCTCAGCTGCCTGACCTTCTGACCTGTAGAACTATGAACTAATAAAGGGATTTTTTTTTTTAAGCCACTGTTTGTGGCAGTAGAAAAATGAATATAGCCCAGGGTTTGGCTGATTCCTAGCTTCATCAGATTTTATCCTGATTTTCTCTGGATATCAAGGGCAGAGCTCTCTGGAAGGAATAGACTCACATTAGCCTGATGTATGAAGTCAAGGGGCCAGTATATTTGTGTTTATTTCCCCAAGAAGTCATTGTCCTAGGGACTGAGATAATCAGTTTGAATGGCCAGTATTATAATTATGTCCCTGAAGGCAGACCCGTGTAGAAAGCCAACCTTGTATTAGTGAGCATAGCATCTTAACCAAAAGAGTTAGATGATTTCAGTTTTTCTTTCTCATAATAGGGATGGCCTTGGCTCTTGAGCCATTTTCCTGCTGGAGCCTGCTCCTACCTCTTTGGAGTGTACTTTCTTTCAATAAACTTATCTCTTTGTTTCATCTTTACAAACAAACAAACAAACAAACAAAAACAACAGGGATGGCCTTTTCTGTGTCCTGGATGGTGTTTAGATGGGCATTGCTACCTTTTCTGGAGACTTGTATTTGCTTTCAGTTGCTACAAATCATCACAATTTAGCATTTTAAAACAATGTACCTTTATTATCGCTGTTTCTGTGGGTCAGCAGTCTAGTCTTAGTTGGGTCCTCCGCTCGAATCTCATCCTGAAATCAAGATGGCAGCTGGGACTGTGATCTCAGCTGAAGGTTGGGGTTCTTTTACCAGTCTCACTGGCTGTGGGCAGAGTTCAGTGTCTTGTGGTTGTAGGACTGAGGCCACGTCCTCCTAGAGGCTGCCCTGCCACATGGCCTTCTCCACAACATAACTTTTTGCTTCTTCAAGTCAGTTTGAGAATCTCTCATACACTCCCCATCTTCTCAGTCTCAGATCCTTTTAAAATCTTACCTTTGGTCAAATCAGACCCATGTGGATGATGTCCCTTTGGATGGGCTCAAAATCAGTGGGTTTGGGACTATAATTATTGAATAAAGGCCCCACTTTGGTCATATAACATTGCCTAATCATGGGAGTGAAATCAATCATATTCAAGGTCCTGCCCACATTGTAGGGGAGGGAATTATATAGGCGATGCATATTAGGGGACCATGCTAGAACTCTGCCTGCCACTCACCTTATGTCAAGTGCTGACCAACCACCTTTCTGTCTAACAGCTTCTTTCTTCAGCTGTGTTAATACATCCAGTGTTTTGGGAGTCCAGGCTTGGAAGCTATTTTTATATCTCTAAAGTGACTACACAGTTCTATTCACATTTAGCATGTGTTGATTTTTTTTTTTTTGCTTTTTTTTGGTATGTGGGTAGCTCCCTGGCTGGGAAACGAATCCAGGCCGCAGCACTGACAGCGCCAGCGCCAAAGCCTTAAGCCACTACACCATCAGGGAACTCCCTGATTTTTAAGTTTATATTTTTGAAGGCAGTTTTATTTCTCTTATTCCCCCCTCCCCCATTAGCATTTGAAGGAGGGGATGAGTGGGAATGTCTGTAGTTTTCAGTCCTGACAGCAGTGGCCTCTGTTTATAGTTTTATGGTTTAAAGATTTTAGATTATTAGAGAAATCCTACCCTCACCGAACTTTTGGGGATTGTAACTTAATATTCTACTTAATAGATGGAGAAAGTGAGGAGAGGAAATGAGTTGTTTGCATGGTTAAATTATTAACCATTGAAGAAATGCACTTATTTCTTATATCCTGCATTCTCTCAATATGATGACTTCCAGTAAAGCATAATCTAAAATTAAAGCAATTAAGAAAACATTTCTATTTATGGGGATTTTGACAGAACATAAACATAGCTGTCCTTGGCCATTAAAATGAATGCTAAGGAGTCCAAACTGTTTTCATGAGGTAGATTTTTACCATTCTCCATCGTTATAAGAGATCACTGCCTCAGGCCACAGTGGCCAGGGATGTAGCAGAGTTAACCTGTCTTGCTCTCTAGGGAAACTGTCATGAAATGGGCAATGAATTAATAAGTAAAAAGTTTTCTCTGAGCCACAGGCAGTAAGTTGTTGATTGACTGTTGGAAAAGGTAGGAGGTATGCTAATGGAAGATGACATTCAAACTCTGCTGTTGACTTTCTTGGCTGAGCTGAACTGGGGGGTTTCTGTTGCCTTTTGCTCATTTTCCCTGAGTGGTAGTAGCTTGTAGGTTAAACATGCACACCTGGGAACCATGCTGCCTGGGGAAAATCCTCATTCTTCCATTTACCTCAGTCTCCTGAGCTCTCTTTTTCTGTTTGTAAAATGAGGGTTAAAAGAGTCCCTGTAAAACACTTCATATGATCCTGAGCATTACTACTGGTGGTGGGCCAGGGAGAGGTGGCTGTGATGGGAGCCATCAGCCTAAGCAGGGAGGTGAAATTGTTTAGAATTGCCAGTGCAATGTAATAATAAAAAGCAGACTGACTTTTAGTCGGTTTATTACTGTTTTTAAATTCTCTGCAAACAATGTACACGCTTATTGCCTGCACCCTGAGTGGACCACTCCTTCCATCTACTCCTTGAAATGCCACTCCTTGCGCATAAGCTGAGGTGTGTTTTCATTAGAGAGGAAATACTAGGTGAACAAATGTCTAATAACATTTGTGGTAGAAATGTGTAGAAAAATTAATGTAATAAAAACAACAGGACATTTTTAGTATGCTTTGCAAGCCATTAAGAGTAAAATGTAGCAAAGCCTGACCTGAAAAATAGAAAAATGGAGAAGCAACTGATTAATCAAGAGGTTTTTGCTTTTTTCCTTGTCTGGATCCTAAACATTGTGACTTTTCAAACATTTACATGAGTATATAAAATAGCCCCTTCACTTATTTCAGTGTTCCATTTTGTCTATAACTAGGCTTAGCAAACTATAGTGAACAAACTTACAGTGTAAACATGAGCTTGGCAATTAAGATGATTCTCAGCCTTGGCCTCAGCCCACTCCATGACTCCTCGCAGACACTCTCTTCCATTTGAATTGGTTGTCTGCTATTCCTGCTGGATATCTTTTGAGTTTCAGGCCCTGGAGTGCTCCCCTCTGCCTGTTCCATATTACCCATCCCAAACCTACCTGGTTGCAGTTTTGCCGTTTAATTCCTTTTAACTCCGTAAAGCCTTCCATTCCAGACCCCCTTTCTTGCATTGTGGTGGTGCTAAATCCTTCCTTTAAATTGACAGCACTTACATATAGGGCCCTTTCTACTTTTTGCCTGCAGATGTTGGTTGAGATTCACGGTGATCAAAGCAGGATGATCTCTAGGTTCTGCAGAGGGTAGGCCAGAAAGGGCTTGAAAATGGTCATTTTCTTGCCTTCCTGAATTTCTCTTGTCCTGTTCTCTTTTCAGGATACATTCCTTTCACATCTACCTGTCTTCTGCACTGTTACTATGGACAGAATGAAACCCACCAGCATTCTCTTAGACTAAGTGTGCAAGGACTTCCAGAATATTTCAGAAGGAATCCTAGAGACCACGCCATACAAAAATCTCTTGGGGAGGGGGGTTACACTGCTTGCTTTGCTCTCCTCTAGTTCTTGTTTTGGCTGCCCTGTTTGTCAGAGGTACATCCTTCATATTGAGCCTAAACTTCTCTTCATTCTAGTGCTCTCCAGTGCAGTTACACTAAATAAGTCAGTCTTTTCCAATGCAAAACACTGTAATAGTTACTAAGTTGAACCTTATATATTCCTTCTGATTATCTGTTTTTCTAGTTTATATATTCTGATTTAAATAACCTCTTATTTAATCCTTAATATAAGTTCTTAGTTCCTTATTTCTGTTTACATGTATTTTTATTATTTTATTTTTATCTTTATTCGGGTAGCCCTAAGGACTTGGCCCACTCCAGCTCACATTCTGCCCTGTCTCCTCTTCCTCAAATCAACTGTGAATTTTTCCCCAACTTCTCTCCTCTTTGAACTCTGAGCCAAAATCGTGATATTGGACATTCTTAGTCACGATAAGGACAAGTATGTACATGATGAGGTGTTGGGGGAAACTAAATAATGGGGACATGAGAAATCTGAGAAGTACTAATAAAAGATATTCATCTTGGCCTTATTAAAATAAGGCTAGGCCTGTTCCCTAAAATCAGTTTTAGAGTTAATCCTCTTGATTGTGCAGAAGAATTTTTCTCTGTCCAGCTCTGTATTGGCTGCATACCAGGCGGAACTACTCAGATTTGGGTTAGCATTACACCAGAACTGGCTTCCCACATCTCTCCTGGATGATCTTCCCACTTAGTGCCCGAGCTCCCAACTCACCTCCTCTCACTCATGGCTGTGTGCTTCTCTCCCTTAGCTCTCTTGGGTTTTGTATGGGTCCTGACTTTCTAGATGAAAAGTGGGTTCTGTGGCCAGAGGTGCTTTATGACTTAAGTTTAGGTCACCTTAGGTTCTACAGCAGACCTAAATTTCTTTCCTCAAGTTCTTTGTGCATATTTCATGGAGTGCTCTTCACCTGTTCTTTGTTTCATAGGAAATTTTGTGGAGCAGCTGTAGTATTTATAGGATGAGCAGAGTGCCCAACTTCCAAGCCCGACCCCAAACACCTTAGATCTCAAACTACTTTAAGGGAGGAGGTCCATATGCCTTTTTATTCATCTGTGTCTTTTTTCCCCTAATGTTCTCACTATTTTACTCTTTACTGGGTTCATGTACCTATTGAATAGGATGGGAAAGATCTCCCATTGTTACTGCTTATTGATTTGTCTACTTTTTTTGGTCTGTGTCATTTTCTGTGACTTAAGTGTCCAACAACCTTATCAAGAGGAGAAATGAGCTTAGTTTTGAGGTTTGGTGCTTAGTGACTCCACCTTGACTTCTAAAGATAATTTACTTGTGGGGACTCAGAAATAAATCTGTTTAATTTTTTCCTCAAGTTTTTGTTGAGGGTAACTGTAGTATTTTCTTGTCTGAATGTTTTTTCTTAACCTTTTTTTCCTTTTTTTTTATGGCATTTGCGCATATTCAGACGTCTCAGCCACTCTCCCTTACTTTTTAAACTTAGTGATCTATAGATCTGCAACCTCCCTGGTAAGTCGTGTTAGCTTTAAGAGGAAGTTTGTCTAGGTCTGGAAACTTGAACTTGTATAAAACAGATATCACCCTTCATCTTTTATGGATGAAGGCAAGGAGTACATACATTTACACACGGAAGCTATGTCCTCTGTTACCATTTCTTCCTGATCTTGGGCTTGAGTTGTTTATATTGTCTGGCCTTCCCTTTGCCATTTCCAGGATCCTTTTCTTGGACTCTTGATAGAGGATCATGTGTATTTTTCTTCATTCTTGAAAGAATATACCTTAAAAATATATTTTGAGATTGGGTACTTCATTCTAAAATCTTCAAAGTAACTTTCTTTTTCTTTGATTTCTGTGGGTAGACTAGCAGAGCATAATCTGTGAGGATATTTGTTAAGCACTTTTCATTCTTCTGGGATTCATACTCTTAAGTGATAGAATATATGTGTGTAGATGTGAGTATATTTTTAAAATTCATTGAACATAAATTTTAACTGTTTTCACTTACTTTAGACTTTAGTTCACTTACTGTTCCATGCCATTTTCATACAACCAAATTATTGGTTGCTCTTGATACCTTGTTTATCTTCATCATGATTTATTATTATTATTTTGTAATATTGGGGATTATTAATATATCCTTGTCAAATTATAATACATTCATGTCCAAATATTTCCTTTAAAAATATTTTGATACATTTTCTAGAAGGACTGTGTATTATGTCCATAATCTGGTGGAAAAACATTTTTGTGATTACTTTTTTAAAGCAGATTCTTTTTTCTGAAATTATATTCCATTTTATATTACAAAGAATTTCTAGACTGGTTTCCTTCTAACATATTTTTAGTAGCTATTGAGTTCAGCCTACAAATATTCTAATTTCTAGGCTGTTTGGCATGTTACTCAATGATCTTGCATTACATATATGTGGTAGTTAAAAGTTGAAGCGGATAGGGTTGGAGGAGGAATTCCAGCTTTCAGTAGATTTTCTATTAAATAGTCATTCAGATATATAACTCCTGTAATATGAATTTATGCAAAAGTTCAGCCACGAGTCTTGCATTTACCTCTCTGCCTGTATTGTAAAAGTTTTATTTCTTATATATTTTGTTTTTTCCTGTTTCTCTTTGATAGCAGTTATAATGTCTATGAATGCAGTTTATAATATGGACAGCCATATCTAATTTTTAGGCTTTCAAAATTACAAGTACAAAGGAAGCTATGATATCTTACCCTATATTTATACGTAAATTGGGACACTTTCCTTCATATCTTATTCTGTGTTATTGCCTAATTACAGTCAAGTTTATTAGTGACCGATGTCATTTCGTGCTCTGTCTGATATCTGTGTCTCCGTGGTAGAGCAGAGTGATCTTGTCACACACATGGCTTGGCAGGGCTCTCTAACATGGTTCCCTAACATGGGCCCCAGGGGAGCCAGCAAGCTGGAGCAACCCTCTGCTTTTGACAGCAGAGGGCCCTTGTTGTTATTGATTGGATTGTTCAGTCAAGTGTGAAAAAATGGGTCTAACCATAAGTGGTAGTTATATGATAATCCAGGAGATAAATGTCATGTGAAGTATTACTTTAATTTGGGTTGTGATGAGAGGGAAAGGGGGAAGTGAGTAGTTTGATGGGGAGGTTTGGTATAACAAGCTGTCTGGTGTAGTTTTGTATGTTAGGGAATTCTGCAGCCATCTTTTGTGAGGGAAATCTGAAGTTAAACACCCCCCATCTGGTAAACTTTGAAATAGATTTCTAAATACTCTCATAAATGTTAATTGCTTCTGGAATCCACAAGGGTTGAATTAGACTTGGATCTTGATAAAGAAGCACATTACCTTACATTAGTCAAGCAACAGCTTGTATTTTAGAAATTTGCCCTTCGGAGAGAGAGTGCACAAAGGTGAATGAAAACTTGTATGCCTAAGGCCCACTAATAGATCTGCTTCCAGAGGCATGAGGCAACCTGACCTGTGGGGATCACTTTGGGCTTCCCCAACAGGGAGCTGCACCGACTGCCTTGTCTCCTGCTTACCCAGTTCTCAAGGGCAAGTACAGTAGACCTGTCCTCAGGCTAAGCAAGAGCTTTAAGTATTACTTAGCAAGTCTGTAGCATTTTCTTCATAGAATGTATCATTGTCCTTTCTCAAAGCATAGTTAATCCAGAAATTAAAAGCCCTGTGACAGAAAACAGATGCTGTTCTCACAAAAAAATGAGAAATAAAATTCAATCAGATTTATTATTTAAACAAATTCTTTTTAAATTGAAGAATTGTTGTGTGGGTAGCTTTCAACATAATTTTCTTGTTATTAGATGCTTAGAACTAATTTGGATTTAGTTAATTCCATATTTATCACATTTAATTCTTATTTATTGCAAAGGTTAAAGTAATTTATTTCTTTTGGAAAATTTTAGGATCTTATGAGTAAGGGACATCAGCCAAAATTGGCAACTTTTTCAAACAGCTGGCTTAAGAAATTAGGCATTTCTTGAATAATTTTTAATTCAACAATTAAAAGGCCTGCATAGTTAGGCTGTGATTCCTGTGTACACTTGGTGCAAACTGACTTCTGTTGGCATGTTCTACTTTGTTTTCAAAGTTCGCTTTATAAACAGTCTCCTTAAAAGCAAAGAAAATGTCTTTAAAAATATAGCTTTTCCTTAAAACATGTTCTTATTTTAACAAAAGTAGTGACAACCATAATTATAAACCACTATTATATGTAGTCCACGGGAATCAGTTGTTTGAAGCATCCTTGTAAGTCTCTATGTGTTTTTGAGAATCGTGCTATGGACTGATAAATGCATATTCTACCCATCTTATTGTACATTCCAGCATTCTGAATTTTCCTCACTTTTCTGAATATGCCTTGCTCCATATACTTTCAGATCTTCCTTCACATAAGGTGCCTCACCAGCCAAGGACCCACTTCACACCTGCACTCCCTTTGTCCAGCTCTCCCTCGTCCTTTAGATGTCAGTGTAAATGGAACTGGAATCTAAGGCCTTCTCTGACTAGGTTCTGAGCTCCCATTGCCTCCTCTTTTTTTACTATTACAGCATCATCACATTTATTAATATTGCTCATTGTAAGCCCCAGTAAGGCAGGGGCTGTATCTTTCTGTATCCCCAACGTTACCACAGTGCCTGACACATATTAAGTTGCAGTGAATATAAAGCCTGTCCAACCCACGGCGTGCGGGGTACATGTGGCCCAGGACGGCTTTGAATGTGGCCCAACACAAATTTATAAACTTTCTTAAAACATGACATTTTTCTTGCAACCTTTTTTTTTTCCTTAAGCTTGTCAGCCATTGTTAGTTTTAGTGTATTTTATGTGTGACCCACGACAATTCTTCTTCCACTGTGGCCTAGGAAAGCCAAAAGTTTGGGCACCCCTGCGTGTTTCTTTCATCATCAGTCTTTCAGATAATTACCTAATTACCTTTGTCTTAAATTTAAACAATTTCAAAATGTTATATGTGCTGATGGATTAATTCAAATCCACCACTCCAATATTGCTGCTCATTGCCACTGTTACTGGCGTTCCAAAGATTATTTAAAATTCTCTTACAATGCTTATAATGGCGGTACTTAAGATCTATAACTTTTTGTACAGTTGTTGGCATGGCCTAATAATAACTTGTTTTGTAGATCACTCTTTTACCTTTACTTATATCTGTAGCTCTAAATGTTTTATTGAATTGGTGCTTTCTTTGGTAGTTCTTTTTCTGATTTAAATGGACTGTCTCTCACATTTGTATATTTCAACAGTGTTATCAGCGACATATTTTTCTGTTCTGTAACATGTCATAGTGCTTTATATAGGTTTCACGTGCAGTGATGTGTCAGAATGAAATATCTGCCCAGTATATGGGATTTCGTGCATTATAATTTACATATTCTTGTGTATGTCACCAAGTTTCATATTAACCGGAGAGTGCTTATAGTGATGGCTCAGAGTCTTGTATCTTTATAAGTGCACTGGACATAGACATATTTGCAGGTATGTTAAATTGGCTTTGTACTTCTCACATAATTTATTTGCTTGGCTTTATTTTTAATTATATTAATATTTGATACATGTTTACATGAGTACATTCTTGGTGGAATTCAGATTGTATAGCTATGGCAAAGATTCCTTTGCTCAATTATTTATTTACATTGTGTATCTGAATACTTTATATGAAACCGAACATGTCTTTGTGACATTTCTACAATTTGATAAAATAATTCAATCCAAGTACTTTAAAAAATTATTTTGAAAATTACAAAAAATAGTAGCATTTATATATACCCTTTACCCAGCTCCCCCTAACGTTAACCACTTAAATAACCATAGTACAATAATTAGAAACCAGAAACTCATTTGTATGATACTACTTATTAAACTATAGTTCGTACTTGAATTTCACCCATGTTTTTACTCACCATATTTTTTCTGTACTCACCATATGGATCCTACATTACCTTTAATTGTTGGTTTTTCTTTGTCTCCTCCAATCTGTTGTACTTCCTCATTCTTTCTGTCTTTTTATCACCTTGGCAAACAGGTTTGGATATTTACTATGTTCTAGTCACTGATATTGGTGCTTGGGGGTAGGGAGATGAAAGCATCGAAGACCTGGCCTTTACCTTCTAGCTCTAATGAGGTAGACAGCATATATACAAGGAATGTCCACACAATGGAGTAGATTCTGTAAAAGTCCTTTGTGCTACTTAAATAGAGAGGAGAGACTTACTTACTCATTGGTGACAGTGTTGAGATAGCTTTTTCAGAAGAAATGACATTTGGTCTAGGTCTTAAAGAATTGAAGAATTTTTTTCTTTATTTCTCACACCTATTATCTGTTTAGGTGAGGGACATAGCAGCAAAGAAAACAGAGAAATTCCTGCTCTTGTTCTAATACATTCTAGTGGTTCTAATTATAATATATTTGAGCTAATATTTAGACAGTTGATTTCAGCAAGCATTGTATGTGTATACAGAGAATACAAATATGAATGAATATGTGACTGGGTATTGAAAGAGAAAAAGAATTTAATTGAGTACAGGTTTTGTGGCACAGATAATTTTATCTTTATTTCATATTTGTGCTTGAAGATTATTTGTGGTAGGTATAGAATTCTGGGTTGTTATTTTCTTTTAACACATTGAAGATATTTCATTGTCTTTGTACTTCATTTGTCAGTCTAAGGTAGCTGTCTCTGGATGCTTTTAAAATTATTTTCTTTGGTTTTTATTTTTGAGGTTTGGCTATGATATATCTAAATACAGATATATTTTTATTCACTCTGCCAGGGATCTGAGGATTGTTATCTTTTACTAGTTCAGGAAAATCCTAAGCCCTTATTTCTTCATCTATTGCTTTGGCTGTATCCTCTTCATTCTTTTTGGATTTCTAGTTAAACAGATGTTAGAAGTTCTCACTTATGCCTTATGCCTCTTACTCTCTCTTCTGTATAGTTCATCTTTTTCTCTCTCTGAGCCGTACTCAACAATTTCTTCTCAGTTGCAGTTTACTAATTCTCTCTTCAATTCTATCTAATCTGCCATTAAACTCATTCACTGAGTTGCTAATTTCAGTTAGTGAATTTTTATTTGGGTATTTTTCAGATTTGTCATATTTTATAGTTGACTGTTTCCTAACAAATCTTTAAGCTTGGTTTTTATCTCTTTGAATATAGTAAACATAATTTAAAAAGTTTTTGCCTGTACTTTATCATTATCTGAATTTTCTTTGGGTTTGATTCTTTTGCTTATTATTTCTGCTAGTTCTAATTTCTGGTGTCTTGTCTCTTTATGTGACTGATGACATGTTGGATATTATTTTGAAAAAAATACTTATAGAAATAATTTGAGATATAGAATTTTCATGTACTTTTGCTGTCTGTCCAGTTGAGCAGTTTAAGGACTCTTCAAGCCAGGTTCATGATTCAGATATTGTGAGTTCAGCTACAAATCCTGATGACTTCCTCCCTCCCATATGTGAGGCCCAGCTTACAGTAGGTGCTGGCCTGCTGGAGACCCCAATTTATTAGGCCACAGAGACCACCAGAATTTCATCCCAGCTTCTCTTTCAGGATTGGTAAATAACCTCAGGAGAAATGTGGTTCTGAATGTTGTGCTTATCTCTTCCACCTCCTGCCCTCATCAGTCTCAGACAGATAATTCAACCCGTCTCTTTAGCTCTTTGGTGCTTGTATGAAGATATTTATAATGTTCAGCTTTTTGCGTTTTCTGAGTAGGAGGATTGCTATGAATTGCCTATTCTGCCATCACTAGAAGAGTCCCTTCAGCATGTATTGCCTAAACTAGACAGTTAAATATTTTAGTTGGATTGTTGTTTTTTTTTAAAAAAAAAACATTTGTTAATCTTATATTTGCAACCATAAGCTTTGTGGATAGGGTTTTGTCTGGTATTTCTTATTCATTTCACATAGCATTTAATACAGTGGTAATGGAGAGTTGGTTCTGTGAAAGTATCTTTTGGTCAATTGCCTGGTTAAAGGGGCAATTTTCCAACCTCTGGTGATTTTTCCTCTTTGTTCGTAAGGCTGCTTTTGTCCCTCAAAGAGAGGTTTGTTATAATTTAAAGTTAGCCAGGGTCATAATTTTTCTTCTTTCTTGCTGTACCACCCCAAGATGGGATAACCCTAATTAAACTAACCACTGAAACCCTGACATAAAACAGTACCCTGGGAGCTTTTCTTAATATTAATGTGTGTGTATTCTAGAAAGAAATATTTGGATGTTTTTGGAAATCCAAAATTTTGGTAATGAAGCTATCACATAATGGTTTATTTTGAGCTTGATTTGCTGTGTATTTATTTTTGTTTCTTTCATTGTGCTAAAGATTAAATGGTTTTCTAATGTAAATAGATTACTGTAATGTAAGTATTTTTAGACTATACTTATTTAAAGCTTTTCAAAAGCAGTTTTAAAAGAATTCCCAAGTACAAACTACCCCTTGCTCTCTTTTGTACATCTATTAAATACATTCTGACCACTGAAAAGGGTATCATGAGGAAAGCGGTAGATGTGCTTTTCTTCTGTCTTGTTATGCACCGAATACCTGGTTTATTAAAAATGGACTTGCTGATTACATTCTCATTCCCCCTCCAAACTCAGTTTTGCTTTGGGAGGGGGTTCTCCAAAACCAAGATTGAAAGATCCTTACAATTCCTCCTCACCATTGGTTCTTCTGTATTTTTGGCAATTCTCTAGTGACTGCTTGAACTATTGGTTGTCAGACTGACCTGATTTGTTTCACTTGTAAACAAAATGGCTTAAGCCACTGTTGATTTTTGTGACAGCTCAGTTGCTTGGAGCAAGGTGCTAATGAGACAGGGGTCATAGGTCTAGGTTCTGAGTGGGTTGGTAAGCTTTGCTCTGGCCCATGGCCACAGACCCTGACTCTCCCTTGCCAGCTGTCACGCTCATGTATGCCATGGTTCATTATGGGGACAGAGCAGGGGGTGTAGATAAGACAAGGCAAATCTATCATCTCTGCCAGAAAAGACAATTCCTACTGATAGGTCAGTAACCTTTTCGTTGGAAGAACAGCACATTAGTGTTAGCTTCCTTAGATGAGTCCATCTGAGTCTTTTTCTTAAAATAACTCCTGTGATCATATGGGTTGTCTGCAGCAGGTTTAGAATACTGCTCACATTTTAAAATATATTTGAATGTGAGGATGGTTTTTTAGTTTATAAAAGATTATTGTTCTCAGTCAGAGATTCTTAATGTCTTTCTCTAAAATAGAAAAGTAAGATTCAGAAGTCAAATTTGATAAAGCACTAGAAATAGATTGCAGAATTGTTATTATAAAGAAATCTATCAAGTTTAGGAGGTGTCTCCTAGGCCCCTTCACCCCAACCAATCAACCCCCTCCTAAAAGAAAGGAGGGAAAGAAAGAAGATAGATAGACAGACAGACAGTGGACAGATGGAGCAAGTGAATTCTTAACTCACATGGTATAAAGCTCACTCGTGTGCACTGTGTGTGTGTGTGTGAGAGAGAGAGAGAGAGAGAGAGAGACTTCCTAAAGGTATTGTGGGCTCTGTGGTACACTTTTTGGCTTACATCAGTGAATCCGAGAGTATAGTATCACTGGTGGAGGAGGACCATAGACAAACACTTCATTTCTGTAGTCATACTTTTATTTTAATACATAGTAGGGAGGAAAAAAAAAACAGCTTCAGACCTTTCATTTCATGGGTGTTATTGCTTAAAATGAGTTTCTTTTTACATACTTCTTTTTTTTATATAAAAGAGCAAATGTGAGCCAGGTTAAAAAATTATTAAAAAATAATAGCACAAAGAAGCAAAGTTGCTGAGGATGGTCTGGGAATGACTGAGAATTGGGAAACACTATCTTAATTGTACACTGTGGCAGGAGAAAGTGCACACCCTCAGAAGCAGGCAGAGTTTATTGGAAAGCATCAAGTCCCTAAAGTTTAGCTAGAAGTTAATAAGTTATTTTCTTAAGTTCCTTTTTATTTATGGCTGTGGGCTTAAGTAGAATAATGAGTTATGTTTTAAAAAGATCTTTGAGAAATAAATCCAAGATCATTTTATTGATGAGTTGTGGGCAAATAATTCTATTGTTAGAATTAGTATGGAGAAGGAGAGGGAAAAGTACAGGGCAGAAGTCTCACATTCATTCATTTACTTACTGATGCAACCAGTATTTCCTGAGCACCTGCGGGATGACAGGCACTGTTGTAGGCTTTGGGGATACATAGCAAGGAACAAAACAGACAAGTCTCTGTTCTCATGAAATTAGTTTTCATTTTAATGGGAAGAGACAGGTAATAAACAAGTAAATATTTAGCATGTTATCTGGTAATGCTATGGAGATAAATAAAGCAAGTTAGGGAATGGCATGGTTGGGGAAGCAAGCTTGCTCTTTTAAATAGTTTGATTAGGAAAGGCCTCCTTGAGAAAATGACATTTGATTCTGAAGGAAGTGAAGGAGCATGCCATGTATGGGGAAGGAGTGTGCTAGATGGCCAGTATAGTAAGTACAAAGACCCTGATGGATGCGAGTGTGCTCTGACACATTTGAGAAACAGAAAGGAGCCCATTGTGGCCGTAATGGAATGAGAGGGGAGAGTGGTGAACGGTGAGGTCCCGAAAGGGGAAGGAAGGCCCCAACTCAGGCCAGGTCTCAGGAGCCAGTGTAAGGCCTCTGGCTTTGCTGGGAGTAATGAGAAGTCTTTGCAAGATTTTGAGATGGGGGACATGAACTGACTTAGGTTTTAACAAGACGTTCTGACTGCCCTGTTGAAAATAAACTGTAGGGTGGCAACAAGGAGGGGATTGCTATATATCAAGCAAGAGATAGGATGACTTATGCTAGAATTGATGGTGGAAAGAGTGGTGATGAGTGGATAGATTCTGGATATATTTTGAAGTAGAACCAGCAGAATTTATGCATAGACTTTGATATACAGTGTTAGAGAAAGAGAAGACTTCATGGTTATTGGCCTGAGTAACTGGAAGAATAAAATAGGATGGTAAAGGGGAAAGATGGCGTATGGTAGAAGGTGAACTGTACATTTAAAATTTAAAACTTATTTTTATTTCATATAGCCCCATAACCAGCTCCAGTGCACACAAAAGATGTGCACTTACTTGTTACTGTGGATTTCCTGGAATACGTTTTAAAACTATAAATAAAGTAGTCATAATATAGCACATTTTGCTGAGATTTTTTTTTAACTTCCTTCATAAGCTATTGGGTTCCAAATAGCAATGTATTCTGCCAATTTGGTGACTAACTGGGTTAAAGGTTAATAACAAGACATTCTTATAAACATCAATGGGAGTGGTATGTCCAAATGAAAGCTTGCATTAGGCAAAGATTCAAAAACTGGGAATGACTAAAAAACATGTTCCAAGCCAAGTGAATATGAAGAGTTTTAACTTGAAAGGAAGGGACATCACCCTTAGAAATAACTATCTTAATTCTTATGGTTGGTTTTTTTTAAATGAGAAGGTATTACCATCAAAATATCACTTCTTAACCATGGAATTGACTTTTTAAAGTTAGAAATTCTGTGAGTTGCTTCCTGCTATGCTAATTGGACATTTCTCCTTTTGCCAAAAAAATAGAAAGCTGGATTTTGTGCCTTCCAGCCAAGGGAACCTATCTTCCCTCTCTCCTGAGGCTGGTTAAATGCTTCCTACTGCTCTGGGATGAAATCAGGTGCTGGAACCTGTGTTTGCTGTATTGAAAAAATTTCTTTCAACTTGATTTTAATTGCACCTTTGGGGCATAAACCATGTCTTAACATCTGAAAGCTAAAGATCTAATATTGGAATTTGTGGGATGCTAGAAGAGACCTTTTAGCCTCTGTATCCAAACCAAAATGTAAAAGTCTCTTCTTTGTTGTAGGAGATTCATTCCACACTTGCCTTCTTCCTTAGCTTCATCGCTCTCCCATCCACAAAAATTTCAATGAAGAAGTGTAGGGTTAGTCTTGGTCCAGTCTTTATTTGCAGTAACATTTCTTTTTTATAATCCTTACAAAGGCACTGGTAATCACAGTCGTTGGCAGAGAATAAAGCATCTTGTGAAACCTGTACCTAGAAATTGAGTCACTTTTATTGCTTAAATTTCATTCACAGAATAACATAGGTTCCATATCATTAGTATTGGTTATAAAAGGAAATTAGTAAGTGGCGGAAACTGTCTATATAGGGTGATATGTAGGAGGATATCTGGACTGGATTATTTGCTCCTTTATCTGTGTTTTCAAAGCTCTCTTAACAATAATTATATATAACACTCATTATGGAGTATTATCATTAATTTTTAGGTGTCATTTTATTTTGTAGAGTGGGAATTCTTTTATAACACAGTGCGTGATGTAGTATGTTTATACATTCATTCATTCATTGAAAGAATGTGTTGAGTGTTCATTATGTGCCAGGCATGGACACGGCATGTGTGCAGGAGACAGACCGGTAAGCAGAACAGATGCAGCTCTTACCACATGGAGCTCATAGCCCAAGGCAGGGTGAGGGCAGGAGACCAGTAAACAAATAATCACACAGATAACCATGCAATTACATGGCGAGGGGTTCAGGGCACAGTGAGAACCTGGATATGTAGTGTGGATATTAATATGTAACTTGTGAGCACTAAATAAGTAATTATTAAATTTGATTTTGAAATTGGATGGACACAGGAAGTTTTAGACTAGTCATAAATGGAATTTTTAAAAAACACCGTTGTATCTATATTGCTTCTAAGAGAAAATGTAGACGATTTTAAAAATTTTAATAACCTGACCCAGGTCCTTTATTGGGTCCACACCTTTGCACATGTTGCACTTATTCTCGTCTTCTTCACCTAGCAACACCCACTTGCCCTTCAAGACCCAGCCTAAATGTCACCTTGTTCCTTCCTTGTCATCTCACAGCTCCTTGAGGACAAAGGACCATGTTGTTTTTATCTGTGAACTTCTAGAATTTTGTCCACCAGTTTACATGGAAGCATTGGGCAGAACTTAGATTAATGAGGGACATTACCTGTTTGTGTGATTTCCTCTGTGCGCATGGGAGACCTCTGTTGTGTTGTGGCTCTCCCAGGAGCTGGTCAAATAACCTCTGTGTTCCATTTCTTCATTTTAGGATATTTATTCTTCCTCTTCTCATATGGGGTTGTAAGAATCAAATTAATAATAAAGTAAGAGTTAAGGATAGTCAATAAATCATCATAATCAACATTCATTATTACAGGACTACTATTGTTCCTTAGAATACACATTCTAAAATTATTCATACAATTACCAAATCTCACTGAGGATGCCAGTGTTCTTAGGTTTGACCTAGATATTGATGTAATAAACAGTTCTCCACCAGTTAGTGTGCTGGCCCAATATAGGTGCTTGACAAGGCCCCATTCAGTCTTCTATACATCACTCCAGACCCCCACCCCAGCAGTACAGACCGCTAATGAATTAGCAGCCATATCTGTCTACTGGCCAGGGACTGCTAGAGCAGATCCCTGTGGAGTGGGGCCTCACTTTTTCTGTGGGCATGAAGAAAACTCCTCAGAAAGCCTGAGTGATTCAGGAAATTTGAAATGAAGAGCCAGGGGCTCAGCAGGAGGCACTTCTCCTTGGCCGACTAGAGTCTGCAGTAAAAAACCCAATTTTTTTGGCTCTTAACAGACTTGTTGGGGAAATTGAAAACCTTCTTTTTAAAAAACATAATTTAAAATTCTTTCTGATTCAGAATCTCAGTAAACAATGATGGGCTGGAGAATTCTCTGGTGGGGTTGGGGGCAGCAGGAAGCCTCAGGGGTTCCTTCAGTAGCCCATCACCCTCACCTCTCACCTCTTACCCTTCCTCATGTGTCTTTTTCATGCTGGTTTGGAGTGGGCACTGTTTTTCCTACCCAGTTGCCTTTGTTTTTTGTTGTTTTTATAATGTGGGTAGTTCCCTGGCTGGGAATCGAACCCAGACCACAGCGTTGACAGTGCCAAAGCCTTAGCCACTACACCACCAGGGAACTGCCCCCAGTTGCCTTTGTTGATGTCCTTTACCCAGCAGTACTGCAGTACTGTTAGGAGACTGTTTGGTACCTTCCACAGTGATCTTTGCACTTGGACCCTGTGCTGTCCGGCCTAGGAAGTGTGCAGACCAAGTGGTCATGTGCTGCTTTTCAATGCTGATAGAGGATATCTCTTAGCTGCCCTAAACTTGAGAGGACTTCACAGGCTTATGCAAGCTAACTTGGATCATGAATTAGACATCTGAACTCATCAACAAAGAGTACTCTAGGAGAAAGAAAAGGTCTACCTGACTTTTTATTATTTAGAAATGTCTTTTAATTGGCAATCCTTTATTTCATCAAGGGTGAAGGGTACACAGTGCAAAATTTAAGGAAAAGTAAATTGTGTTTTACTCTGCTCACTTTGTGAAGTTGTTAATCCTACTCCATAAACCAGGATATTTGAGTAAAGCAAGTATTCATTGTTTGCACCACATAAAAAAGTTTACTTTCTCTTCCCTTGGTTAAATGATCACTTACTTGACAGATAGGTAATTTTTTGAAAATCTGTCATATCCTAGTGTTGCATTAGTTCCTGAAGAAGATACAAAAAGTGTAAGACCCTTTCTCAAGAAACTAGTGGTGTTATTGAATGGTTAAGATTATGCATGTGAAACAGAGCATACTAGATATTTTCAGGAGTAATCAATTGTAATAGTGTATGATTTCAATTTTAAGTACTCTGTATGCAGGGAGATGAAAAAGAAATATTATTTAGTAAAATCCATGACCACAGAAGAAATATATATTTGTAATATTTTTTATTCTGTCAAAAACAACTTGAATCACTGATTTAATTACTGGAGAAGAGCCTGATTTTTATTCTGTACCTTAAAATTCTTAGCTCATGACATATGAATTTACCATTTTAGAGAGGGAATGCATAGTTGTTAAAATTTTAAAGG
Organism: Lyroderma lyra; assembly: GCA_004026885.1. Lineage (NCBI taxonomy): Eukaryota > Metazoa > Chordata > Mammalia > Chiroptera > Megadermatidae > Lyroderma > Lyroderma lyra. The sequence goes on along the minus strand of PVJL010000987.1, from coordinate 229,567 downwards.
TTTCATACCTTTTCTTGAAAAATTAAGACATCAAGTTAACAAGTATTTCTTGAGCACAGACCTTGGGCCAATGCATGAACATTTTTTAGTTTTTAGACAACAGTAAAGTAACCCTGGAATAATGCCTCTTAAGATGACTTTGATAAGTACAACATGGTGAACTGAGCTTTTAGCCAAGAACCTTTGTTTTTCTTTGCTGAATATTTTTCTTTTTTGTTGTCTGGTAGAACTCAGAAATGTTCAGACTGTTTGTGTTCAAGCTGCATTTTCATCACTGTCAGGATTTATTTAATGATTTATAATTAATTAGTTAAAAGTTTGCAAAGGTTTTGGGACTCTATAATGGGAAATGTTACATAATACGAGGTAGTGGTGTTTTGGGCTTCATGTCTTATATCTGATTTGTCTTGCACAATTTTATTCCTATCTCTACAAAGCAGAGATGCTTTCCTCTTAATGGAATTTGAAAGTAATCATTTATCTTGAATGAAATTGGTTTCTTCTACCTATTGCTGGGGAATTCAGTTTTCTAACCAGAATGTCTGGTCTATTTTATGTGCCTGCCAAAAAAATCTCAAAATACTGGCCTCTTGAGTTCTGGCTAATGTTTCCAGGCGCTCTGTTTTGAAAACATTCCGTTTCTACCCTGTGTTACAGATGCTCTTGCATACAGTGAAATCCTGTGATAAATATTTTTCAGTGAACATAAAGTATTTGAAAAATAAACGACTGGCAGTGTTATCGTTAGTCATACATTGACTGAACGCCACCAGTATATTCATCATCATGTACAGGTCACAGTCAAGACGCAATCCCTATTTAGTGGTTTTATAGTCTAATTATCTGTGAAATGGTCATGTCAAAAAAAAAAAAGAAAACCCAACAAAACCAAGGAGCAATCAGTTGGGCAAATTGTTTGCAATTATGATTAATAATCTGCTCTGGATAATTAATGGGAAAATACATGTAGCTTCTACTGGGCTGTTAGTTTTAGATATTTAAGCAGTAAGTATATATTCAAAATAATTCACAGTAAATAAAATAATTCTTATTAATGCATCCTAGGTTTAGTTCCTAACTATATTTTAACCCACTCAAGAAAAAAGTGACTGCAAGTAGGTTGTATCTACCATTCTTTATGGTAATAAATAGATCTTAAAATTGGTCAATAATAAATTAAATGATTGCCTTTCACAGATTGATTATCCTTGTAGTATTTATCCTTTCTTGATGTTTTAAGATACTTTGAAAATAATATCTATTTAGACATTTGTACTTGATATAGAGTGCTTTGCATTAGGTAAAATGAAAATATATTAAGGTTGAGTCTGTGCAATTCAAGTATCTCTTTCAATTTGGCCGGTTGCAATTTTCTGGGCAAAATACTTAACAAAGTTTATATTTAATTTACCTGTTATTTTTACTCACATAGATTTAGCTGAGTGAGACATAGTGAGTATAGATATAAAACTAAGTATTTGAATAGGATTTTCCCCACCTATATGTAGGTGCAGGTTTGTGATAATTTCCTTCAAGAACGATCATGTGGTTCTCTTGATATATTTTATTTGATGTGTAAGAATTGGTTGGTTAATTTAAAAAGTTGGTTAAAAGTAAGGTGTGAAAATGATATATAAACATTTTATTAATATTTTAACCTATATATATCATGTGTATAAGGGCTGTCTGGAAAGTATATAGCCATGTAATATGAAAAGTAGAGGTATTTATGGCTGGATTTTTTCCAGACAGCCCTCATACTTGTATATACTTGTCAGTTGTTTGATGGAAACCCCAGACTTTTCTTTGAGCATGGGTTGGTGTTTTCCATCTTTTTGCTTAACAGTTTTCAGTCTCAGTTTTTTTAAAAGGCACTTGTGAAGCATTTTGAATGCAGAATTCTTCTAGGTTGTAATTTCCTCCAAATCTTGTACTTTTTTTTTTCACTATTAATCAAGTCTGTCTCAAAACATTCAACTAAGTGCCCATAGAGACTACAACTCTTTTTGTACACACTTTTTATTGGATGTTGGCTAACAGTACAGTATTTAATTAAGGCACTTAATTATAGTAACAAGCATAACTGACATAAACAGATTTGAAAACAAACACAATTAAGCACAGAACTCAACAGGTGGAAACAGAAGTACACGGGTGTCCTAGATAATAGCTTATTAGCTACTAGTGATGAGCTTTTGTGGGGAAATAAGGAGCTCTGCTCTGGTGAGGCTGTTACATGGTGGTCAGTGAGGAGAGCTTTGTGTTTTGTTTTGTTTTTATTTGTAGCTCTTGCCAAGTTGGCTCTCCATCTAAAGGACCTCCTTTCTTTTTCTGTTCCTGCATGAATTCTTGCTTAAGTCCATGTATTTTATTCATCACAATCACCATTCCTCTCCTTTCCACCCATGTCTACCGCCCTTAACCTCTGCTGTGTTTCTAACTGAATTCTTTCTCACCTTTCATTTTAAAATTTGCATAAAAATTTACCTCCTTATGGGAGCCCTATGGATTAAATCAATCCATCTTTTGTATTTCCATTGATAATTTATGTTCTATCTGTACAGGTTTAATGACATAAAACTTCAAAAATCTGAATTTTAGTATTAAATATAGTATTTTTTAAATATAAATGTGGGCTCAAATTATTTCTTTAACCATAAGAACTTAAAAATTGGACAATTGTTGTTTTATTGAGATAGAACTGACATATGACCACTCTGAGATGCTTAATTTTCAAAACTGTTTACCATACCTTTTAAAAGGGGTAGAGAATTGGCCTTTTAGAAGGTGACTTGCCAACTTTTCACAGAATATACTGTTGAAGAAAGCAAGAAACAAGTGCTTATGGGCTTATTGTCTGAAAGCATGTTCATGTATGCTCTCTTCCCATGTAATTTGTAAACTCCTCAAGGCATAGGTCATATGTTTGCATTCTTTGAATCTTCTCTGGCATAGTGAGTCTGTGCTCTTGTACAGTTGAAGTAAGTAGCAGGTGCTCAAAAAATGTCAATTGGCCAAAATATCTCCATCAAATACAGTAATAATTCCATAGCCACGAACATCTTTTGAGCAGTTAACCACATGCTATCCACTGTCTTAACCACTTTATGTATGTGATCTCATGTAATTCACACTATTGTTATTCCCATTTTACAGATGTAAAACTAAAGGTGGAGTCAAATACTTGGCTGAGGTCACACAGCTAGGAAATGGGAGTCTGATTCCAGATTCTGTTCCTTAATTTCTTTGCTACAGTGTGGGTCAATAATCTTTTTGGAAACTTTCTGTAACAAGTTCTGAAAACTTCGATGAAATGTGAATTTTCTGCTAACCAAACTAAATGGAAAACTAAAAAGTAATCCTTAGATGAAGTAGATTTATACTAAATAGGAAGCCTTGGGAAAGCCTCATTAGAAAATGAGAGAGTAAGAGACCAAGCCTGGTATTGTCTGCTACTCAATGAGAAGAATATCTACGTATGCTGTGAACTCTTTCATTTTATACATGTAACACCTGAATGAGGATGGTATATTTATCAAGCTCTCACATCTCATTGCTGGGCAACTTCAGGGAGCTATTTTTTTAGGGATAGCTGTCCATCTGTTTTCCTCCAGGAACTCCTGGATCTGTGCCACTGCCACTGGCTGCTGGCTTCACGAGAGCCTAAATCAGTGAGTTGCTCATACCAGGGAGAACAAACAGGCTCTTCCCCTTAAAGTGTCTGTAATTATATGACCATAATTAGACATAAAACCTTCTTTATGTAATTTGCAGCTCATGAGGAAACACTTTCTACTTAGACACCGTTTTCCCCTCTATTGTTTCACAGGCTGATTGGGAAACTGGTTACTTGGCCTAACAATAGACCTTTGAATCCAGTGGAGAGGTCCAGAGTCCCACCTTCCTTTGCTCTGTGGCCTTGGGGTTATCCCTGTCTTTCTCAGTTTTTGGGTTGTAGTGTTAATGCGGCTAATACAGCAATATAGGAAGTGTTGCATGTGACAACCTTAATTCCTGCTATTAGTTCCTTGGAAAAAGAATAGATAACCTAGCAATAAATAACTCATGAGTAGAGACATTAGTTTTGGTGCTTGAGGTTAGGGTTTGAGTTTGTTGTCATTATCATAACTGATAATATTGTTTGGGTGGTTCTACAGTGTTCATAGAGATGTAGAGTCACTGTTGATTTTTGCCCGATGGTTTGAGCTTGAATAAATGTTGATTAATTCATGAGCCCCAACTACAAGGAAGATGTTCTGTATTGATTAGATGAACGCCCCTGGTTGTATGCTGTTAAAAAGGACTCAGTTGTGGAATACTCCTAAAGCAAAATCAATAAGCTACTAAAGTTGTTTACCCCCCATAAATGTTTGTGTTTTATCCCTTCAACTAAATGAGGACAGTTAGGAGTTTTAGTGTTCTGCACTGTTAAGAAAACTAGCTGTATCTTTGAAACAGTATGTTCATATGTTAACCATTTTAGGCGAGTATAAATTATTCATATATACATCTTAGCTGAGGATAACCCTGGCTTAATGAAAGAGACAACAGTTTTCTTTGGAAAATTATCATCTTTATTCTGCTGATATGGGTAGAGAACTTTGTTTAGAGCATGCCCAAATACTAATAAAAATGGAAGGGTTTTAAGACATAGTTTCTTACAATGTAAGCGTTTAAAAATGCCTAGTTTCTTTATGATTATGACCAGTAATTGCTGAGCAATTAGCTGTACTGGCAGAGTCACTAGGAAGTTTTCTGCCTTGGCAATTTTTCTGAAGAATTACTGAATTTAGAGCCATTTCTGGCTGACTTTTTTCCCTTTGACATAGAGACTTGACCAGAATAACTTGAGTCTTTATGAAATCATTATGAAATCCTCTGAACTCAGTAACTTCTGGGCCTGTTGTTCTCCTCTCCGTGCTTTCTCTTCCAAGTTCCTAGAAGGGGCTGTTACCTCCTGCTGTGTGGACTTCCTGACCATGCCAGACCCTTCCTTAAATCTTTAGGGTGGTTTCTCATTTCCTTTCTCGCATCTACTCTAGCTGTTCCTCCCATACATCAAAGCCACTCACCAGCAGGCTCTGGATTATCTCATTTCCTCATCTGCTGCTTAGGTCCCCAACCTTCTCTCTCTCTCTCCATTCATTTTAAGTTCCTCTAGGTAGCACCTTTCTCGTGAACTCATTACATTAGTCTTTGAGCCATCTTGCAAGCACTATCATTTTCTTATACTCTCTTCTTAAACTGTCTTTTTTCTTCTGTTCTAACTAACTCCTAAAATCCTATCTTCTGTAAAAGTCTTTTTGAATTAAGTACAAAATTGCTGATGGTCTCCTCCCCATGTACTCTAACAATAATAGACCTCCCATGGCTTCTTCCTCTATTATCCACCTTCATTACAAACTCACCTTTACCTCCCACTTCCAAATGATCCTTGCCCTTAATAGCATACCCCGTCCCTGTTCTGGTTACTGTTCCTAATTTAGAGACTCACGCAGAGGTGAGTTGAGTCTTGGAATCTGAGCCCTGTCTCTTACGACTAGGCTCCTTTGGGCTCATTATTTAATCTTTCTGTGTTACAGTTTCCTCCTTAATAAGGTGGGGACAATATTAACAAGTGCCTGAGATTGTTGAAATAATTTAGTACTTCATACAATACCTGGCACACGGTAAGCATGCAATAAATACTAGCTGTTATTATTTATTAACTGGAGGGAGAGAATGAAGAGCATACCACATATTTTATATATACACACACATACATATGTACACATATATACACATGTGCACGCCCATCTATATACACATACCTAGTTACATAGTTTGGAAAAATATTCAGAATTGTGATAGTATTTCTTTTTTAGAAAGTGAAAAAATACGTGTTTTTAAATGCAGAACACAGAGTAAACTTGAACAAAATCGTGCGTGGTGAGGCAAGGGTTTAAATACAGGTGGGGACGCACAGTCCCAGTTGTTTCTGCACACCTACCAAAGATCTGGCATTCGTGGTTTGGTCTTTGTTTAAAACCACCAGCCCCATATGTATGTATGGGCACTTGCCTGCTCTAGGGCGGTAATGATTAGGGCAACAGATTTCCTTAGGGAATTTTCAAAAACAGGCAGTAGTTCATCCAATTTTAAATAAATGAAAGAAATTAATTTTTTAAAAAAGGACACTGTGAAGGAGAACACCCTTCTTTAGAATGGCTATAGAAGGGGACTCTGCAGATAAACCTGTTACGAGTTTATGCTTATTCCCTTTAAAGTCTGATATACCTTCAGCGCAACTGTTATTTAGCACAAGGTAATTAATTGCTTTCATTTTCCTAGTTTTGTTACTTGTAAATGTCTGTTAAGGAATTTTATAAACATGCTGGAGGTAATCCTGGGTTGATGGGTACATATTCTAAATAGAATACTTACCAGGCTTATGTTAATTATTTATATTTGAAAATGTTGACCGTAGATATTGGTGGATTGCTTTCAAATTAATCACTTATTCCTAATTTCCCATGGATGTATCAGTGAAACATTTATTTAGAAAATATAAATAATTTTAGCTAGGAAAATGGAATCTTTTAAAAATAATAATTAATGATTTAATATATGTGTGTGTGTGTGTGTGTGTGTGTGTGTAGAGGTATGCAGTGTGAATGTGACTTTATTTAATATATATATATATAAAATGCCATTAATCGTATCGAGGTTGCTACCTGTAAATGTAAGAATTACTTGAACTTTCATTTTTTTTCATTTATTTATGTAATTTTACAGGTTACAGTACTTCAGGTTGTTTTATTAATGCTGGTTTTATAAAATAAAATTATTAGAAATTGTAAGGGAGGGTAGCATGAAAGAGGTGACCAGAGTTGTACTGTTTTATGTTTGTAACTTTCATTTCTTTTCAAGTGTAGATTTATTCCTAGTGATACAAATTGCTGTTTTCTTTGGCAGGCAGTAGAAGCAAGTCTATGTGAAATTATGTAATGTCTGAAAAGTTATATTCATGATTAATTGGCCTATCCTAGAATGGTATTTGTATGTGTGAAGTAAGGCGATCATGCTTTTTATTTGGCAGTGAGTTAAAGTGCCCCTGCTCAGATTGGGTTACTCTGCAGGGCTTTTTGACTGAAAACTGTATGTTCAGCTTGATCTCTAAAAAAGCATAAATGTAGCTTCGAAGCCAAATATGCCAGAATTGATATTGTAACCAAAGTTAGTCTTTGGCTAACTTTAAAAGCAAGGTATTTTACTAAAACACATCTTAGTTAACAAATAAAGCCAAGTGATTTATAACAGCATTATCATCTCTATGGCCTCTGAACACACGGCAACGGCAGGTCTTGATTATCCAAGGGTAGATTGTAGTGTCAAATAATACTTTTAAATTCTTCCTGATCTTGACCTGGACTGATTTGTTACACTGGTCTTTCTATTTATTTATCTAAGCTGGACTTCAGAAAATAAGGCTATTAAATGATTACCCCCTCCTATGTGTACCTGTGAAATGATGACCTCCATTACAAACAGTACAGTGATGTTGAACTTGGTAACTGGAGAAAGGGCACTGCAGTGGTCGTGGAGCTTCATGTCTTGGGAAAGTTAACTTCAGTTTGTTAATCTGTAATGTTAAGATAATAAATAGGACCTACCGTCTTGGCATTTTACTGATTGATTAATTGCTTACCTGAACATCTGTTTGTATTAAGCGCTCTTCAAATGTTTGCTGCTGCTGTCATTACTACTACTCTTACCATTATAATATTATAGCTCCTCCTGAAGGGCATTGATTCCAGGGTTTGCTCTTTGGTGAATCATCCTATTGAAACGGTAAAACATATCCCAAAGTTGAATATGGGCAATTGTAGGGTTACTTTAAATGTGTGTGTGTGTGTGTGTGTGTGTTCATTCTTTTACTTTTATCTATTTATTTTTTTGAGTAGTTCCCTGGCTGGGAATCGAACTGTATATTCATTCTTACTGCTCAAAGGTGTAGGCCAGAGATGAGCAAGCAGCAAGCATCAATATTACCTGGGAGCTTGTTAGAAATGCAGAATCTCAGGGCCCCATCCCAGAACTATTGAATCAGAGTCCGCATTTTAACATCTCCAGTTGTTTTGTTTGTATATTAAAGTTTGAGAAGCACTAACTAATAGATACTATTTTCTAATCACCTATCCTCACCCCACAGCCATATCAAAATCAGCTGAATGATTTAAAGATGACTTACCATTAGCAGTAGTGTCACGTGAGCCAGGCCCTCCAAACAGACCAATGGCAGGTGATTGGACAGAAGGGAAGATAAAAAAGAGAGGGAGGAAGGAGGAGAAAGGGAGGAAGAAAAATCATGCCTTACAACACTGATAGTATAACTCTGTAGATGAGACAGTGCTCGCTGAGTTTAGGTTCTGTGTTGTGACACTGAATGTGGGAAGGACTACTGAAATTTTATGGGCTGGTAAAAATTTCCATGATCTTTGAATTTCAGTTATCTGTTAAACTTACTTTGGAGAATTTCATTTTCACTCAAAAGTTATTATGCATCCCTTATTTTCTTACACACACACACACACACACACACACACACACAGCAGTCTTCATATAATCATACTTTAGTTAACTTTTTGGTGTGAAAATGATGTTCTTAATGTGTGATCCTTAGGATCCTTGGATAGGAGAGCAGAATTTTATTTATTATTCTCTCTGTTCTTTGGCTAGTGCTTCTTTCTACCTTTGTGTGGTTTGTTTCCTCCTATGTAAAAGTTGTGAGGATGCCTAAGAAACGTTCGTCTTTGATTAACCATGAATTATGGATGGTTGTAGAGGCACAGATTTATTTGTATTATCACATACTAGGAGATAGAAAAAAATTACTGCTTTTTGACTTAAAACATGACCTTTGAATCCATTTTTCAAAAGTTAATTAGAAAATTTTAAGTTAAAATACGGTATAGTTTTCTACTATTAAATTGGCAAGGAAATAATTTGATAAAATGTTAGGAGTATATAGTGGCACAACCACATGCAGTTAAAAATGCCGATGTTCTGTGACCCACCCACCTCACATCTAGGAATTTAACCTACAGGTTTATTTGCATATGCAAGTGCATGTCTGTATATTTTTGTAAAGCAAAACAGTGGTAATAACTTCAATTTCTATTAGAATGAGACTGTTTTAGTATACCTCAGCTTTTTAGAAAAACATGTTATATGTTTATATGTGCCAGGTCTATCAATGAAAATGTCTCAGTGAACCTTTGGGAAGAGGATTTGAGTGTCCAGGAGTTAGACAGAGGGATACTTATTTTCTATTCTGTATTTCTTTGTACTATTTGAATTTTTTAAAAACCATGTGTATGTATTATTACTTTAAAATCAATAAAACAGCCATTGCATTGGAGAGATATAATCTATAATATGTTTCTAACACTCATGTTTTTTTTCTCACTTTTAAAGTTTGTTCATGTATATAAACTCATTTATGTCTCTGGGGCCCCCAGACCTATGGTTACTAGGAGTTGGCAATGAATTCTCAGTAGCCTCACTGCTCTGTATTTACTCTCCTATCCCTCCGACTTGGCTGAGCAAAAACCACCTGATGTCCTGATTATTCAGAGCTGTGATTCTTAACAAGAGGTACCATCAGAAATTCCCTGAAGCTTTTAAAAAATTAATCAGCCAATGTCAGACCTACTGAATCAAAGTCTGTGGGTGTGGTTTAGGCATGCACATGTTTAAAAAGCCACTTGGGTGATTCTGATGTTCACACCTGGTTAAGAACCACTATATGGAGAGCAGTTCTGGTAGGGTTTCTTTTCTACTAAAATGCCAGCTGGTTGCTCCTTCCCCACCCCTGCGCTTCCAAGAGTGCTGTAGAGTAGAATGAGTGGACCTTCTACTCTATATCCAAGGAAAAGGGTGTATCACTCTGAAGCCACGTGGCTGTTGTATTAGAATAATAATGATAATGATATGATGATGATAACAAATCAGGTTTCTGCATTAGAATCAACATTTTCTGCAAATAACATTGAAAGTAAATAGGGGCGATCAAAAACCAATTCTTTGCAAACATCAATAAAATTTAGAAATCTCTAGCTAGACTGATTTTAAAAAGGGGAAAACACGAATTACCAGTACCAGGAATGGGAGAAGGGATATCACTGAAGACATAAAAAGAATGAATAATAAGGAAATATTATGAGCAATTTTATGGCAATAAATTGGGCAATTTAGATGAAATGGGAAAATTACTTGAATGCCCAAATTGCCACACTGACACACACAGAGTAGATAATCTGAATAGCTCTGTATCTATTAAAGAAATTGAATTCATAATTTAAAACCGAGCTACAAAGGAAACTCCAGGCTCAGATAGCAGACTTTAGTGGTGAAATCTATCAAACATTTAACAATATAAATGTTAAATAAATTATTTTAGGAAGTAGGAGAAAGCACATCCTGATTCATTTTAGGAGACCAGCATTACTTTGATACCAAAACTAACCAAATCTTTAAAAATCTTTAAAAATATTAGCAAACCAAACCCAGAAACATATGAAAAGGATGATATATTGTGAAGTTTATCCCAAAATGCAAAGTTGGTTTAATATTCTACAATGAAGGCAACCTATGATCATATCAGTAGACATAGGTAAAGCAACTGACAAAGCTAAAAATCTGTTCATGATAAAACCTCTCAGCAAACTAGGAATAGAAGGAAATTTGTCAGCCTGAAAAAGGCATCTAAAAAAAGAAAAACCATAGCTAACATCATTAATAATAGTGAAAGACCAAATACTTCCTTTCTAACCTCAAGAATAAGATAAATATGTCCCCTTTCATTATTTCTTTCATTATTTCTATTCAGCATTGTACAGGAGTTCCCAACCAGTGCAGTAAAGCAAGAGAAAGAAATAAAGGCATACAGATTAGGAAGTAGAACTAAAATTATCTCTAGTTTCAGACCACATGATTATCTATATAAAAATTCCTAAGGAATTTTTAAGAAAACTACTAAAACTAGAGTGAATTTAGCAAGGATACAAGGTTTATATTATAAAACCCAATTGTATTTTTACACAGTAGCAATGAACATTCAGAAATTGAAATACTACTTATAATAGCATTAAACAATATGAAAATATGTAGGAATAAATTTGGCAAAATATGGACAAAATGTGTACCATAAAAACTATAAAGCATGGTTGAAAAAAATTAAAGAAGACCTAAATAAGTGGAGAAGTCCATGTTGATGGACTGGAAGACTCAGTGTTACAGAGTCAGGTACTTCCTAACCTGATCTATATACTATGCAGTCAGCACAATCCCAGTAAAGATCCCTGTGCGGGGGTGATCACTTTGTAGTATATACAGATGTTGAACCATGATGTTGCACACCTAAACTTACTTAAAAAAAAATAATCCCAGCAGGGGTTTTCTGGGAAATTGACCAGCAGATTTAAAAATTTATATGGCAAAACAAGAGACCTAGACTAGCTAAAACAAATTTTGAAAAAAGAAGACCAAAGTTGAGGGACTAATTTAACAGAAAGAAGAAAAATTTCTCAATCAATAGTCCTGGAATAACTGGATATACTTATGAAAAAAAGTGAATCTTCACGTATACCTCATTCCATATACAAAAGTTAAAAATGGATCATAGTCTTAATTTAAAACTAAAACCATGAAACTAGAAGAAAGTGTAGGATAAAGCCTTTCCAGCTTTGGAATAGGCAAAGATTTCTTAGATTGAACAAAAAGTAGAAAAAAATTGATAAATGAACTGCATAAAAATTAAATGCTGATGTTTTTCAAAATAAATTATTAAGAAAATGAAGAGGTAAGCCACAGAATGAGAGAAAATATTTATAATACATATGAGGTCAGACAATTTTGCAAACTCATCCTAGAAAAGATGCTATTATACATAGCTCATTGCTGAATATCACTACGGTCACCTTGGAAGTACTCTTTTTCTGGAATGGCCATCAGAGCTGTTGTTGCCCCCAAAATCTGACCGTTAAGTTCGTGAATTTGCCACTGTGTGCTTATGTTGGCAACACTGTACAAACAACTTGGTAAGGTGTCATAACCTTGCCAAGGGCTTGACAACAGCTTGGATGGGCATTCCAGAGTTCCAAAATTGCTTGGAAGGGTGGACTAGGAGCTGGTCTTGGTTGCATAGTTTCCCAAGTAGAATATTTTGAAGGTGACCATAATGATATTCAGCAATGAGGTATGTAGCACTTTTTCTAGGATGAGTTCATGAAATTAATTGTCCAACCTCATATATCCTGATAGAGATGTGGGCTATATGAGTGTATGCATTTGTTCAAAACTCTTTGAACTATACATTTCATTATATGTAAAACATACCTTTAGTTGTACAGCAATATGAATGTACTTAGTACCACTGAACTTTACATTTGAAATGGTTAAAATGGTACATTTTATGTTATGTATATTTTACAATTTAAATAATGTAGTGGGTAGATGTGAAGGTTTTAAACGGGCAGACATTTAAAGTGTTTGTTTTCTCACAACCATGTGCTGTTCTATTATTGTTCCTTTATTTACCATTTATATACTCAAGCAAGAATGTAATTTAGGAAATGATGAGAAAGTACCAAGTATGAGATAAAATATTACATTTATATATTCAACAAATACTTATCAAACATTTACAGTGTATATAGTTCTTCATTATGGTAAAGATAAACCAAAAAATTATCTTCAGAGAGCTCACAGGGTCCTAAACTTTGATTTAAAATATGCAAAATAAAAAATTGATTTCACAAAAATAAATAGCTTTCTTTCACCTACTGTATATACATACCCTTTAGTAGGCTTCTGTAAACTATTAAAGCTCTAGAAATTGAGCTTAAAAACCTTTGCCCTAGGGGGACATCGTATCACAGCTGGTGTTTCTCTTTCTGGCTTGCTGTAGCTTGCATTAGTAGGGGAGAGGCTCGTATTTGTTGCAGTTCCCACACAGCCTGCAGTGATGCAGGAGCATCAGAGAGCAGAGTGTCTTTGATAATGTCCATTTAAGTGCTGGGATGGTGCCTGGCCTAAAGCAGTCATAGATCTAGAATGTCCACCACGGAGAGGTTTAAGGCTGAGTCCAAAAAACAAGGTCAGAGTTCTTGATATTCAGGTAGTTATTATCTAAGCACCCGTCTTTTCCTACTGCTTATGACTATTGTAGTTGAAAGGGTCAAAGGTAGCCTGAAAGTGAGGAAAACAAAAGCAGAAACGCTATGGGCATGGAAATTGTGTACACCAGATGGTTTATGTGTCTACAGGGCAATTGAGAATTAAGTGTGGTAATGGAATTATGCTACTTTTATTGGTTCTGTGAGGACAAGCTCTTGGAGGACCAATTATATTGTACTTGGCATACTTGGGTGCTGAGTAAATATTATTAGTAACTTATTGACTTGCACATACCATCTCAACTGCCATGTAAATCTGTGAATGCAGAATATTATCGGGGGTGGTAATGGTGATGATAATATTATTGAGAAAGTGACTAGCATGACTTTTCTAGCTTGTTAATATCCACCCACCTATGTCTCATCTCTTCATTCTGCTTCCCTGTTTGGATCTAATTACTACACAATCAAGTCAGTTGCTTCTGCCTCCTCTGAGCAGTTAATGCAGGTTTCTCTTGGTGGAATTGGTAATGAGAATGTCTGTGTTCACATCACGCCTAGGTGGAGTTGTAGGCACCACGTCTAGGTTAAAACGGATGCCTTGGGGCAACTGACAAAGCCAGCTGTATGATTCCAACTGTATGACACTCTGGGAAAGGCAAAACTATGGATACAGTAAAAGGATCAGTGGTTGTCAGGGGTTAGAGAGGAGGGAGAGATGAATAAGCAGAGCACTAGGATTTTTTAGGGCAGTGAAAATACTCTATGATAAAGATACCATAATGGTAGATACATGTCATCATGAATTTGTCAAGACCCATAGACAGTACAATGCCAAGAGAGAACCCTAGTGTAAACTGTGGACTTTGGGTGATAATGATGTGTCAGTATAGGTTCATCAATTCTAACAAATGTCCCACTCTGGTGGGGATGGATGTAGATAATGGGGAACACTCTGCAGGTACGGGGGGCAGGGGGCACATGGGAAATCTCTGCACATTCCTCTCAATTTTGCTGTGAACCTAAAACTACTCAAAAAATAAAATGAAAAAAGAAACTATTGCAGATTTGTGACACATGAATATGAATTAATTTTAAAATTCTGTTTTTCAAAATTTAGAGTAGGGATTGTATTATTTGCTAATACTGTGACATGCTTGCCAAAGAGAATAGTTTGTAAATCCTAAGCAGGCTTCCTGTAACTATGTGTTGAATTTCCAGCTGCGTTGAATCAGACCTTGATCCCTCTTAAGAAGATAAATGCAATATCTGCAGTTTCTAATAGTAGGGGTGGAGGAGAGACTTTCAGATGAAATCTTAAAAGCCAAATCCCTGTCCAGATAAGACCCTGGCCAGGCAATTGTTTCATTGTACCGCCACCCCCCCCCCCCAAGGGGGAGAAACCCCAAATGAGATGCTATTGTTAAATGCAGTGTACCGGATTAGATTTGTTTCATTCCAATAGAAATACTTTCCTTAATCAGCACTCATATAAATGGCACACCTGCCTAATTAGAACAAGTTCTAGACTACAGGATACAGTGTGAGCATTTCAGTTAGCTCCACACAATTGATAACTATTGTGCTGATGTTCTTAGGAAGTCTTCCTTCTCTCTTCTTCTTATTCCTTTGTGACTGCACTTCTATTATTTTATACTTCTGAGTCAGCCTTTGATTGTGGAAGTTTTCCAGTATGTGGTCATTGATAATGTTTTTATTTCTAAGTGATTCTTTAAATGAAAAGAGAAGTGATGTATTTATGGATATGTGTAGGGATGCTTTTAAATATTTTTATTTTATTAGATTTAATTTACTTGTTGTCATTCTTAAAATACAGAGAAGCCTCTTCACTGTGACAAGAAGGTAAAATACAGCAGTCACATTCAAGATCCATGCATTAGCAATAATAAATCCTGTTGCCCAGAGTAATACAGAAACTCAATCCAGAGCCAGGGGAATGATGTAGTGCTCCCTCACAGAACCAATTACCCACAGAGAAGTATAATGAGCAGGAGAGGTGATACAATAAAAATCTATATGGCAAGAGTAAAATTATGGTAAAATTGTTGCCTGTGAAAAGTCTTATAATAAGTATATCTCCAATTATCTTCTGGAAAAAATATTTAGGTGTCTATTTAGGTTCAAAATGAGTGACAGAATTGCAAGACTAGCCTTAGAATAAAACAAAAGGGTACATGAGTGCAGAGAAATTGGCGATAAGCATGTCCTAAACAGGGTTCTGTTGTTCCCTAAAGCATCTGAAGTAGCCCTGGGTGCTACGAGGGCGCACTGATTACCAGTCCTTCTTGCAGAGGAATGCCTGCACTGACCACAGTCACAGTACATGCCGATGGGAACAAGATAACTGTCTTAAAAAATAAGACGATTTAGATCATCACAAGAAGTCTCTACTTTGAGGGTTTAGTTTTGTTCCAAAGGCCACATCTTAAGCAGATTGCTGTAAAGGAAAATCCTGAGTGTGTATGATCCTAATTAGGAGTGGTCTTGATCTGTTCAGACAGACTCAGTTTTGAGTAAGTGGGTTAAGTGGCAAGAAATGAAGTTGAGTTCTTTATTAGATAAGTGTCAAGTAGAATGCTGAAGTGGCAAAAATAAAAAAGTATGTTACCCTAAAACAATACAAATGGTTTTCAACCCGTTGTTCCAGTGCTGTGAGTTGTATAGTTTGTGGAAAATAATTCATTACTAATGAAGCACCAAAGTTTATAAAATATATTTTTTTAAATAGATTGAACAGATTCATGCTCTTACTATAATTTTGTTACTCTCACTGCAGTGTATTGATCTTCCTTGAGTTCTTTCATGTCCATTTTTTTTTTACCTGTATTCTTTCTTAAGAGGGAAAGAAGCAGGGGTGACGGGTGTGGTCACAATTAGGTCCGGGCAGCTGGGCATGGCTCCAAATCTATGTTGCATACAACCTAGAGTGACTATTTCTGAGTGAGCCTTAGTAGCTAATACTTGTGGTAACAGTGGTAAGATAATTTTCCTTCTAACTGATATAAAATTTTTCATTCTATCTTGTCAGATTATATGCAGAGAAGTACAGTTATGTCTAAACTTAAGTGCCATTCATATAAATGGTCAGAGTAGAACAAAAGACTTCAGATCCGCCTTGCCATCGATGGTTGCTTCAAATAGCATCTTGTAGTCATTAAGGATATACTGCATTAAAGTAAAGAAAATTATTGCTATTTTGGGACCTGTTGAACTAGAGGAACCAGTTCCTAACCTGAATTTGTTGATTCATTTATTCAACAAATGTACTTTGAAATTGTAGCTACAGCAATAAACAAAGTTCTGTCCGCCTGATGGAGCTTTTATAGTTTAGTTAAATGAAATAAAATAGACAAACGATGCATAATTAAATTAAGTCCTCGAGGATCCAGAGTGGTGCTGGCGGAATGCATTTTCAGAGAGAATGATCAGGATAGCCTCTCTGATAGGTGATGTCTGAATCAAACTCCGAGGTGATTATCTGAATCAAGCTCCAAATGAAGTGAGGGACCAACCCCAAGGATGGTGAAAGGGCTTGGAGCTGATGAGCTGGGGTCCCTCTGTCTTAATAGCTATGTGACCCCCTGGAGGCATTAAACATACTTATAAAATGGAGACAGCCACCAGGCCTGTCTCACAGGGTTTGTGTTTGGCACAAATGAGACACTTGAGAAAAGCAGTTTGGCAAATGGCAAAGCCTTACTTAAACTTCAAATTTTATTACAAAATGATAAAGGGGTGCAAACTAAAGAGATACATAGAGAAGAGTCTTAAAACAGCTCTTTTATGCAACTTGATTTGGAGTTACTGCCATCTAGTTGTCTGAGTTAAGGTGTAGAGCATACTCTCCAGAGATGAACTGTTTGATACTTAGGTGAAAAGAATTTATATTTCTCTTTGTTCCCTTTATGGTATGATTCATTTAAAGTTTTATATTTGTACTATAATTTTATTATAATACAAGTTGTATTATAATTATAAAATATATTACATTTTTATATTCATTTACATTTATATTTGTTTGTGCTTTTCTTCCTTTGACACTTTTCTTTTACATTGAGCTTTCCTTTTACTAAATCAGTTGTAGGCCTCTTGGCACTCACTGAGGCATTTTCTGCCCTGTTCCTGTACTCCCTGATTAACTTATTTTTTAAAAATCTCTAAAATTAATATTTATCATGGGGATTCACAGAATCACAGACTTTTATAGAGTAATTCTAAACTCCAGAACAATTCATTCGTCCTGATGTTTGTTAAGGATTTGAAGTTGTTTCCTGTTTTTATTTTTAAAGCCCAAGTGAATTTTGCAGTAATCATACAATGTTTGAATGGAATGCTATAGTTTACAAAATACTTCACACACACACACACACACACACACACACACACTCACATTTGAACTTTGGCAGTCCTAACAATATGGACACTATCATGCTTGTTTACACCTGAGGAAACCTGAGGCTCAGCGCATAAAATTTAAGTCTAAGTCTTTCTATGATACAAGTATGAATAGATGAACGAAAAATGCTAAATTATTTTTAACACTTAGAATTACTAAAGTGATATCTTTATAGGTATATTCAAGAAAGTTGTAGATGACTCAAGGAGATGAATCCAGAGGGAGCTATGGAAACAGAGGGCTCTATGCCTGATCATTGTGAACGGAGGCCCTGGAGACAAAACCCTTGTTTTGTGGATTGTCAGAAAGAGAATGTGAGCCTGGGTACCCGTGGTTCTGGTCTAGTGAATGAGATTTCATTTATTTTTGTGCAGTTACTTAGACTAACAAGCATTGTTTTCTTCAGAGCAGAAACAGAAGTAATCTTAAGCAAATGTAAAACTTGTTGATAATGCAATGTCTTGGATTTAAAGAATGTTTCCTCAAAAAAGGGGTATTTCATTTTGAGATCGAGGGTCCTAAAGACTCCTAAAATATCTTTTTAAGTGTAATAGAATCATTCAAAATATTATAGCTGAGCTGGGAAGGGCCTTAAGATTATCTAGCCACGGAAGCATTTAAAATATTTTATCTGCAGAGGACCTGTGTCAGGCTCCTTTGTTTGCTGTGGCATCCTCACCATCTCTGTGGGGCCTCTCCATGGTCTCTTCTGATGCCTGGGACCTTCAGCTGCCTCAAGAATAATCCATTTTATGAAGACCAGATGATTCCACTTACAGGAGGTACCGAGAGGAGTCACACTCAGAGACAGAAAGTAAAAGGGTGGTTGCCGGAGCTGCGAGGAGGCGGAAATGGGGAGATAGTATTTAATGGGGACAGAGTGTCAGTTTGGGAAGATAAAAAAGTACTAGAGATGGATGGTGATGATAGTTGTACAATAATGTAAATATACTGAATACCACTGAACTGTATACTTAAATGGTTAAGATGATAAGTTTTATGTTTTATATATATTTGGCCACAATTTTAAAAATAAGATAAAGGAAGCAGGAAGAAAAACAATCCATTCTGTTATCAGACAGCTCTGTTGGAAAGTTAACTCAGCAGTAGCCCCTGTTGGTTCAAGTTTTGTACCCTGGAGCCCTGAATCACAAATCTCTTTCCCCTGAATGAGGACATCCAGCTCATCCCCTCTTAACAGTTCCTTCAAGGCTAACTAGCCCCAGTTCCTTCAATAGATAAATGCAACTTTATTTTGTTTTACATTTTATTTATATCATGGTCGAAATCAGGACCATATGTTTTGATGAGCTGATAAGCCTTGTTTTCTCTGTCTCCCTTCACATTTATTTGTTGATGAAACTGGGTCATTGGCCTCGAGTTTTGGTATTTGCATCACTCTGCTATACAAAGTGACACCTTCCTCTGTACTCTGTGAGTTGGTAATGGATTGAGATACTTTATTTTATAAATGCCTGTAATCCAACTATATAGTAATTCATTCTTTATCTTTTTTGAGAGTGGAGGAGGTGCTATTTTGTTTTCCCATCAACTTTTTGTTTGGAATATTGTAAATATCCAGAAAGTGGCACATTCATAAAGAGTTCATTGCTGCTGATAGAAAGATAATTTTTAAATATTTGTTTTCCTGAGAAAAGAGAGAAGAAGGGAGGTCATATAGGTGAGGCTTTAGAGAAGATGGACTTGTGTTTAAATTCCAGTTCCACCGTTGCACCTGTGCAACTTTAGGAAAGTTACCTAACTTCTCAGATCCTCAATTTCTTTTTGAAAACAGGCACAATAATATGTGAGTGCTGTCCTGAAAAAATCCAGCCATTGTCATTATAACATTATCATATTACATGACTGGATACTTTCCGGAGAGCTGTCATACATTCATGGCAGGATTGTTAATTAAGATGATTAAATGAGATAGTTTATCAGTGGCTTCTAACCTAGCAACCACCCCAAGACCATTACATGGGAGATGAGGAGGAAGCGCTTTCAAAGCTGTTTGCAGAGTTTAAACCTGTCCATGGGTGTTAATTCTTGAGATTAGCTTGAAATATTCAGGCATGTTGATAAGAAAATGTGATCAACAGGTTAGGTGACTGTGACATTTCAAAGAAGGGAATTAAGAACTGAGAGAGATTTTCTGTCCTCTTTAATATGATTTGTCTGTAGTGGACCTGAGAATTAGACCTCTTTCTGACTGCGGTCTGTTTTAATCATTACCAGGGATTATTTTTGAAACAGTTTATATGTAGTCTGATTGAGAATAGTGAATCATAATAATTCTGTGACCCATTTACATGCATTAATGTAAAAGTTTCATTTCACACAAGTGACAATTTTTTTCAAGTTAATTAGACTCAGCTATTCTGAGGTTAGCAAAAAGTGCTTTGAATTATCAATAATTCAGCAGGGCAGACGTTTCTGTATAATGCAGTGGTTTTATAGAGTATTGTGAGATAGTTATCCCTAAAATGAATGGTTGTGAGCATTCATCAGCATGGTGGGTTCACTTGAATGTAGCGTGAAGTGATAGCATCTATGCTTTCTATTATTGGGCAGAGTGTGGGACATCAGTCTTTCTGGCCATGAACTACTAGCAACCTTTGTCCTTTGTGTTACCTTTAGTTAAAAACGAAAAATGAGCATGAATGCTGGCTGATGGCCACATCTTTCTTATAGCTAAAAATTCATCTGGGAAAGAAAAATGGGATTGCAGATTTGGATTTGTTTCATTGAATGAATGATATGTGACATTTTGTAAATTATTTATCACTGTGAGGATGGCAGCAATGGCTTGAGCATTGTTATATCAAATGAAAGCAGGAATCCCATTAGTACAAGGACTGAGTTTTAGCTAGAATCTATCAGGGGAATGTAGTCATTTTAAAACCAGATTGTTCTTTTAATTGCTATTTAAAGGAACAAAAGTGTTCCCAAGGTACTGCAGTCGAGCAGTTGCAAGTAATAACTATGGATCCATAATTATGCAGTGCTGATTATCTGGCATTTAAAAAATGGTGGCTAGAGCCAGTGACCAATTTGTTGTAGCTTGTCTTTTTTGGTTTTTCTAGTACAAAATGTTTTATACTCTGCTTTTTAACTTAGGTCTCAAAAATATATTTGCATAGCTACCTCTGAAAGTAAAGCCTGTGCATATTAAAAGAACAAATTAAACTGAAAATAAGGGCAAGATAATGAGCACTTCTGTTGTAAGATGAAATTAACAGTCATACTGGATAATTTTGCAAATGCTTGGTCATAAGATGAGATGACATGTCACAGCGAACTGAGACATTTGTTGGAATCATAACCATTTGAAATATTATCTTTGAGATGAAGGTTTTTAAAAAAAAACTAGCTTATGTTTCTTTCATTTCTTCAGTTAGCAAATATATTTTGAGTGCCTATTGTGCATCAGCCAATGTATTAGGCATTTGAGAAAGTTAGCTGAAAAAAAGATGTTTATTCTATGCCAATATATATTTAGAAAAACCTAGCAAAACCTTGTTTTTAATTTACACTAAAAATTTTGTGAGTATACTGTTTTCCTGCCCTGAATTTTTGATTCATGAATTTCAAATATAAATACATTATAGTTGCATTCAGATGGCTAGCAGACAACATGTGTGAAGGCTTGGAATATGCAGTAAAATTTTAATTTTTGTACAGTTTTGATTGTTCAAAATAAATGTGACCAGATCTGTAGGCACAGTTAACTGTTCATGTGGATGGTAATACAAGCATTACTGGTAGTCATAAATAACAGTGGCGACACAAAATATATGCAGATTTATACATTGTTCAAAGCATTTTCCTTAGAGTTAAAGGGTACTAAGGGGTTAAACAAATGTTTTATTACTTCTTTTATTAAAATGGAAATGTCAGGGATTGAAAGTTTATCTCCTTTATGTGGCCAAAAAGGCCTTGAATCTTCTGAAGTGATTCTATAGCATTTTAAATTTCTTGCTTAGTTCTAACTCTGTTATTATGTCACCTAAAAATGATACTTTATGTCAGATATTTAATACATGAATTATAGTAACCTGTACTGAAACATTTGGTAAAGTTTAGCTAAACAATGTGACCTAACTAGATGATATTCACAATCTATAATACTGAATACATAGCTGAATCAATTTATTATAGGCATATAGATTATGGTCACAATTGAAATTTCAAATGAATTTTTAATGTTCATTTATGGAAGGTTGTATAACATGTAAAGGTCTTAGAATTTATTGGTTTATTAAAAATTACTTCTCACATATATTACATTTAAAAACATTATTCAGGTAATACTTCGGTATCAAATAATATAAGAGGTTTGTTATTAGCAGAAAATGTTGATTTGAATACCGTATTCAGCAGTTTTTCTTTGTTAAAGAAATATATAAGAAACTTTTGACTTTAATGTTTTGATTTTAATTTTGACATGGAAAAGTAACAATATATTTTCATTTTAATTGTCATAGCCCCGTGCCGATCCCATTCCAATATGTAGCTTCTGTTTGGGGACTAAAGAATCAAATCGTGAAAAGAAACCAGAAGAACTCCTCTCTTGTGCAGATTGTGGCAGTAGTGGTAAGTCAATATTTTTTGTATTGGGTACAAGGACTCCCTATCGTAGCTACATTCTACATATTTCTCTATCAAAACTGTATTTGTTATATAAAGCAATTACTTAGTAATACCATAGGTTTGAGATTTTAAAATGTAAGTGCACATCGAAGGGGAAAAAGTGTGAGTATATAACCACTGACATAAAGATACTATATGTATTTATATAATACTATATATAAATGCTTAGAATTAAGCTTTGATTTCATAGCAGCATTGGTAATTCAGTGTGGAGTATTCTACCCTGCAGGCAAATTCAATGTAGAGAATTTTAAGTTTTCAAACCAAATACAACTAGAATCACGTGTTTTCTATAACCTGAAGTCTCAATTAAGAGAGAGTTGAGTTAGAATATATAGTGTTTCAGGTCATGACACCTACTGGTGAAATGTAATATTACAGCCCAGCTCTGTTGATTCCAAATGAAAGGGACTGAACGTACTCTGGAAACTACAAATGATAGAATCGAGAAATCATCAAGCATGAAAGAAGTGTAAACTGCCTAGAGTAAGATAGGAAAAGAGTGGTCTATGTAGCTGGTGATGCGGTAGTCAAAGAGTGCTGAATAGGAACTTTGGACCTTTGGCAAATTGTAGTATCCCCAGGTGCTTTCAAGGTAGCTGTCAATTCTGCCTTTTTCTCGACATAAGATTTTAAAACCACATTGTATCCAGTTTTATAATAGAAATTAAAAGTCAAATTGCGCTTACATTAAAAGAATTTGTCTTACCAAGCCAGTCTTCCTTCTTGTTAAGCAGGTGATAGTTGCCCAGCTGAGATGTCTATGGTTGTATGCATGTATTCATGTGTGTATGTATATACGCATACACAAACGTATACATACACACACACACATCAATAGATTGAGTGGCATTTATTGTATTTTAAATAATTAATCTGTGTAAATCTTTAAATTTTGTTCCTCTCAGCCTACTGAAAATCGCCCACCCCCCACCCCCCCACAGTGCTATTTTAAAATTCATGACTAAGTAGTATTTCTGCAGTTACAGTCATCTTTAAAAACAAGCGTGCAAAATACCACAGCATACTCTCACTGAAGATGTCAGTGTCATGTACTGGTCAGGAGCAAACCGAAGAGCCAGCCATAGTCCAGCTCCTCTGTCTTGATTAATTACTTAACCATTCTGAGCCTCAGTTTCCTTATTCAAAAATTAGATTATGGTAGCACCTACCTCTTGGGTTTTGTGTGAGTTAAGTGAGAGGACACAAGTAAATAGCCTAGCACAGGGTCTTCACCAGCTCTGGTAAGTGTATTATATAAATGCCAGCCCTTGTTATTATTTGGTACGTTTGATAATTGTTCTCCCTAATTGCTGCAGGTAATTTAAAAGCTGATCACCACTTTTAACAGTCACTTGATGGTTGAATAGAGGACATGTTTCACACTGAAGCATGACAGTGTTGTGTAATAATTCTTCTTCCTCTTATGAAGGCTTAACTTGATGGGCTCTACACGGTTGTGTGGCATTCAGGACCTGACTAGGAGGGAAGAGCCTTGGAAATAAGGCATTTTAAACTCTGCTTGAGAAATGCATTCTGACAGTCTTTTTGATGGACTTACAGATTCATTAAAATGCTTTTACCTGCCTATGGTGTCATGGATAGTGACAAAAGGGCATGGAAACATTATCTGTATGCTTGGTTTAATAAATTTCAACCCTGCAATCTCCCTGCTTTATCCTGGTGAGGTAGTACCTCACTCATCAGTTCTGACTCCATAGTTATCTTTTGGGTTTTCTCACAAGGCTCATTCTGAATGAATTATTCTTTTGTTTAACTGCCTGATCGGTTCAGTGGTGTTCACTTGTCTGGGGTCTATCCTTTGTGATTTTAAGGTGGTACTTTAAAAACACCCTTCACTGTTTAACTTCATGAGTATGTATTTGTCTGGGCACCTAGATAGATTAAAGACACACTTAAGTCTGGGAAGAAAAGTTCCCTTCATATATTTCCTTACCTCTGGTGATACACTTACTTGAGTTGATAAGGAATTTGAGATCATTATCTTCGAGATCATAACTTCAAGGCCTCCTTCACAGGGTATAAAGGCGTAATTCTAAACAGGTAGATCTTAGATTTTCTGATGTAATCAATCTCCCTTCGTCTTTCCCAGATTGAAGACCTGCCAAAGAAGAGGTTTGATCTCCTTTGCACTTTGAGGTCACTGAAATTTCTTTCCCCTAAAGCTTATTTTTCCAGGGAATGTAGGTGTAGCATTATGTTTTCTATTTTCAAAAACACTCTCTTGTTTTTTCTTCTAACAAATGGAGAAGAATGGATTGAGGATACTGTCTAGAAGACTTGTATAGTCTTCCTCCCTCCTTTCAGGTAGAAAGAGCCAGAGGCTTTAGAGTCGAGGTATGGGTCATGGCAGAAATTCAAGCCTTGGGGTCATCATGTCCCTTTGTTGAGGACAGAGGATGGCTCAGAGTGCTGCTCTGGACTTTGCAACGGGATCTGGCTCTAGTGTTCAGGTTCACTTACTCCTCGCTCAACTGTACTGTGCCTGTCTGGTTTTAGCTACATTAATCAAAAAAACCATTGTTCCTAATCGGGGAGATGCACTGTAGACATTTACTTCATCTGGTAGATCAGACGAATGGACTTTTGTTATTTGCTGGTCTTTAAATGGAAGGATTAAATTAAAATACAGTTCTTCTTAGCATTGGCGGGGGGGGTGGATCATGTAGTTATGCTCTTTTGTGACCCCTTGGTAATTACTAGGGAAGAAAGAATAAAATAAGCTGACGTGTCTCAAAAATGCCCTCTAGTAATGCCAGAAGCCCGTTGTCGTGGTCCATTCCAGTTTCTCAAATGGGTTCATACTCCTACTTAGCCTTATGGAAATGGTCGTTGTCTCACATGTGGAAGAGTCCACTGGTTCTAGGATTGAATTCAGACTGTTTATAATGATCAAAGGAATCCCTAATGTAACATGTTTATGTGAAAAAAAAAAATACCTATAGCAGTGTAAAACCCAAAAAAGGGAATATAGATGGCAACCCATAAGGAGGGTCATTCTTAAATGTGTTTCCCATATGTGCCTGTTGGTTTTTAGTCACCTCTGTCTGAAGTACCATTTGTATGATGTCACATTCAGACTCTGCTTAGATTTCATAGATGTAATAAATGTTTCCTTCTGCTTACATCATAAAGTAAAGCCAATTAGAAATTTTTCTATTTTAAGGATGGCTTAGTGCTGCAAATGGGCAGTTATTTTCTTTAACTATGGTTTTTTTTTTTCTGCTGAAAATTCTTTTGGAATAAATGATTCAAGTTTGCATGTAGTAAAAATGTGAGATGAGGTGCATGAGTGCAAGGAGCCCCACGTGAGGTGTTCCTGTTCTCTCCTGCTTGCCGGCTGTGTAACTGTAGTTTTTCATATCTGTAAAGTGCAGCGGGTGATGTCTGTACCCTGAAGCCACAGGGCTGTTGTGAGTATCCAGTGAGATAATGATATGAGGATTATCCGTAACTATAAAACATTCACAGCCATGAAGGATTATTCTAACCAGTGATATAAATGTGAGACTCATCAGATAGTCTTCAGGTCTAGGATATATTAGGACTAGGAAGTGATTTTACTTGACTTTCATGGATCAACCTACTTTGAAATTAACACCGTTACATTCTCTTTGCCTCATTAAGACCAAATTATCTTTAATTAGCCTCACATAAGTATTAGATATTATGCTAAATGAAATTTTGTGTCTGCTGCTTAGATCGCTGGGTGGTTAAATCTTACTTACAGATGAGTTGTGTGCATGTGTGTTTTCAAATTAGCAAATCTAAGATAAGTGTACAGTTCAAAATTACAGCATCATTCTAAGTGGAAGCTCATTGAAACTAGAGACAGGGAAAGGCTGCTGTGATGTGGCTGGGAGAGTGAGAAAAATCACTTTTGTACAGAAAAGGAGTAAGAGCTGTGGGGTCGAATATCAGTCCACCCTCAGGAGACCTGAAATCTCTCCTGGGTTGGCCTTTATTTGTGTGTTAATCCTGAACGAAAAAACTCGCCTGCCTTCTGCTCCCACGGTGAGCTGGTAAGTGTAGAATAGAGATACATAGGCACATAGAAAAGATCACTAGTTTCTTCTGTCCGTGGGAGAAAAGGCCCCAGGGATTGGTTTGTGAGTCTCACACTGACTAGGCACAAACGGAATAATTAGGTTGGGAAGAGACTCTTGACTAGAAAGCAACCTAAAGGTGGAATCCGAGGGAAGACAGAGACAGGGAGGAGGAAGAGTGAGTGAGCCCTACTGCCCACAGCCCAAAGCAAGGCTGACCATCCAAACGGTGAAACAAGCAGAAACCTCGTTTTTGGCCTGCCATTTCACTAAATGTGTGCTTGTCAGGATTAACAGTGGCCTCCCATGTAGCACAATGTAAAAGTCACTTTTCAGTCTTTGTCAAAATCTAACAGGCATCTTGCAGTCCCACCAAATCCTCCTTTCATGTTTGACCCATTGAGAGTTTTCCTTGAAATGTTCTTTTCCTTCTGTTTCTGTGGTGTCATATTCTCTGTGTTTTCTCTTTAACACTTCCTTCCACATCTTTTGTTAGTTCCATGCCCTCTCTTCATCCCCTAAATGTTTTTTCAGATTTCTGTCCTTGGCCCTCTGATTTTACTTTGCTTCATAGCTTCTCCTGTGCTCCAGACCTTTATATATGAATGCTGCCAGAACGTCTCCACTTGCACACCCCATAGGCTCCTCTGAGTTAATATCCAAAACAGCTTATCAACTTTACACAGTTCCCTCCACCCAAAAACAACAATAACAACAGAGATCTCAGCAAACAAATAACATCTTGCTTCTCCCCCGGGATTTTCCCATTTCGTTAAATGGCACATCACCAGCTACTCATTCCTTTCCACAGCTGGAAATTGGAGTTATCCTCTGTTCTGTTCTCTTACACCGGGGAATCACCAAAAATCCACTGATCCTGTGTCCTAATACATATTTTATATCCTCAGTATAGCGACACCCCTCCACCAAGCCCACTCAGATCTGCTGTTATCCATAACCTAAGTCTGACTTTGACCCTCTTTCCTTTCATCCATTTTTTTTACACCGCAGCCTAAGTTACTTTTTAAAGTTGTTAATGTAATCACAGACCTTTTTTGGTGACTACCAGTTGCCCTAAGAAAAAATTGCAAGTTCTTTAATATAGCCCAAAGAGCCTCTGTGAATTAGGCTGTGTCCCATGTCACTGTCCCCTTCGTATTATGTACACTTGTTGTCGGAACCTCTTTTCTCTCCTTGGATGTACCATGTTCGCCTCTCCTTCTGCACCTGCTGGCTTCTTCTGCCCTGCCCCTCCCCTGGTCCCATCTAATCCCATTCATCCTTTGGGTGTCTTCTTTAGGAAGGCCTTCCTCTAACCTTCTGCTGGATCTTTCCATATCTCCGAGCCATCCTGTTGTCACGTGTTAATCCTAATTCTTGTTTCATGTTTGTTTTTTGTTAGACTGTATGATCTGAAATGTCTGTCTTTTTCCTCACTGTGTCTCAAATGGACAGATGGTTGGTCAGATAGCCAGTCCAAGGGACCCAGTGTTTTGAGTTTTTACTAGTTTTCCATTGCTGTTAAAACAAATTAACACAAAGTTGTTGACAGAATTCAGTTCCTTGTGTTTGTAGGACTGAGATCCTCATGTTCTTGCTGGCTGTCATGGGAATAGCATTCCCTGCTTCTAGAAGCCACCCATCTTCCTGGATTTGTGCCTCCACCCTGCTTCTTCTGTCTTCAGAGTTAGCGAAGTTCGATGGAGTCCTCCTCCTTTGAACTTCTCCTTCTTTGTCTCATTGTATTAATCTAGCTGGAAAAGATTTTCTGCTTTCAAGTACTTGTGCTCAGATTAGGTCAGATGATCCAGGATAATCTCCCTATCTCAAGGCCTGTACCCTGAGTCACTTTTGCCATGTCGTGTGTGTATTGACCAGTTGCGGGTATTATGGCATGGACATCTTTGGGGGGTATTATTCTGTCTACTGCAGAGCCCGTGGTGTTGTTCTCCCACAGTACTTCCTCCAAAAATCATTGCTTGGTTTGTGGTCTCATTGATACTTGCTTAATTTTAAACAGTATTTCTTTGGTTTTGCTACGGAAAACTATTATAAGCTACTAGTGCTTAATATATATTTGTAATATGAACGAACGAATGAATGAATGGATAGATATTATGGTCTCAAATCTGGTAAATTGCAAACCACAAAAGTAAACCAAGCTCCAGAAAGACACACCACCATGAATTGTGTCAGCAGGGAGAACCCGAATTTTAGAGAAAATGGTTGAAAGGAATAGCTAAATGGGAGGTAAAGAATTACATTATCGATAGCATTGTTGTCCTTTATCTAATTACTATAGATTGTGTAGTAGTACAGTAGACTCTCCATTAACCATCACCCACGGGGATTGGTAGATGCCGGATAAATGTAACTAGACTCTCTGTTAACCGGAACCCAAGCAACTGGCAACAGAGAGTCTACCGTATATTCATATTAAGCCTCAGTTACTCTTTTTGTTTTAAAGTTGGCCTTGAGAAGATAAAATGGAAATGTTTCTTCATCCCTCAGCACCCTTTACAGAATCATAGAAATTTAGAACTAGAAGGGATCTATGGCCAATTCTCTTGAACTTAAGGAAAGGTAAGATTGCTGTGTAAAAGGAGAGATAGGCTGAAGATTTTGGAATTTGATCAGACAGCTTAAATGGTAGTAGTTGAGATATAATATTGCTTAAAGTGAATGAAAGCAATAAGAGGAAAAATATTCCTTGTTTTTGATTGAAAGTAGCTAAAATCCTTTAATTTTCACAATGTATAATTATTAAAAAGTATTTTTCATAGGAGATCTGTGAGAATAGTAAGCTATAAAATGATGTGAATTGCCTTAGTTACTGACTATTAAACTACAAAGTAAAAAAGCAGAGTTTAATGGAGAGAAAAATTTAGTGCATGAAATTGAGGTCATATGTCCTAGTGATGTATGACTTACAGGAAGTAATAAAAAGGGTGAAAAAAGAGAAGTAAATGGTATACTTTTAAGCTGATGGGACCCATTTTAAGGTTGGAATTTAAATTGCTGCTGTTCTTGAAAACTTAAGTTTTTACCCCCTTCACTATATAAGGGGGGGAAAACTCTGATCAAAGTAGACCTCCTCCCTGCCCCTGCAGAGTATACTTCTTAAAGTCGACAAGCAAGCTGTCTTTGTTTGCTGTTCCTGAGCAGAAGGAGGTGATTGATACCATTTTTATATATTTCAACTTTCCCCCCCATTTACCTGAATGGGAGAAGTCCTTGTAAAGAATGGTGGTGTAGGTTAAATGCATCTGCCTGGGCATCTCTCCTGCCTGAGGTCGTACTCCTATGACAACATTTTATTTGCTCAACATCTTAAATACAGATGTTTAGTTTTTTGTTTATTTGGTTTTTTTAAACTCAGGAATCTTGTGCTTTTATTAACGATATTGATGATTGATTTTGAATGTTTTTACCTCCAAAAGCCAAATCTCCTGGTGGGTGGAATTTTATGAAGCACCTGTTAAGCTTTAGGGAGGAGGACCTTTTTGGCAGCAACCCAAAATACATATTTAAACAATGAGCCTGCCAAAGTCAGGAAATTATAAAACAGTTTTGAAATTGCAGAATCTGCTTTTTTATTACCCCTCAGGTTTCTTTTGCAGCTTGGTTATGAGTTCTTTCACATGGGATTTACTAATGTTCTTACTATTTTAAGACCAGATTTAGAAAAATAAAATCAAATTTAGAGATCTCGGGTTTATGTGATAACAGACCATCAGATTTTAAACTGAATTGCCTTCCAAAGTACCTAAGCTCAGACTCCCCAAACCTTTTGGAGGAATCTATTATCCAGGGTTGCTTGGCTGGCTTCCTTGAATGGCGCTGCCCTCGGGGTCTCTAGTTTTCCTGTGTAAAGTGAGAGCTGCTAGATGAAAAGGGTGCCCAGAACGGTGTGGAAAAGCCGAACACTCATAAAAGTGGGGGAAACCTGCTGAGGGTATGGTTCTTGGCATATTCCATTTGACCTAGATCTTTGAACATCTTAACTCCCAAATTCACTGTTTCTGCTCTTACTTGTAGGATTTATATTTAGGGCCGGGGCCGGGCGGGGGGTGGGGGGTGGGCAAGATGGCAACAGTATCTTCTTTGTGCAGCCCAATAATGGGATAATCTTTGTATACTAGTGGATCTTTTTGGGGGTGGGGGGCGGCATTTGTAGTTGTACTGTGTCAAGCAGCCCCAGGTTTTAATTTAGCTAACTGTTTTTCAGTTTTACCATTTCATCACACACAGACAGCAGGAATTGTTTGAGCTTCAGCACCCCGCTCACAGCCCAGCAAACCAGAAAACATTGGGTGCTGCTGCTGCTGAGGGCAGGAGGTTTAACGGAAGGCACAGAAATGAGAACATGATCTGAGCATTTGTTATCTTCAAGTTCTCCAAGACTTGTGGTTGGAATTCGTATAAACTTTCCAAATTTCTCTTAGGGAAAACATTATACAGTCACTCCATTATATACGGGGGCGAGGGGAGGCAGAAAGAAAGGAAAGTATAATTTGGATTCTCTGGGTGCGATGGTGGCTTGTGTGTGTGTGTGTGTGTGTGTGTGTGTGTGTGTGTGTGTGTGTGTATTTTCAAGTTCTTAAGGTTCTTTGGCTGGCATCGTCACTATATATTAAATATTAGGAAACAGGAGTTTTAAAAATTCCCATAAAGCAGTTTATTTTTATTCTTATAGGACACCCATCCTGCTTGAAATTTTGTCCTGAATTAACAACAAATGTAAAGTCCTTAAGGTGGCAGTGCATCGAATGCAAAACGTGCAGCGCGTGTAGAATTCAAGGCAAAAATGCAGTAAGTATGGCTGTCAGCAGTCCATCTTCGTTAAATGGTTAGTTTTCAGTTAAGGTTTTTCTTCTTTGTAGACTTTTTATAGTTTTGAGTACACAAGTGTCGTATTTCAGTAGGGATCATGGTGCTCCTTTATTGTATTTCATTATTGTTAATCGGGTAACATAAGGATACGTGGCCTTTTACGGTTGATTTCAGTCTCACTTCATCTCTAATATGTTATATTATAGGATAATATGCTTTTTTGTGACTCCTGTGATAGAGGATTCCATATGGAGTGCTGTGACCCCCCACTTTCCAGAATGCCAAAAGGTGAACTTTTAAACCATATTTAAAATGTGTTTTATTATGTAATCATTAACCTTGTCTTGATGTTTGACAGCTCAGACTTATACAGGTTCCTTAAGCGTTTTTTCCCATCTCTCCCATCTCCCTTATACGTGTGGGTTTGGCACAAGTTATGAATAGAGGAGTGTAAAAACATTTAGTTTGGGAGTAATGTATATAATAAAGACTCTGATGCAGATACGGGGATAAAAAAGCCCATTCCTTCTGGAAATTACTTTCGTATTAGAATAAGTTTAGGTTAGGTGGGTCAAAAGTTTAGAACATTCTCCATATTATTGAGTACTTTTCATAGGTAAGAAGTTACCTATTTTGATGATGGTGATAATGATGACTCCAAAGTCCTATTACAGCAGCCACCCCCATTTTCTTGGCCATTATTTGAAAATGAGCATCTGCACTATCTTGTGTGGATATATCCATATGGGATGAGTGTTTTTGCCTCTTATTTATGGCATAAGTAAGCCTAGCTCTGTCTCCTTTTTTTTCATTTTATAATATATTGAACATTAAAAATAACTCTGCCTTCTTATTACAAAATTCTTACATTTTCATTGTGGAAGATTCAGAAAACACAGATTGACAAAAAGAAATAAAAAGAACAATCCATTAGAAATCCCTTCTCTGCCCGCACATACCCTTTTAAAAAGAAATGGAATATTCTGTACATGTTTTTGTAACCATACGTTTTTCCCCCCTCTTCAACAATAGATTCTAGCATTCCTATATCATTAAATGTTCTCCTAAACATAGTTTTTAATGGAGTAGAACTCCATAACATATAGAGCAAGGATTACAAATCCACTGACTGTGAGCCACAGATATACTTTGTTGGTTTATATGTATATATAATTTTTAAAGACTTCTTGATGCATTACAGAAGAGGTGGTACAATATTTTTTAAAATTTGAATTTGAATTCTTTAGATAGAGTAGGTGTGCTCCACTTTGACCCAATCTTACTACTCCCCATCTTACTACATTCCAGCTTGGTTTGGTCGTATCTATTACATCTGGGTGGTTCCTGAACATAATTGATTTTGCAACCCCATGTATTTTTTTTTTTTTAAACCTTAACTTATTTAACCAGTCCCCTATGGTGGACATTACAAATGTTTCCAATTTTTTTCCATCCACAATTACTGCCTTAAGATAAATTCCTAGGGGAGGAATTGCTGGATCAAAGGCTACGTACATGAAAGCTTGTATCAGTTTTCAGACCAACCACCAGTGTATGAGAATACCTGTTTCCCTGTATTATGACCAACACTCACCATTACTTTATTACATTGAGTCTAAGACACACTTTTGTTTTTACATTTTAACATCTTTGAAATCAGATGCATTCTTGTAGTCAGTAGTGTCTTACATTCAGTGAAATAGTGTTACTATTTTAATTGTTACCAATTTGATACAAGAAAAAAGATGTTTAGTAATTAATTTTTTTCTTTAAGTAGTGAGATTGAATGTTTTTGTGTTTGATTATTGGCTGTTTGTATACCATCTTTGTAAAGTGCCTGTTTTATCCATTGCTTATTTTTCTACTGGGGTTTTCACCTTTTTTTCCCTCTGATTTGCAGAAGCTCTTTTATTTTTTTTTTTTTTTATGCAGTCAAATCCGTGAGTCTTTTTCTTTATGGCTTCAATCTCAAATGTCCGTCATGCTTAGATTATATAAATACCCACATATTTTTCCTGATACAAGCATTTAATTTTGTCGTATTATAATATTCATCCGCTTAGAATTTATTTTTGTAAAGAATAGGAAATAATTCTTTTCCTACCAGATAGCTTGCTGTTTGTTCCATCACCACTTACTGAATCATTTCATCCTTTCACCACTGATTTCAAATGAGGCCTTTTTGATATGCTGAGTGCTTCCGTAGGCTTCAGTTGTTCTGATCTTTCAGTTCTTATCACATTGACCGATTTCTCTATGCCAGATATATGAGGCCTGTCTGGAAAGTATCCATCCATGTAATATGAAAAATGGAGGCATTTATGGCTGGATGTTTTCTCCGGACAGCCCTTGTCCGGAATACTTTTAATTATTGTAACTCAATAGTACTTAAATTTCTTTAAGTTTTAATTTAAAACTTGTATTTTATACTGAGGTTTTCTAGTGTGAAAAATTTCCAGAAAGAGATGATAAAACAGATATATTTTTCCAGACATTCCAAAGACTGATTGACTTGAACATGTCTTCCTCAGGGTTTTCATGTGTTTCATGTGGTGGAGGGAGGCTTGGTGACATGTTGGGAAAAGCCTTATGGAAAGGTTCTGAGGGGCAGCCCTCTGCACTCTCCACCTTGATGGGGGAAATTAACCTTTAATGATAGCTTCCTGCAGAGAATGACAGAAGGGAATGATCCACCTTTTGGAGTGAAGTTCTGCATACAAGCATGCTTGGGCAGCTTAGTACAGCTGCAGTTTATATTTAATATCTTTCCTAAGATGAAACATTAAAATATTTTTCTCATATATATATATTAATTCAGGGATGTGGATTTGCCAAGTCTGCAGACCAAAGAAAAAGGGAAGAAAACTACTTCATGAGAAAGCTGCACAAATAAAACGACGATATGCAAAACCCATTGGACGACCGAAAAATAAATTAAAGCAACGATTGTTGTAGGTTGAGATCTTATCAAAAGAAATCTTTTATGTTATGTTTTAAAATGTAGGTGATGTAATCCACTTAGATCCCACTAACTTTTTAGCATCATTTTTACAAACTCAAGGAATGAGAAATATTTCTCCTTTTGCATAAATTGTGGAAAATTTTTGAAAATACCATTTTTAATTGCAGTTGGCATTTTGGGGTCTTCTGTTGGCAGTATCTGATGCTAAGTGACATTTTTCAAGCAGCAGGGTGGAAGCAGAATGTAAGAACTGGAAACAGTCATTCAGCCAACTTTATTACTGGCTGAGCATTAGAGAAGCTTAATTATATAAATATTTATATGGGAATTTTAAAACAAGAGAGGGATTTGTTCATGTCTGTAGTGGATCTTTTTTGTCACTCCAGCTTACTGTATTTTAGAAAAATATGTCTCTTTTCTGGTGCTAATTTACTATTACAACTTTTTAAGATCCCTTTTATGAAATAGGAGCTTCTGTGAAACCAGCAAATGACTGTCCTCATGTTTGCCTCCATTGAGTTAGACAGGACTACTTGGTATGGGCATATGTGTGCAGACATACGGTACATACAAAATAACATTGGCTGTGGCCTGCAAATCTGCTATGATAACCACATTTCTACTAGCCTTTGCTATGTAGTTGTTATTAAAGCTCAGTAGAACATTTAGCAGGAGGTACTTGGAAAAGCAGAAAAAAGAGGTGGAATGCATGTATTTTTTAATAACCTATACAGAGCACTGATTTGACTATCAGCATTAAATGAGGTGTTTACAAATGAAAGCAGTAGACTTGCATACCTGAAACAGTTCTATCAGTAAGACCGTTGCCCCATCTCTTTAGGCTTAGTGAAAGGGTCATTGTAATGTAGAGTGACTAGGTGCCCTGTACACACCCTGAACAGACACCAGGAATCTTACTTGCTTATTACTCTTTCCTCCCCTAGTCCCCTAATTTTATCAGAAACAATTCACTGTATTACCTGTTCTCAGAATAACAGTATCCTCCTGCACCTTTATCCCTCAAGAGGAGAAGTAGAAAATGCATGATCCTTTAACTGGTGGGCATTTTCAAAATGGAATGTTTGTTAATTTCTGGAGGCAAACATGAGACATATTTGTGAATAAGATCTTTCATATTAGCATCATTTGAAGCAGAAATTATATGTTTTTGCATTCATCCTGTGGAAGCATTGTTCTCAAAATGGGACTGTATCCTCAGGGCCCAATTAAAAAAAACC
The DNA here is from genome assembly GCA_004026885.1 of Lyroderma lyra. Taxonomy (NCBI): domain Eukaryota; kingdom Metazoa; phylum Chordata; class Mammalia; order Chiroptera; family Megadermatidae; genus Lyroderma; species Lyroderma lyra. The sequence continues at coordinate 194,240 of PVJL010000987.1, read as the reverse complement.
AAATTAGGATATAAACTTTCTAAACAAAGGACACAGCTGAAAATTGTGTCTGGCACTATTCCTAACTTTTTGTTTGTCCAAAATTGTCCTTTGAGCTTAGGAATTTTTAAGACAGTCTTGGGAGTTTTCCTTTGTACATGCTTTATAAGCATATTATCCTTTCTGGGCAATCGATTCCAGATACAGTCTAAATGCTGCATTCTAATGCGAAACATTTTAGCTTGGATGAGTTGTTTATTGGTAACGCTCACCGTGACACGAGACATCTCCAGTGTTAACCTGATTTGGCTGAATCAGTGGCGTCAGGCCACCTCAGATGAGCCTAGTAGCTGCCCATTTGATCTGAACCAGCCTCCACTTCTGCTGACTGCTGAAATCGTTTGTTAAACCTTTATGTACAAGATGACCACTAAAATGTACTCTTGTGACTACGTCAGATATTTTTGTAATCTGACATCATATCATTTTCAGGCTTTCATTTCTTCATTATTAGCCTTCAGCTAAATTAATAATTTTTAAAGTGCATTCTTGGGCCCCAGCACAGCAAATTCACATGCAAATGTTTCTATTGTATAAAATTCTGCTGCAAAACGGGTAGCTTTCCAAGCCCCAGCCTGAGTGAGGGCAGGCAGCTGCCGTTGCTGTAAGCAGCTGTGTTAATGGAGTGAACTCCAGTCTCTGTTGACCACACAGCTGTATGGGCAGAACCAGCATCAGATGAAGTGAAATAGCAGTCAGAACCAGTGTATAAAGATTCTGACGCCAAGTGTCTGATAATGACCATGGTAAATGTGCTGCTTCTTCACCAGACTTCTCATGTCATGTCTGACCCGCTGTAGCTTTTTTTTAATCATTTCTTCAGTTTTTTGCTATTGTTGTCCTTTTTTCAGCACAATATTTTATGCTGTAACTAATTGTCTCCTTTACTTAGAGAGTATTATTGGTTATCATCCTAAGCATAAACTGCTAAGAGGAAGAAGGTATCTTTTAATATTTTCTTAAAACAACAAACTAATTTATAGATGTACCCAAATTCTATTTTATATAAATTTTCCAATTGAGTTAAAATTGCTTCTAACTAGAGATTAGATAGATAAGCTTATTCTTTCGCTTCTAGATACTATGGCTTATTTCCATTAATACGTTTTAAAAAGACAATTCAGGAAATCATTTACTTGTGACAACACAAGGGTAACATTTTTATTTAATCATAATGAAAGCATTGGGTATTCTTTCAGTCTCTTCAAAACTTTTCTTATATTGATTACCCTTGGGTCCACATGGATTCTTTCAGTACCTGTTGGATGGGCCCTGGGAGAACCATGACATGCAAATATAGTCGCTGCTGTTTTAACAGAGAAACATCTAGATGGAGGCACACACACAAAAACAGTTCTTAAGGTTGCAATTCAGTTTCTTACGTTTAAGCACATTGAATGCATCTAGTCACTATAAATTTGTTTTCAATAGCTCTATAATTCTATTATTAAATGCTGATACTATTCTCTAAATTTTTGCCTAGGTCTGTAACCAGTGATGAAGGATCCATGAATGCATTCACAGGAAGGGGGTCACCTGGTAGGGGTCAAAAGACTAAAGTCTGTACCACACCTTCATCTGGTCATGCTGCATCTGGGAAGGACTCAAGCAGCAGATTGGCTGTTACAGACCCCACTCGGCCTGGTGCCACCACCAAAATCACCACCACCTCCACCTACATTTCTGCCTCTACACTTAAAGTTAACAAGAAAACCAAAGGGCTCATTGATGGCCTTACTAAGTTTTTTACACCATCACCTGATGGTCGCAAATCACGAGGTGAAATAATAGACTTTTCAAAGCACTATCGTCCAAGGAAAAAGGTCTCTCAGAAACAGTCATGCACTTCTCATGTGTTGGCTACAGGTACCACACAAAAGCTAAAACCTCCACTTTCTTCACTTCCACCCCCAACCCCCATCTCTGGTCAGAGCCCCAGTTCACAAAAGTCCAGCACTTCCACTTCCTCTACCTCTCCCCAGAGTTCTTCCAGCCAGTCCAGTGTGCCCTCCTTTAGCAGTCTTACTAATAACAGCCAGCTGAAGGCACTCTTTGATGGACTTTCTCATATCTATACTACTCAGGGACAGTCTCGAAAAAAGGGACACCCAAGTTATGCACCACCCAAACGTATGCGTCGTAAAACTGAATTATCTTCCACAGCAAAATCTAAAGCTCATTTCTTTGGAAAAAGAGATATTAGAAGTAGGTTTATTTCTCACTCCTCCTCCTCTAGTTGGGGGATGGCTAGAGGACGTATTTTTAAAGCAATTGCTCACTTCAAGCGAACAACTTTCCTTAAAAAGCACAGGATGCTAGGCAGATTAAAATATAAAGTGACCCCTCAGATGGGGACCCCCTCACCAGGGAAGGGGAGCTTGACAGACGGAAGGATTAAACCTGATCAGGATGATGGTAAGCAAAAGGTCAAAGCTCCAACCAAACCTGCGTCCCGTCCCTTTCTCCCCAACCCCCCCAAAAGTAAATAAATCAGTTCCTATTTGTCACATAGGTCTTAGCTATTTCTCTTGTTCTCTCACTTCACTTTCATACAGAAACAGTGAAACTTTGACCTTTTTCTAATGCTGACTAAACCTCCAAAATGTTGTTTTTCCAACTAATACTCTCCCACCTTTTATTATTTATTTCCATTCGTAGTGACACTAGGACCCCCAGATGCTTTCATAGCGTTGCTTTTGGCTTTGTAGTCCCGCATGAGTAGCCACTGTCACGCTTCTGCCATGTCCTTTCCCATGCTGCCTTTTCAACCGCAGCGCTGTCTGGTCATGCGCTGTCAGTGCTTCCTACAGGGGGATTTCAGCTCCTGGCCTCCCTCTGCTCCATTGCTTTCTCATGACCAAGTTCATCCTGCTTCCTTCTCAACAAAGCCTGATCTGTGGTTCTGTGAGGTGTGCTTTTGGATGTGTGTGTGTCTGTGTGTGTATTCACCTTAGGGAGAAAACTGATTTCATATTTTCATTTAACAAATTGGCCCGTTACATTTTGCTCTCCTTTATAAAACAGAAGAACAAAAATGTGTCGTTTGGACAAAGTGGTAGATTTTATTATCTCAAAAGTGATATTGGGAATTCTATAACTTCTAATCTTGGTTGAAAAGTATGATTTTGCTTTGTATCGGTCTTACTTTCCCTCATTTATTTATCAAAGCTATAAGAAGATGACAGTGATAATTCAAATAAAAATTTGGGTACAACAGGGAAAGGGTACTTACTGCTGGATCTTTGAGCAGTGCTTAGATGTAAAAGCTTATAAAGCTTAAAAGATCCCTCGTTTGCCCACTATGCTAATTTGGTACCATTTTGGTAATATACGGTGGTTACTCATGATTCAAGTCAGTGAATACACTTTCTGCTGGTTTTAAATGACAGATACTGAAATCAAAATAAGCATCAAACAAGAAAGTACAGATATAAATGTGATTGGAAACAAGGATACCGTTACTGAAGAGGATTTGGATGTTTTTAAGCAGGCCCAGGAGCTTTCTTGGGAGGTAAGGCCAGGATACCACCACATTATGGTAATTAGGATAATGTGTGGTTTTTTAAAAAATGTATGGTTATTATGATATTACTGCTTTGATATTACAGAGAATCCCTCTCAAAATCCTTTGTGGTTCTTTTAACTGTTTTCTTGATCATTTTTCTTGACTCTACATTCAAAAGCAATGATTCTATAGATTGTCTCCACGCTTAAAAGTTGGTGGGACTCAGCTGGTCTCACAAAATAGACCAGAGTAGCAGTAGTTGAAGCAGATTTTGAAAAACGCCTTTTAGGTGTGAAGGGATAGAATTCTGATGATTTCTTCTCAAATTCAGAAAATAGCAATTCTTTACATCATTAACAAAAAAGAAGAATATCAGTTTTAAATTTATCAATGCTTCTTCCAACACAGATGGCCTGCCATATGAAAAATATCTCATAATTTTAGTTCTTTGGCATGGTGAAGGCAATATTGTGTTGTACGATCAGTTGTAGTCACTTTTATTTTTATTGTCTAGTAATTTCTATAAATTATTCCACTTAAAATATTAACTGTACTTAGCTTATTCACCAAAACATTGTCACCAAAACAAAACATTGAAAGGTAAGGCTATTAGACTTCTCAAAGACAAGTTTATTATGGACTGTGAATTTTTTATGTCAGTAGACCACATTCTGTTTCTACGGCACTGTATTCACAGATAGACTCCTTATCCCGCCTCACTTTCTTTTTTAGGAAGAGGGTGCTATCTATAAGCCATTAAACTTTATTTTTAGTAGCAGCCACTTGGGTAAGCACTTCTGATGGTTTCTACTTTAGGGCCAACTGGATATTTCCATTCCTCATTCTGCCCCAGCAGTATATTTTGTATTGTTTTTCCTGTAGCTAAGATAAAAATTTCCCCCAATCTTCAGATTTGAAGTCCTTAAATATTAGCACTTTTCCAGCTGACTTCTGGCATCCATAGATAGACGTGATGAACGGCAGGCCATTGTCTGAAAGATACTGTTAAGTCTACAGCCCCTGCTTTCCAGCACACTAACTCCAGCTTTTTCATTCAAGAACATTTCTTGTCTGTGTCAGGCACTGTGCTAGACACGGGGAATGCCGTGGAATTAGGCAGGCAAAATTCTTAACCTTGTGTCACTTACTGCACAGGAGTGAGGGGGAGGTAAGAGGAAGCAGGCATTAAACTGCAGACTTCACAATTGATTATTTAATTATAATTGGGATAAATATTACTTTGTGACTAAGAGTGTATAACAGTCTCATTTTATAATTGCCTCAGTTTTAATACATTGCAACAGATCATTGAATTCAGCTCAATAGACATTTGTGTATATTTATATCGTACTCGTTTCCTATTATGGTGATACTGTTTCTTAGGGTATTAGTTTGTTTAATGTATAAATCTTAAATGAAATTGATTGTTACTTCCCAAGGCCTGTAATCTTTTTTTCAACAACATGAAAATTCACAATTAGGATTCGTGTTCTGGTCTTGATAGGTTTTCATATCCACTGGTGAAAGAACCAAAATGTAAATGAAGAAATCCTTATCTAATACTTAACGTTTCATTTCTTTTCTTTTTCGCTGACAGAAAATAGAATGTGAAAGTGGAGTGGAAGACTGTGGCCGGTACCCTTCTGTAATAGAATTTGGGAAATATGAAATCCAAACCTGGTACTCCTCGCCTTACCCACAGGAATATGCAAGGTAATGGAATAAGCCTGGCAGGTATATAACTTTAATGTCATATGTGTGAGGAAGGAAAATTTTCCATTCTAAAGCAGGAACTAGATGATTTTTAGGACGTAAATTTTGATAGTGGGTTCTAACTGCTTCCGAAACTATTACTTTTGCCAGTACCTTTTTAGAGTGTTCATTGTTTTATGTAAGTTCCTAATACTCCTTAGTTGCACAGGCATTGTAAATTTTGCTTTTTAGCTTCTAGACCGTGCTTTCTCCCTTGGTTAATTAGGTAAATATTGTTTGTATATGAAACTACATCGGGAAAAAATTAGCCATTGTAAAATAGTTGGTAATTTCTTCTCAGTAGTTGCCTTTTTCATTTTCCTAGTTAGTTTAGGGAATTAGTTAGTCTTATCTCTGATATATAGCAAAAGAAGGAAAAATGGGAGAATGTAGGTGGGAATGGGTAGCCTTAAGAGAGCCTTCCCTAAGTCTTTACTTTGAAGCCATTTGTGACTAACTTGTTAAAAGTGAAGAGAAAATAATCATACTGGAGTTTACATTTGTCTTAAGATTAGCTGTGAGATTGTCTGGAACTAATATATTTAAAAATGGGTACCTTTGGAACCGTTTTCTTCCTTTAATCATATCAGGGCACACTTTGTTAGGGTCTTCTCAGGTTTTTTATCCTGCAGAGTTTTTGGTAATCACACACTTGTTTTTTGTCGAGAATAAATTCTGTGCCATGTGGGTGTCTGGTCAATCATCTAACTCAGCAGTTCTCAACCTGTGGATCACCACAACATGAGGAATTGTATTAAAGGGTCGCGGCATTAGAAAGGTTGAGAACCACTGATCTAACTAGAGAGAATGGGGAGGGTATTCTAGAAGTTAAGTGGCAAACTGTCAGAAGTCCTTGTTCCTCTTCCCAGCTTATATCACTTGGCTCTATGTTGTTGAACAGTTTTTTAAAAACATCTATGAGCTTTAATTTGTATGGGCAATATGAGTCACGTGTCCTGAGAGCTTTAAATACAACTTAAAGTCTGAAATTTGAAGCTGCTATTATCTGAGTCTGTGTCTAACTTTCTCCATAATCTTTCTCTGCATTCTTATAGCCCAAAGACCTGGAAAGTGCTTCTAAATCTTTTCTTGTAAATACCGGCAATGTCTATTTAAGCATCATAGGGTAAAAAACTTGTAAACATCACTAAAGTTAAAACGTTACAAAAATTGTAAAAAAACATTGCAATTTTTAAGGTGGAAAAAAAGTCAGCAGGGGAAAGGAAGTTGCTGGTCTAATGTTACTCAAAGAGTCAGTGGAATTGGTGGAAACAAAAAAGGTCTTTGGACTTTCCTAATTTACTGCTTTGGACCATATGTAACTGTGATGACAACTTTAAAGTTACCTTATTCATATGTGCAAATGGAAACAACTGAATTCTAGGACTCCTCTGCCTTATATATATGCAGATCACTTTAAAAAATAACGAACTCATTTCTTTCTGAGTAAAAGATTATTACAGTTATATTACTGACATGTATACTATTGAAACTGTGACATTAAATCTGAAATTTGAAAAATATGCATAGTTACCCGACAGGATGCTACCTTATTGTTGAGTTTTAGAGTAGTGTTTCCAAGTTTGAAAACTGTTCTTTCTGTGGGACATTCCTGTGGAAACAAATGATTAGTTCACAAAGTAAAGGCAGCAAATATTATTATGTTGAAAAATAATATAAGATTTGTGCATGCTCTTTACTACTGGCTTTTCTTTTCCTTTCTTTGAAACTACTTCTTTCAAATGCTATTATACAGCCTTTCTATGATTAGAAAATATTGAACAATATTTTATATTTTTCCCTAAACAGTATAATCAATCTGAAAGTTTCTTTGATTTTAAAATTTTAACAGATTACCAAAGCTTTACCTGTGTGAATTCTGTCTTAAGTATATGAAAAGTAAAAATATTTTGTTAAGACACTCAAAGAAGTGTGGATGGTTTCATCCTCCAGCAAATGAAATTTACCGAAGGAAAGACCTTTCAGTATTTGAGGTAAGCATGTGTAAATAAAAAACTCAGCTTTTGAAACCTAGTACTTCTAATTGTTGACCCTGTACTGAATTGTTTCTAGAAGATGCAAAGTGTATTCACTTTTGGCATTGAAATTCAGACTGCTCTTATACCTCTGTGTTTTGGAATGTTTATCTAACCATATTAAGCAATCATTTAGATTGATAATGAATTCCTATTTCATCATATTAACTTCTTTGTCTTCTCCCAAATCCCTGTCTGCACCAGATATAGTCACCAGTGGATTTATGATCTCCTCAGCTCTTTATAAATTCTACTTTCTTTGGCAGGAGAAATTAGCTTTGTTCAGCAGCTCCAGCCAATGTCTGGCAGGTGCTCACTTTTCTAGGGAATTGAGCAGATGTACATATCTCCTCAGTACACAACCACCTGTGTTTCCATCCATTTCTTGGCAGAGTTGATAATCGTTTTTGGTGAGACCTCAGCAGATGTTGGGACTTCCCCTCCCACCCCCATCTGGGTGGACGGCCACCCCTGGAGAACTCTGCTGTTCATAGGAATCCCTTGTGGCCATGTGCCTGTCATTGTGGGTTCTTGAAAACATTTTGTGTTTCCAGAATGGATTAAGTAGCAGAAAGTCTTTGCCTCTATATCGTTTCATTGTTTAATCATTTTCTACTGTCAATTTCAGGGATCCAGTTTAGCTGAGTGAGTTGTACTTTGAGGAGACAGGCCTTTCTTTCATGTTATTGCCTATTCACAGGGCTTCTTAATTCTGCCCTTTATCCTCAACTCTAGTTGAGCACTTCTGTTGCCCTGCTTTCATTTCTTCTCCATTACCCATCTTGGTTCATTATTTTTCATGTCTAGGTGCTCAGAACAAGCCTTGGTTTGTAGACATGATACTTTTCTCTGAGATACAGTTTTACTTTAGGATTCTCTTTTTCTGAATTGTTCAGGCTGAAATTTATTGTTCTGCCCCACACTTCTCTTTACTTCTGGTGTTTAATATCTTATATTCTATTTTTAAAAATTTAATTATTAAAAATTTAAAGCTCCTCTTCCTGGTTATATCAGGCTCTTTTGGCAAGCTCAAAGGAAGAAGGTTATAGTTACTGGGAAGACTGGGTGATGTGTTAGTTCTTACTGAAGGGTAGGCACAAGGTTTCTCAACTTGGGCACTCTTCACATTCCAAACTGGGTAATTCTTTGTTTCAGGGGACTGTCCTGTGCAATGTAGGGTATTTAGCAGCATCCTTGGCCTCAACCCACTTACATACCAGTAACACCACCACCCCTTCCAGTTGGGACAACCAAAAATAGCTCCACATATAGTTCATGTCCCATGGGGGTGTCACACCCAGTGAGAACAACTAGGCTAGAGGGGAAGCCAAATACCAAGGTGCTGTTCCTTCCTGTTGTTAGTCTTGGGATGCTACGCAGCCAGCCCCAACCAGGTGAGACAACAGAGCTGTTCTCAGGTGAGCCTTCATTAATGCCACAAGTTCAGTTTTCTGATCGGCTCCTTCTTTGAGGCCTTGGATCCTTTCTTGTAACCAAAATAAAATGAAATCACTGTCTCATTGTTTCCCAAAGGACAGAACACCTTGTTGGCTTTAAGTAGTAGTTAAATAAATCAGCATGAATCTGCCTGTGGGGTTGAAGATCTCATAAATCCAGGACAGCCTTCTCAAGAGTAAGAGAGTCAGTCTTGTTAGGCTGGTAAGAGTGGTCTGCTATTTAAGGGCAGGTGCTTTTGGACCACACAGAGATGGGGGTGGGGGTGGGGGGGGCGGAATCAGAAGCAGGTTTGTAAAATTTATTCCTAAAAATGATTGAAGGAATTAGATTGGATAAGTGCCAAGGTCCCTAGTCTGAAATCTGAGTTACCACTAACACACAGCATAGCCGTTTCCTAAGCATCTTGTAAAATAAATGAAGAATAAACACAGATTACTACTTTCGTATTCTCTCTTTATTGCTCTTAAAAGCATACTATATTAGACCTTTCACAACTGGTAAGAATTTTGCTTTGGCATTGCCATCTCTTATTTTTCTGGTGTACAGATACATCTTCATCTTTCTTTTTTGTATGTACTACCATTTCCCAAAGGACCATACTCCCAAATACATAAAAACTTCCTTTAATTAAAGAGAGAATTGTATCCTCTGTGCCTGTTGCCCATACTTGATTGTGTTGCTATGTGTGGGACCTAGGTTTCATCCAAGGGAAATAGTTATATGAAGTCTAAAAATAATTTGTGCAATATGAGAACCTGTATGGTCCACAGGAGACTCAAGAACAGTCAAGTTCATTGTTAAAGAGCTCTGGTTAGCAAATACCCATTTCCCCTAAGAAAAGTGCTGGGGAAATTCTTCTTGAATCTGCTGTGATTTCTGTTTTCAACAAGTTAAGTACATTTGATCAAAGAAATTGGCATCTGTACTTAGCCTCCTGTCTATAACCATCAGTATCACAGCGTGAGTCTTTTATTTTGAAGAGAAGTAGACTGTAATCATGGTACTTATTGTAGGTTGAAATTCATCTCACTTTCTCTTTAAGTATTCCCAGCATAGACATTTTATCTTTTCCAATTATATTTAAAATGATGCTTGGGATAAAACCAAAATGGAAGTTTCTTTTGCTAATCCTCACTTCTGAGGAATCAGAATAATGCAGTTCATTTATTTTATATTCATGTGAAGCCCCTTTTAAAACAACATGAAGTTTCACGTATTTGAACAGCATTTTGATATGTTTACCTTTCTTTTAATTCAGGTTTACTTGGTTCAAACAGACAGGACACACCTGAACATTTTTCGCTCATAATAAATTGCAAATAAAAATTACTCCTTTGTTAGTGGTTTGGCCTTTCTTCAGATAGCTTAAAGAGAAATTTAAGCTTATCTTAAAGTTACCCTAATTTAGGAGAAAAGGTGGAATCCTGATTTGTCAAGTGACAACGATTTTCTGGTTAACTTTATACTTAATTAATGGAGTGTTTTACTTTCTCAGTTTGGGATTTGGAAATTTGCTTTCCAAATACCATATAAAAGAAACAATTTTATGTTGAGTGGTATTTTTATGTTAAATAATGTTGTCTGTTTCTCTTTGCTAGGTTGATGGGAATATGAGCAAAATTTATTGCCAAAACCTTTGCTTGTTAGCCAAGCTCTTCCTGGACCACAAAACGTTGTATTATGATGTCGAGCCATTCCTTTTTTATGTCCTTACAAAAAATGATGAAAAGGGCTGTCATCTGGTTGGATACTTCTCTAAGGTAAAACAAGAGCCAGTATGACCTTCATTTTCTTTTTCAGAATGTTTTTGGTAGAGCCTACTTCTTTGAACAGGGCATTTTTATGACTGTAATTTGAATAAGTGACACATGTTTCTGCAAAGCTCAGGTTCTTGTTCAGATCTCATTTAAAAACAAAAAACAAACATCGTGCCTAGGAAATGTGTGAAGGACCTCAGCACTGTTTGCTGTCTTGATTGTCAGCATCCACGTAACGTGATAATTGCTGCCTAACAGACCACCTATATTGTAGCATCTTGGATTTTCTCAATGCTAAGCTTATTTTCCCTCCCCCTGCCCCCCGCCCGAAGTGGTGTCAACATGAAGTTTTCAGTGCAATGTAGCATTTAAGAGATAATTCTCATTTCTCCTCATTGCATTCCCTCTGTGGTTATCAGTATCTCAGTGAATTGGAATGTTGGCATTTGGACAGACAAGCTGATAGAATGATTGGTTTTACTCTTTCATCTCTTATTTCTGTGCTATTGTTTTAAGATCTAAAGCAGCCTCACCTTTAGAAGGCCTAAGCATCTCCAGCTATTAACATAGGGGAAGGCTTGCTATACTGAGTAGCTATAGTTTGTCTTTTTCACTGGTTCAGAGCAGTTCTCTCACATTCTTCTGCCCAAAGGCTTCTGAGAAACAGGAACTCATACTTGAATATATTTACCAGATAGGGATCTTAACTTTCCTTAGGAACCTAGGAAATAGATTAATGTGCCAGGGTGGTAATTATGAGACTTCCAGGCAGGTAAATGATCCAAACCCTGTATTCTATTTCTTTTATGATACATTTTTTTCATAGTAGGTGGTAAGGTAACTTTAATAAATAAACTCTTGCATAATACAAATGAAATGCTTTATAGAAATGTCATTTTCATTGAAGATCAAAAGATAGAATATATGAGTTTAGGAAGGTTCTTACAAACTTTTCTAAATTTAGGGATCAACCCAAAGACCATAAACAGAAATATTAGTAAGTGACAGCACTCACGGGAAGCTGTCTCAGTGTTTTAATCCACATATTCGGTGAAGCTTGACAGTGAAAAAGAAGAAAATTAATTTGCACATTGCAGATTAAGAAGGTGACAGAGCATCAACACAAAATGATAAATAGGAAATCTGTATACTCATAATTTATAAGACATCTTACCTTTTCTATAGGTGCGTAATGATCTTTTTCTCCGAAGAGTTAAAAAGAATAGTAGTCGTGATTTTCTCTCCTGTTAGAAAATCATGTTTCTCTTAATGTAGGTGAGTTTAAACATAGATGCTTGATGGTGCCTGCTGTCCCTCTCCTGCCTTGTCTCCGAGGTGGCCTCTGAATCTACAGTTGATAGGACTCTTCTCTGCCTCTTTTCCTTTACTCGGAACAAGCTAAATTTTTCTCATTTTGTCAGTTTCTTATATAGTATGGCAGCAAGTCCTGTCATTTCTTACCATACTTGGAATACTAATATTCTTTGGCAGTGTAGTGAAACAAAAATTAATCTAAAAAATAACCATGTTAAAGGACTAGATGCACATTAAACCATGTTCTAATGTGTCCGTTGGACTGTGTAGGACTCTGGCCCTTTGGAATTTATACTTAAGCCAAATTCTAGAGGTTATAGCCAGAGACGACCTAGAAATACTCAGTGTAAATTATTACATGCACATGAACTTCTAAGCACATGATAGATGACTCTAAAAAGGAAAGAAAGAAGAAGTTATTTTATCCAAAGATTAGGACTTAGCCGTAGTAACCTGTGTTAAAGGAAAGGGGTGGGGAAAGAGAAGATCACTGTTGGGTTGGAGTTCAAAAAATCTATGACTAGGTAGGAAGAGAATCAGAATAAAGAAAAGAATGGCATCAAGGATGAATCCTTTTAATCCAGAGTACATCTCTTTTTAGATGGAATGGCCCATTTGTCTATCTTTGCAAAATAGACTAGAGATTGGATGGAACCTTTGTCAGTTTGCACATGGATATGCACATTTAGTGATGGACAATCCTGCTTCTTAGGGAAACAGACACATTATTTTATCCTCCCCATTTCTTAAGAGACTCCACAGACAGCTATAAATGTGCAAAAGCTGGAAGCACATCTTTTTCACAAAGAAATCTTTAATTCTGCCCTGTAGGGGTTTTTCCGCAACCATTTCCTGTGATCTTTCAAACAGGTTCATTAAAGATCTGGGTGTTCTGAAGTAATTCTTTGATGTGGTTAGTACCATTTGTGGTCAATCTCATTTTGTGGTTTATATTTGGCCAGAGCATTCACAACCTCAAAAGCATTTCCAGATCTTCTCTGTGTAGGTTTTGGCGGCTTCTGTGTACTCTGAATAAATTATTGCCGCTCTGATGCCACATGCCATGAAAACTGCACATTCTTCCATAACTGTAAGAACCATTTCCCAACATGGGAGTATTCTTCCCAATCCTCCTCTTGGTTTCAGGCTGTTGGTAATATTTTGCCCTCACTTCTGATTGGTTTCTTGTTGCCGTTGTCTCTTTTGTTTTGTTTTGCATTTCTGGAATGAAATGCAGATTAATTGTTTCTCTAGCTTTTTATTATTCATAGGAGAAATATATTTGTGCAAACCTACCCACACACATACTATTTTAGTTTCACTGGGACATTTGCTCAAAGGCAGAAGACAGATTGCTGTTGCTGAGTTGTAAATTATTTAGCCAGGTCGCCAGCTAAGTCCTCACTTACACCACTGGATGACTAGTCCTCTGGATGTTTGTTTGTTTGTTTGTTTGTTTGTTATGTGGGTAGTTCCCTGGCTGGGAATCGAACCCAGGCTGCAGCATTGACAGCGCCAAAGCCTTAGCCACTACACCATCAGGGAACTCCCTGGATGTTTTGTTGTTGTTGATGTTTCTATCTCCCAAGTTGTTTGAGCAAAGAAAGCATTTCTTCCATAATGTCTGTTCTGTTTCATTTGGCTCAGATTTTCTTGGATTCTTTCTTCATCTTTTATGGTATGGGCTTTCAAGAATAAAGACGTAATTGCAAGGCACGGCTGGAATTGATGGTTTGTCATTTGCTAATGATTTGATTGATTCACAGTAGGATTATTTTGCCTGAGCCTCACCTAACACTGTGGCTCACCTTAGTGGATTGTTGTGCAAGGATGGTGGCAGGTGCGGAGAATTGCCCACTTCAGCAGAGCTCTGACATACTGGATCTGTTTCTCCTTCCCTCAGGAAAAGCTTTGCCAGCAGAAGTATAATGTCTCCTGCATAATGATCATGCCCCAGCACCAAAGGCAAGGATTTGGACGGTTTCTCATTGATTTCAGTAAGTGAAGTGCTTTATTTACTTTTCATGATCCAGCGAGCTGATGGCCTTTGAAGGAAAGAGTAACACGTACAACTTTATTTAACCTACTTTTTGTTTTTATCAATAGATAAATGCGTTTTCTATTTATATTTACATAGGTTAGAAAATCTCAAGTGAAAAATTTACTGCTGTTCTTTTACTGTACTCTCGGAAATTGCGACTAGATCTCTCGGCAGTGTCACTGGCTTACAAAGCCATTACCCTCAATGAACCGGCAGAATTACATTCCATTCTATGGTGTTCATGCTCATTAGCACCAAAAGAGGCAATTATTTGCGATTAAAGCTGAAGAAAGTGTTATTTAAAAGGATTTTCAGCTTTCTAAAATTTTGTACATACAGAGCAGAAAAGGAATATTTCTCATTAGAAAAACAATTCTTTAGATAGCCTGTTCTTTGAGCCTCTCTAGTAGAAATAGCTATCTTATTTTGTTAATTTACCTTTTCTGTTATAGAAATTATTAAACTGTTTGTATGTAGAGGTTACCCAAGAAATATTTTTTTTATACACATTTGTATCTTCTGAATCTCCTCAGTTAAAATTGCAATAATATTTAAAGATATGCACAGGATAATGTAAGAAAAGTGGTAATGTTTTTCTCCTTGTTTATGTTATATTGGATGTGTTAAGACTATACTTGGTGAGTGTATTCAAAATATCCAGATAACACGAAGGCCGAAGGCCACGTATCCCACTATAGTCATCATTTCTGACCATGTTAAAAATCTGTCATTAGGAATTGTGTGAGTCTTACCAGATTGGAGTTTGTCTGATTTTAAACTGAAATAGGGAAAATTTAGGAAATTTCATAATCTTCAAAAGATACATTGAATGCAAAAACTGCGATGTAGATGTGCTCAAGGAAAACCACAAAGAAATATGTTGAGTCTAAATCTGTATTATTAGATATTAAAGTCTGGGTGTAATATAACTATGTAGCAGTTTTGGATTGATTTGTGTGATTTACTGACATTGAAGGATACTCTTTTTTGAAGTACTTTTTATTGGTTATTTTTGTATTTTCAGATAACATTTCTAGTTATTAATTTATTACCCTAGTCGTCTCTATTCTTTCCTGATCAAGTCTATCCTTCCTTTTTGTACATAGACATGTATTTTCTAATTTCCCCTCCTTTCCTACACATAAGGGTAGCATACTATAGTCTTTTGCATTTCACTTTTTTCTACTTAACAATAATATATCCTGAAAGTCACTCCATACCACTTCATAGAGATCGTATCTTCTTCTGCAGCTGCATAAGTACTCCATTGTGTGATGTTCATAGTTTATTCACCTGTTCTCATAGGTGCAGGCATATAGGTTGTTTCCATTATTTTACACTTTGGGGCATATATTTGACTGGTATATACTTATAATCTGTTATTTATACTTTCAGTTGTTCAGGGCTTTGCTTAGCTGGACAGTGGGTGAGCAGAGAATGAATAGTCTTTTAATCAAGACTATAGAGCCAGAAGCCGGCCCAGGGAGCAGGATGCAAAATCCATCCTCCTTGACTGACCCAGGAAAAACTTAGGGAAAGGTAGCTATAGGTTACAGAATACATTGTGCTGAGTGGATAGTGGCAAAAGAGCTTGGCATCATCACTTCCTTGAGTGTTTGTGTAAATGCATTTATCTGATTGTAAACTAGATAATGGAAAAAAGTGAGAAAAATTATTTCATTTTTTTTACCTCTTCATTCAACCTTTGTTGATTGGAGTTCCCTAGTCTACACTCTGCTAAAAACTGGTGACAAAATGAAGACATAGCTCTTGCTGGGTGGTCAGGCTTACTGACAAGTCAGCAGTTACTGGGCAGGATGTTTGTACAGTATTCATTGAGAGCTCTCAGGAAGGTGAAATGAAGACATTCCAGGGTGAGGAAACTAGTATATTGAAAAGCATAACCACGTGAGGAAACATGTTAGACGTTTGGATAACTACAAAAGCAACTCCAGGTAGATTAAACACTTAGCTGATTAACAAAAAAAGAAACACACACACAGCATTTAAAAAGTATAAGAAAAAAAGTGTATTTATTTATCTGATCTTGGATGGTCAGGGACATCCTTAGCATTAAAAGAATGCAAGAAATCACAAAAGAATATACACATGGACTTCACAGATGGGAAAGGTGTTTGCAACAGATATGCCAGACAAAGGTTGGACATCTGTAGTATTTAAACAAATATGAAAGGAAAGGTTTGATAGCGTTAAAACATAAACCCTAATAGAAGAATGAGTAGAGTGCATGAACACAGAATCTGCAGAAAACTGGTGGTAGCAACACTACTGACCTATCCTGAGTCCATTAATATGTGCCAGCCACATTGCTAAGAGTACTGTTGACTCTCTCCTCACAACAGTGGTTGAGATGTGTGCATTTAACCTCATTCACTCCATGGGTGAAGAAACTGAAGCACAGTTACATAAATAGTAAGTCGCATAGCTGCAACTCGAGTTTGACTCTGAGCCACAACACTCCAAAGTCTATCAAGTACAAATGGCTAATTAAAATGTTAAAAAAAAAAATGTTGGTGATTTAAAAATGCAAATTCAAATAATTGGAGGATTACAGGTTTTTTTGCCTACCGAATTAGCAAAGACTTTAAAATTTACCCAAGTCTAAGTTAATGTAGAAGAGCACCGTTACATTTACACTGGAGGAAGTATAAATTGGTAGATATTTTCCAGAATTTTGACAGTATGTATCAGAAACACCTAACACTTATTTTTGAAAGGAATTTATTCTGAGGAAATCAACATACTTTAATCAATATGCATTAATTTCATACTTAATATAACAACTTTGTTTTACATTTTTATTTTTTTAAATAGTGGATTTCCCTTCCCCCTTCATCCCCTCCCTTAATTGTAGCAATATAAACTCATAGAAGAAAGTTAGAAAAACATAGACACAATACCAAGAGAAAATGCAGTCTCCCACAGTCTTGTCACTCAAAGAGTTAATGTTTTATCCTTCGGTGTTGTTATTTACATAGAAAAAAAGCAAACAACTGAGACAGCCTCAACATTCAAAGGTAAGGGAGCACCACTCCTCTGAGAAAATTACGGTTATCTGAACATAATAGAATATTATTAGCCATTAAGAATTATGTTCTGAAGAATTTTAATAAAATAGGAAGATGCTTATGATAAATAAGTGGCTCTCAAAATTATATATATAATATGCTCTCAATTGTGTAAAAAGTATATGCAAAGAAAAGAAGGAAATGCATTTCCAAATTATCTCTAGAATTAGAATTACAGGCAATTTTTATTTTCTTCTTATTCATACTTTTTGCCATAACTAAAAAGAAATTTAAGAAGCAGAAGTTGATGAAGGCCTGACCTAAGGGCGGTGGCAGTGAGAACATGGAAATGAGTTCTGCAGCAGGGAGAGCTCTGCCTGGTTCCTAGTAGTACTCAGTAGGAGCTGGTTGAATGAGTGACTGCACTGAGCTTGGGAAGGTAGTGAGTACAGCTCTCTGGCCATGCTGCCTGCACTGCGATGGAGTTCCGAGCTCATCAGGGGTCTGAATTAGAGGGAGCTATTGGGAATCATGGGCATGCAGTGGTGCTTGAAACAACCCAGGGAGAATGGAGGGAAACAGGGCTAAGGATGAAGTGCTTGAAATTCCAACCTTTAAGGGGGTAATAGAAGTTGAAGAAATCATCAGGGAAATAGGAAGGGGTCCAGAAGCAGGAACAGAATTGTGTCAGGAAAGCCAAAAGAGGCTAGTGTTTCAATAATAGTCATAATCGTAACTCACGTTTCTAGAGCACTTACTGTGTGTCAGGCACTGTCACCTGAATTATACACATTAACTCACTTAATCCTCACAGAAACCCTAGGAGACAGGTTACTATTATCATGGTCACTTTGTGGGGAGGGTACAGAGATGGTAAGAAACTTGCCTAAGATCACCCCCCAGCCAGTGTTCAGTGCCTCAGAAAAGAAGGTTAAGATATGATGTGAGAAGTATATTGTGGAGGAACTGTGGTTCAAATGAAATTTAATTGGATTCAAAAACAGCAAGGTCTGGTTGTTTTTGTCTTTTAAGGTACAGAGGCTGGTGGAAAGAAGAGAAGGGAGTACTGATGGAGAAAGATTAAGGAGAAAACAAAAAGTGATATCCACATGGGTTGATTATTGCAAATTCAGAAAAGGCATTTGATGAAATTCAGCATTCTTTCCTAATTTAAAATAATCAAACATACTAAATAAATTTATAAGAATTCTAAATCTGATATTAATTTTTCTTCTTTGTTTCAGCTTTGGCTTAATCTTTGGGAGCTATGAAGGGCAGATGACAGTTGGGTCCAAAAGTCTACAAACTTGTATCTGTAGTTTTTGAGACTAGTATACAAATGACAAGCTTATCAGTTATATACAATATTAGTTAACTGTACTTTCAGGTATTTTTAAAAATAGTGCCTATTTATTTGTAAATAATCACAAAAGTTTGAGCAGCTTTAAATTTTTTTGTAATTTTTTAAAAATTTTCAATGGCAGTTGACATTTAATTAGTTTCAAATGTACAGCATAGTGATTAGACATTTATATAACTTACAAAGTGATCCACCTGATAAGTCCTCCACCCACCTGACACCATACATAGTTATTACAATATTATTGACTGTATTCCCTAAACTGTACTTACATCCGTGACTGTTTTCTAACGGCCAATTTGTACTTCTTAATCTCTCTACCATTTTCACCCAACCCGCCAACCTCCCTCCCATCTGGCAACTGTCAATTTGTTCTCTGTCTATGAATTAGTTTCTGTTGTGTTTGTTAGTGTACTTTGTTTTTTAGATTCCACATATAAGTGAGATCATACAGTATTTGTCTTTCTCTGTCTGACTTATTTCACTTAGCATAATACCCTCTTGGTCCATCCACATTGTTTCAAATGATAAGATTTCTTTTTTATGGCCTGTAATATTCCACAATATATGTGTACCACATCTTCTTTATCTATTTGTCTTTTGATTGGAGTATTTATTTATGTTTAAAATTATTGATAGTTATGTAACTATTGCCATTTTATTGTTTTCTGATTGTTTTTGTAGTTCTCTCTTGGTTTCTTATTCTCTCTTCTTTTGTATGTTGATGATTTTCTGTAGTGTTGTGTTTGGATTTTTCTCTTTATTTCTTGATTGTCTCTTGTAGATTATTGGTTTGTGGTTACCATGTACTTTATATATACCAAGCTATGTTTATAGCAGTCTATTTTCGTTGATGTTCACTTCAGAGCACATTCTAAAATCACTACCATTTTATTTATGGCCTCCATGTTTATGTTTTTGTCATTTTTTACTTCTCTTGTGTGTGTGTGTTTGTGTGTATTCCTTAATTTACTGTTTTAATTGCGTATGATATTACTGCTTTTGCCTGTTAACCTTTGTGCTAGCTTTAGTGTTGATTGATAACTTTTGTTATGGGTTTGCTTTTGTCAGTGAGAAATTTTTTCTTTGCAATATTTGTAATCTTGGTTGTAGGTCCTTGCTTTTTATCATTTTGAACGTTGTGTGCCAATCCTTCTACCCTGCACAGTTTCTGTTGAGAAATTAGCTGACAGTTTTATGGGAGCTCCCTTGTAGATAACCAACTGCTTTTCTCCTGCTTCTTTTAAGATTCTCTTTGTTTTTAACCTTTGCATTTTAATTATGATGTGTCTTGGTGCGGGCCTCTTTGGGTTTGTCTTGTTGGGGACTCTTTGTGTTTCCTGGACTTCTATGTCTATTTCCTTTGCTAGGTTATAGAAGTTTTCCATCATTATTGCTTCGTATAGCTTTTCAGTACCTTTCTCGCTCGTGCGCTCCCCTTTTGGTGCACCTGTGATCTGAATGTTAACATTTGGTGTGGTCCCAGAGCTCCCTTAACTATCCTCATTTATTTTTAACACTTTTTTTTTCTTTTTGCTGTTCTCATTGGGTGTTTTCTGCCACCTTATCTTCCAAATCTCTGATTTGATCATCTGCTTCATCTGATCTGCTGCTATTGAGCCATGTAATGTATTCTTCATTTCAGTTACTGTATTCTTAATTTTTGACTGGTTCTTTTTTTAAGCAGTTTTATTTCTTGGCTTTCTTTGTTCAGTATTAAAACATTGTGCAGTGTCTCAGGGTTGTCCTTCATGGAACAGAACTGTAACTAGAGGAAGTAGGAGTGTTTGAATGAATTAGGCAGTCATTTCAGGAAATTCCCTTTGTGCACATTTTCTGTGAGCTTATATGTTGAGGAGTTTCACCTTGGCTTTCATGAGGTCTGCATACTGTTTAAAAACTGAATCTGTTTTTAGAGTGTGCTGCTAGAAGGTGGGTGCAGATGAGCCAGTTTTATGTCTACAAGTTAGGAACTTGGTCATGTCATAACTCTAGCGCAATCTCTTTTTCTTAAAAACAACTCACATATACACAGCTGGATTTAAGAAAAATAAGAAATACAATAAATTTTTAAGGAAAGATGCTCTGGATACAACTTAATATCTTAGATCATTTCTCACTGAGAATTAACTGGTATAATTTTCCACATTTTCATTCTTTCCTTCTCTGGATCTAATGATGAATTTAATATCATTCCTCTAGCCTCTGTAGCTCTTGGCTGATTTCTTGAGGTAGCACCCCTTAGGAAGAGCAAGCATCTTCTCTCTGGTTTCCTCTTCCTACTTCTATGTCGTTTTAGGTCCATCAAGCAGAATTACAAAGGAAGCCAAGTGTTTCATCTCTACCTAGAAGGAAGGGTATAATGTTGAGAAGGTAATTGTGTCCACTCTCTCAAAGAGAAAACTTCTTCTTCCCCCATATTTTAGATGCTAGCTTACTGGTTAGCGTGATGGTGTCGGTGGTATCTGAATACAGGAATACACTTCACAGTAGTTCAGGTTTCCAGCTAGCAACTTCCAGTTCTAACAGTCTTCTTTCCAATAGACTACTTTAAAAGAGATTCCACTTACAAACTTTTTAAGACAATTTAAGGAAAACTTACAAACATTTTAAAGCAGAGATTTAGAGCGGTTTCATCCTACCTGAAAATTGTTTTTGAATAAATTTTTGATACTGACTGGCCTATCTGCTCTAGAAAGTCGGAAGGAGTTTTAATTTAGGAATTGGTTTGGTTGGGTTCTAATAAGCATGTTTTTCCTGACTGTTGGAAAACACTTAATGAACCAAGACTGTGAGTCATCACCAGCTTCCCTCAGAGGGCAAGTTGAGTATTTATCAGGATAAGCAGGTTTTCCCCAGGAGCTAGGTCCCAGGTGAGACACCCTGCTTCTATTTGCCTACTTATGCAATTTTTATTTAATAGTTTTGTCTTTTTCGGTGGCACTGACCATAAAAAAAATGTTCTAAGGTGAGCAGTGCAATCATGTTTTTTTTTAAATGTATTTATTGTTTATTGTCCATCTTTTTCACCGAAAGTGAGCTTCATAGGGTCTGTGTTTCAGTCTCAATTCCCATCCCAAAAGAGCTTGGCACTTAGTAGGTTCTTATTATTTATTCAACAAAAGTTAAATAAATTGCCATGGAAATAGCTTTCTTAATTTACTTGCTCTTCTCATATGCGTTTCTTAGGAAAAAAGCATTTTACTTTATTAGAACATAATCAGTGGGCTGTGATTTACTTACTTCCAAATGATGTCAGGTGTACCTGCCTTCTTTTAAGGTCTGGCATTTTTGTTCAAGTGCAGCCTCTATCTCAGGCTCATTTAAGATCACTTAAGCATTAGAAAGAAGATTGTCATTACTTACTACAAACCTTGGGCAGAAAAAGGAGAGCTGTGACAAAATTCACATTTATGCACAGTTGGTTGAAGAGACATTTATCTTTTTCTTTTACCAGGTAATTTATTTCTTCATGCATTTATTTTGGAAGGAAAATTCTAACTTTAGTCTTAAAAAACTGTCAAGAAAGCTTCTCTCTTTGCATAGCTTTCCCAGCAGCTATTGTCCCAGGGTGAGCGCAGTCAAGGCAATCATTAAAGAGTAAGTTATGCTTTTAAAATAGGGCTTGAGTCCCTCTAAGCCTTTTCTAAGATAGGAACCACCCACCCTCCGGGTCCCCAGCTTCAGCATGATACTTGCTGGAAGATACCAGCAACTGTGTCCTCAGACATTTGCTGGATTTTAGAAGACGTGTTTTGACCTGTGTAATCTAGTATAATGACATATTTTAATAGACATCTAATTTATAATAATAAAATGGTTATTTTCTTATATTAATATTGATATATGTTGTACTAAAAGTCTTTGCTGTAACTGTTTTATTGCATTGAGCAGAAGTATGATATATTTTAACATGATAAAGATAACATCAAGGTTGAAAATTGAGCTCTCAGTGATTTATTCAGACATTGACTATTACTGAATGCAAGAAATGAATTGCATGAGGCAGTGTAGCTAACGATTTATTTATGTATCTTTTTTTTAACTAAGCTTGTCGTAAATAAGAGCAAATAAATAATGCTTATAGAATAGTTTGTATTCATTGCTTCAATGAAAACACTGTAAATATGAAACATACGGTCTGTAGCTACCATTTTGCCTTACATAGCTCAGGATTTTTCCCAGTTTTGGCATGCAGGTGGATTTTGTTTTTTACAATCTTTTGTCTGTTTGGATTTCTAACCTTGACCAGCATTTGCAGTGAGTCATTTGGAAACCTACTACTGGGCGAATTCCATTCAGTTAATTAGTTTGAGAAAACCTAATCTTCAGCAGCAAATCAACCTTAGCAGTGCCATCGTGAGAGCCGGGACTTTCACTGCTGAGCTCCAAGCCATGAGTACAGTGCCAAGCACATAGTGGGTGTGCCCAAAAAAAAGATTTGTTGAGGAAGTAAATGAATAAATGATTGCCCAAATCTAGTCAGTCCTCTTTGTTATGTCGCTGACGACACCTACCAGCTAGCTTATGGCACAGTTGGTGCTAGATCTCAGACCTCCTCTCAGTCTCTGTTTTTTTCATTTATTTATTCTTTCATGCCTTCCTTCAGCAAACATGCTTTACCTGGATTATACCAGGGTCAGCCTAGTATGAGACCATAAGAATAAATGATCCAGTTCTTGCCGGAGTAGTGAATTGTCAGACACAACTCAGGATTCATCCCTGCCAGGCAAGGCCACGTGCGAGAGGTCTGCACAGAGAGCGCTCTGCCAGTGCAGAGGAAGCAATGCTTCCAACTCTCTTCTCTGTTCTCCCAGTTACATACATGCAAGGAAGCATCTTTCCATTATCAAAACAGGACCAAGAAAGGTTTCATTCTGATTGGTTGAAATTAGTGCTGTACCTGGTTTTGGTTTCAACTATTACCCTTAAACATATTTTTTTCCAGCTTATTGTAGAGACATTGTGTTTGAAGTAGAATATTCTGAGATAAAAAGTTTCTCTCATGATGGTATTTCTGAACAATACATTTATAATTTCAGCTAGTTGTAAGGTAATACATTTTTTCCATTAATTTGTTTGGGTACTATTTGAAACAGGACAGTACCATTGTTTTCTGTCCCATTTAAAAGGGTCAGCTTAGTTAGGAAAATACTGGTTAGGAATCTGATTTTTTTTTCTCCCCCATAGGTTTGTGGTTAACTTGCTTTTACTCTGATATTAGTGCTACATTTTCATGTTTGCCAATATAAAATCCTCTTTCAAAATTATTTATATTGAATCCTGCTTTGGGTTAACATCATAAAGGAGCTCATTTTTTCACCAAAATTGTTTTAAATTAATGTTCACAGAGTGCTTAAAATAGTTGAGTGGATTAAAAATAATTCAGTTATACATGTAACCATCTGTCCATATTGAAAAAAACATGCAGTGTGATTATACAGTAAAAGGATTTGAAAAAAAGTGTTGCTAAAATCTTGAGAAAATGTAATACAGGTAGACCTTTCTTTATACAATATACTTGCATATGTCCTTTTTTGGGGGAAATTGAATCATCATTTAAAATGAAGTAGAGAATTTGTTCTGTAAAAAGGAGTGTTCCTCTTCACACTAGACAGGAAAGTGAAAAATGATTAGGGCCCTGTCAGAAGGACTCAGGATTCAATTTGAACAGGCTCCCACTGGACAGTAAACATAATAATAAGATAATGATTGCAATTAATTGAAACTCGTCAAATGTTTAAATTCACATGTTCATAATGATACTTAAAAACAAATTTAGAGGATGATAAGAAATAGTTTGTTATCTTAAAAACTGGTAAATAAAGCACTTAACCTGCTTTTGCTGTACCACTAGGTAATCAAATAATAAATGAGGGGAAGCATCTTTTTATAAATACATTCCAGCTAACAAATGAAATTAAAATGATAGACTTAAAACATCACTCACCATTTTGCAATTCTGCCAATGAATTAATGGATCTAGACATTGACCATTAACAGCAGCAAACATTGCCAAAAGAGGGACAGCCAACACTTAGGTGCTTTCTAATGAAGGAACATACCCCCACCTGTAGTCTTGCCAAAGGCTCAAACCTGTCTGATCGAGCCTCTGAATGCAGAAACACAGGAAAGAGGAACAAATTGCACTGTACTGCAAGTATGCAGTCAGCAAAATCCGGGCTGTGGAAACACCACAGGTCAAATGGCCCCAGTTCATCAACAGATAAATTACAAGAAAATGAAACGGGGGCAGGGGGAACCCATAGATTCAAAGAGACGTAAATGATATATACTGTAGTGCCTGGAGATAGTTTGGTGATAAAGGTCAGGATAGTGGTTACTTATGAGGGAGAAAGGAGGGGTGATTGGGATGTGATAAATGGAAGGTTTTTGGCAAACTTTTATTTCTTGATCCTGGGTGATGGTTGTAGTGTAGTTGCCTTATAATAACCCATTAAGCAGTATATTTGTTTACTATAGTTTTCTGTATGTTTTGTTTTCATTTTTTTGAAGCAAATGATGGTCTTGGAATGTGAGGTCACACCCTATGGTATCTGACTCAGAGCTTAGATGTTTTGTAATTCTTAAAACTGGAAAACATTTTTTGATTTATTGGTGGTATTATGTTAGTGGTATTTAAAAGAGAGATGAAGTGTTTCACCTTTAGTGCTTTAAAATCAAAATGTGAGTACATCGGTATTTGGTATATTGGCATCAACTCCATGTCAGACTTTGCAGAACCAATTTCATGTGAAGGAAATGTACTGAAATTTATAGAATCATATCCTCTTAAGTGTTGAGGCTAGTCTGTTAGGGGGTGGTAGAATAGAGGATTCCGACAAGGAATGGTCATGCAGAATAGGGGTGAACTGAAAAGAAATATGGAACAGAGAGGCCAAAGAGATGAAGGAAAGACACTGAAATATTGGAACTTTTCTTGTTTGTTTTCTATGTTTCCTCTTTCTTCTTCCCTCCCTGCCTCCCTCCCTCCCTCCCTCCCTCCCTCCCTCCCTTCCTTCTTTTAAAAGGTCCAAAATGAGGGAAGCAATACTGTCAGACACTGTAAGTATAAGAAATTGTTCTTTTTTTCTTGTAGAATGCTGAGTGTTTGGCAGTTGCAATATTTGTGGTAGATCTTTAGGCACTAGAAACAGTGCTTACAGAAAAGCAAAGACATTAAAAGTTAGATTTTAAGAAAGGGAAAGAAAAAGCCTAGACTATCTTAGAATATGCTGAAACAAGGTTCTGCTGATTATTTATTGCAAAACAGGCTTCCTTCTTTCTTAAGATGATTCTCTGTTCGTAGATTAGAATTGTAACCCTGTGGTTTGTCCAATGTTGGAGCATTTTCCCATGAATTTAAGGAAGTTAATGAGATTTTTTTTTCCTACCAACACAGAAGATGCATCTGATGACTCTTGACAGCCTTCTACCCCTGCAGCCTTTCAGCTGGTAGAGTGAAAATGAAATGAATGACACTTGTGAATTTGTTTTAAATGTTGTTTATTTTACCAAATAATTTAGACAAATCTTTCTTGAAGAGGAAGAGAACTTTCATTAATAATCTGGGGCTGCTCAGAGGATTACTTTGAAATAGCTCCCTGCCAGTTTTTCATAAACTAAGCATAAACTTTCTTTGACCTCATCACACATAATAAAATAGCTGTTGAAGGGTTAAAACCAACTAAAAACCAATTCTGTATCTCCATCCCCATTTTCCTACAAAATTACACAGGAAGTTCCTTTTGATTCTCAAGCAGGGTAATTACAAGAGACAGTTATATAATTTACAGTTTCAGTCTGTTCGTCCATAATCACACACTTCCACCTAGCTGTATAAACCCCCATAAGTATCTGCGTTGTCCTTTGATTTGTAAATGATGATTGCAGTGTGATTGATTGCTTGCATGTAGCATATTGAATTGATTGTTTAAAAAGTGAACTTTAGCTGTTAACATGTCAATTTGAGTTCCTGTTATTTACGTAGTTTGTGGTTCTTGTGTTCAGCAAATACATACTAGTTAACAAATTAAACTCCCAGAGCTCTTTTCCTTATTAAATTTGGAAAGCGCAGTGTCTGCATACAACCTAACTAGGAAAGCACCTAGAACACAGTAGGCTCTCAGCTATTGAACACACGACTAAACCATTCCAGTCCTATGAAAGTTGAATGGAGGTCCTTTGATTAACAAAGCCCACACAGTGTAAAGGCTCACGGGATAATTTAGTATATTATGGCAAAAGATGTGCTAATATTAATGTATTATTACTGAAGTCTCTAAGTACTGCCAGTATTAGGGAGTCTGTCTAAACAGCAGACTTCAAGAGAAGTATCGCCTGCTAACTGAAGAGGTAGTAATTGATACCTTTAATACTGCTAGTGTTGATATTTCACGTTTTTGGTTTTCCAACAGCTAACGTCTAACTGTAACCAGTTTGGAGTTTTACATTCCTATAGGATTAAAGGCTAGATACCTACATTACCTACATGACACCAGTACCACTGGCAAACCAGCTAGTCACTTCATTGAACATTTCACCTCAGCCTGCACATCTACGTATGTGCTGCACGTCTGTCAGAAGGAGTCATCAGTAACCCTGTTTATTGCTAGAGGCTTTTTACTTCCAATCCTGCTTGAAAGATTATGGCAGATAAATAAAAAATAAGTGTAAAGAGAAGTTTTTGATTTCTGTACACCGGTGGAATAGGACTGTTTGTCAGATGACCTGAGGACAGTAGAACTAGTTTCTCTGCCTTGTATTTTCAGCATTAGTTGATCAATCAGATTGGGTAAAAAGACTGTGCTTTGATTTTAGAAAGTTATCACAAAGACTGACAAATTCCCATTAGACATGTACCTTAAAAACAAAGACAGTTTTTTAGAGAGATTTGTATTCCCACTTTTTTACTTCAATCTTTCTGAATGTTATCACCCAGAATTAGTATTACAACATACTTTGTCCTGTTTTTCAAAATTATAGCTGATACACACACACACACACACACACACACACAGAGAGAGAGAGAGAGAGAGAGAGAGAGAGAGAGTGTGTGTGTATTTTAGGGGGGTTGAATGAGAGCGAATTGAAAGACAACTTGCTCTTTTAACCGTCCTGTCTCCCAAAGCTTGATTCTGAAATGAGTGGCATTTGTCCACACTGATGTAAACAGTGTGCTGGCTAGGATTAGACCAGATGACTAGATATTAGAATGAACTGTCTCAGCTGTCCCCACAGAATCTCAGACCTATAAAAGTAGGCAAAAGAAACTCCAGTGTTTGCTTTTAGCAGTTTATTTCAGGAAAAGGTCAATTGTAATGTTTTAGCAACAGGACAGTGGTATTATAGGTGAAAAATTCTAAGAACATGCAGTTAATGGCTTGGAGCAGATTCTTTATTTGAAGTGTATATGTGTTTAATGCATCGTTTAAAATCTTAAAACTTTCCAGTGGTAAATTCTAATTGCCAGGATTTTGTAACTTAAATGTTAAATTTTATCCATGTTTCAACTTGGAAGAATTAAATTAATTTCTGAAGTAGTTTTTCAGAGTGAATCTCCATTATGGACTTTGCCTAATTATAAGAGAAGAAGTCTTTGTAAAATACCAAATTAGTTCATCTTAAAAAGTTGTTTTTGGTAATTTTGTTGTTCCTAAAGCTTTCCAAAATTTAAAAGTGGTTTGAACTGTGCAAAATCAAAAAAGGTCAAAGAGGAGGACATTATTCTGACATGTATTTCCAATTTCTGACACCTCAAAGGCCACAGTACTGTTATCTAACTGCGTGTGCTGCTGAGTGACAAATCCAAGCTTTGTAATAGATGGTGAGCTTCATGAAGAATCTGCTTACTCCCCAAATACATTTTAGGAAAGATATTTTTAAAAGTTCTCGCCTTCCCCAAATGATTTTAGTTTGAGAATAAACACTATTGAAAAAGTATAACACCTCTTGTTCCATGATCATTTTATCCTTGTGAGAGGTGGCTCATTTTTCTAACAAGAAAATTGAGAGGCCAAATCTATTTCATACATGGTCATGTTCTTAGAAAAATTAATTATATTCTTCTAATACACCAGACCAGAACCTTGCTGGTATGGTGGTGACATGCCACACATAAAACAAGTATTCCTCAGTTAAACATTTAAATACATGAAACTTCTGTCAAGTCTATGAGTATCTTAGAGCTCTCTTTACTGAGTGACCATATCATATCCTCCCTGGCCTCAACTCTTAGATATCTCCATTTCCCCCGACATACACCTTCTGCTGGATCTCTCAGCAGGCACCACTGTTACTACCGTAGCCTTTTGCGGTGCAGAAATGGAAAAGTGGGATTGGTGTTGCACCCCCATTTAACATTCTGGCCAAGGTATAGTCCCCAAGACACTTTGCTTAATATGAAGGCTGTCTGGAAAAAAATCCAGGAATTCCCTGATGGTGTAGTGGCTTAAGGCTTCGGTGCTGGCGCTGTCAGCGCTGCAGCCTGGGTTCGATTCCCAGTCAGGGAGCTACCCACATACCAAAAAAAAAAAAAAAAAAAAAAATCCAGCCATAAATGCCTCTATTTTTCATACTACGTTCCTGGATACTTTCCGGACAGCCCTCGTATAACCCGTGATACATCTGAGCCCACACTGACCTGAGATAGGCAAGAGTTGAGATGTTATGGGATACCCACAGTTTTTAAAAACTCCTAAGTGATTCTAATGTGCAGCCAGGGTTGAGAATCACTGGGCTAGCCGGGAGGACAGAAAAAGGAGAAATAAAGAGGCATTCTTGCTGAACTACATTACCAATTATAAAAATGCCACTGGCTCGTCACCGGCCTTTGGCTGTCTCACAGGGGTCTGGCTCTAGCCCAGGTCACCGCCAGGTTAGGAGAAGCTCATTCACAGATGTTCACCCTCCTCAAAACAAGGGTGTCGCAGAGGGAGGGGAGTCCCCATTCCTGCTGCCTGATGCCCTATTTGTGAATTCCTTTTTGTGAGTTCCTTTAAGCACCTACCTTTTCTCTGGGTGACTCGCACACAGAATGACCAACCCCTTCAAGGGAGTCCACCCCCATTCACACAACCGTGGAACTCATCTGGTAAGTTCCAGTACCGTCTGTCGGTAGGTGCGCACACGCACGTCCCGTAGCAGCCGTGCCCCTACTGTGCACCCTCCATCCAGGGAAGCTGGAACAACTCCACATCTCTCCCCCGTAGAACTGGGTGGGCAGCAGTAAGAATTCAGTAAGAAAGGTCAGTGGCCCCTGTGCGTAATTGAGGAAGAGCTGAGCACTGGAGCAGCCTGCTGAGGGACTTGTGGAATCTTTGAGAAGGAGGATATTAAAAGGGGGCTTAGAGAAAGATTGGTATGTGACCCAGGGCAGCCAGCCTTCCTTCCCCAAAGACCCAGTCTTCGTTCTCTGGGTGTCACTGGCTCAGGCCATTTTCCCAGGGACACACTTGGGTCTTCCAGAATATTTGAGTCTTTGTTTCATCTGTCCTGAGACTGTCTCTGGGTTCTGCTGAAGCCCTCAAACAGTCATTGTCATTGTGGTTTGAGTGGCTTGCTGTTTCCTGAGGGTAGCCCTTGAAGTGAAGGACTTAAGGGCCAAAGGGAATTTGGGGGACACAGAACTGTGCTTGCTGGGAACTTTGAGTTGCCAGTTTCTTCAGATCATTCCTGAGGCACGCTGTATATATTTATTTTTCATGGCTTCTTACTTTAATTAAATTTATGTTAGTTTGGTTAGCTGTGGGGGGTGGGCTGGGGAGAGCTTCTCTCTGACGCAGTGGAGTGAATGGAGTGGTTTTTAGGTGCCTCAGGCAAAAGTAGGAAAAGAAAGGGTAACCCTTTGCAGTGTGACTCTATAGAGCAGTCTGTCTCCAAATTTTATTTCTTCTACCTCCATAAAAGATATCTAGTCACCCAAATGATCAATTTGAGATTTCATTCATTCAATATGTTTCTTCTTCTTCATCATCACCATCATCATCACTAACACTATATAGGGTTTCTGTAATATGCCAAGCACTATTCATGCTTTGTGTTAATTCATTTAATTTTTATAACAACCCTAAGCAATGGGTATGATTATTCTCCACATTTTAGGAGTGAGGGATCTGAATCACAGAGAAATTAAATAACTTGTCCAAGGTGACACAGTGTGTACATGGTAGACCCTGGATTCTCTTCCAGGCAGTGTGGCTCTAGAATCCTTGAACTTAACTGACCTATAATGCCTCTTATGATCTGCCATATTATAGTCAATAAATGCCGTATTGTTTTAAAGTACCTGTGGCCTTGTTCCCCGATTTTTAAAAATTCTTTTCATTTTTTATTTAATGTAGATGATCTCAAAGTTTGGTCCAGGGCTGCTGGGGATCCCTAAGGCCCTTCCAGGGAGTCTGTCAGATCACAACTCTTTTCAAAAAGTAATGCCGAGATACTCTCATTCTCTCATGAGTGTGCAATGGAATTTTCAGGCAATTTCATGACCTGTGATATTACAGCAGGCTGAATACCAAAGCAGATAGGAGAATCTAGCTGTTTTCTGTTAAGCCACATGTTAAAGAGATTGTAAAGAGATTTGCAAAAATAGTGAAACAGTCTTCTCACTAATTTTTTATATTTTAGAAATTGTAATTTTCTTCATAAAAATTATGTTGGCACAATGGGTTATTGGGTTTTTAATGAATTAATATTTGTTGTATTTCTCTATAAAATTAATAGACATAGCCCTTATAAACAGAAACTCTTAAGTAAACATTTTTAAATGTAAAGAGGTCCTGAACCAAAACTTTTTTGAGAACCACTGATTTAATGTACAACCCTTGCTATTCAAGTGAGGAATAAAACTTGTTAGAAATAGATACTCTCAGGTCCCACCCCCAACCTATACCAAATCAGAATCCAGATGTAACAAGAGGCGAAGGGTGAGAAGCAAAGCCATAGAACCCGTGGACACAGCCACTCAGCACTAAATTTCATTCTGGTGGGACTTCAGAGAAGGACCTGGGCAAGGGCTCCTCGGCCACCTGAGATTCTTCAGGCCCACTGCCTATTCGATGGCTTTCCTACTGCACAAGGCAGCTTCCTCATCCTCATCAGAACCAGCAGCTCCGCGGCACAGTTTAAAGCAGCGGACCTCAGACTTGCCTGCGTCAGAATCACGGGGGGGGGGGGGGGGGGGCTTGTGCAGGCACAAATGCTGGGTCCTGCCGCAAAGTTTCTGGTCTGTAGGTCTGAGAATTTGCAATTCTATCCAATTCCCAGGTGATACTCAGACCTCTGGTCTGCTCCCCCATTCCAAAAACCACTGGTCCATAGGAAGTGGACTGAGAAGTCAAGTGGTATTTATTCAAGTTGCTATATAATTACTTCAAGACCATAGAATTATGGGAGAGAGATCTTAAACTTCCACATTTTCAAAACCAATCTTTTGAAATAGAAAATATCTCAAAACTTAAAATTTCCTTTTTTCCTAGGAGGCATCAATATGTTTTAATAAACATCAAGCATGTAGAATTGTATGCCTGAAACCTATGTAATCCTTGCTAACAGATGTCACCCCAATAAGTCTAACAATAAAAATGAATTTAAAAAATAAAAAAAATAAACAGCAAGCAGTAAGAATTCAGCAGGTCACCGGTCATGTAGCACACTCCTGTTCTCTTAAAACAATGGGAAAGCTAAGGTTCAACCTTCTTCTTTAACTAATTGCAAAATCACCATAAAAGTTCAGGAAGGAGACATAATAGTCTGTCATGTCATGTTCATTTATTGCTATTTCAGTTGATAACATGCCATTCATTCTCTTGGTCATAGAGCTGCTTAACCCCAGAAACCAGTAACAGATGAGCATAGACCAGTAAATTCCCGTCCTTAATCACAAGATGCATGGTTAGGGCCATCGGATTTCCCCTGCTCAAGGGCTATCATAAATCCTCAGCCTAGTGTCAGTTCCCAGGCTTGCAAGCCTAGTGCTGTCTACTGATACAAACCTGTCAGCAGGGTTTGCTGAGCTCAACAGGTGTCTTTGAAAAGTGTGTAATCCTTGAAGATTATCTTCCCCCAAAAGCAGCTAGTTACCCCAAACTCACGTAAGCCAGGCAGATGGAAGTTGCAGAAGCTTGCCAAAGTTTACAGTTTTGTATTTGAGGAAGTTCATATGGTTTTTTTCCAGGTGGTAGAAGATGAAGATGGTGTGCAAGGGTGAGGGACGGCTGCCTGTGAGGGGGTAAAAACTTACCCGTGTCCACACTTTTGCCTAAGAACATGATTCCACTTCTGGTCCAGTCTACAATCTTATATATTACTAGTTTAAAAGGGAAAAATGTTTCATATTTTAAAAGGATTAACCTTGCAGTTACTATGCTGAGAGGTCAGTTAATTTGGGAATTTAGGTTTGTAAAAACAAATCTTGACCTTGTCTAGATAGTTCCTTCCTTGCCCTAATGGGTCTGTCTACAGGAAGGCAACTCTCTACCACTTTTCTTTTTCTCCCTAGAGGAGGGAGTTAGCTATTTCAAACACAAGGAATCAATTGATTCTCTTACTACAAGTAGGGTAGCCTTAACAGAGGTGAGGTAAATCTGGGTCCCTTGCAGTACAACTTAGAAATGCTTACATTTTGCAGACATCACATTGTGCTTACTTAACCTTTAAGCAAACACCTTGGAAATCTTTTGAATTATGTGTGTGGTCCATCCACTAAAACTCAGACCTCACCTTCCTCTGCGTTAGTAGTTCCAGGAAGCAAAAGAGGAAACCAGCTTTCACTAGTATCAAGATAGTTGATGTGGGTAAAGGGTTTCCAGGCCAGTTAGCTTTCAGTTGTAAGTCTCATTTGCAAAGTGCTGTTCACCAGCACCCCTGGCTCACAGACAATTTAAAGGGAAAATACACCAGCAATTAATTACACTGCAGCTACTAGGATTTAGCCTTCAAACATCACTTTGTTTTCCATCTGAACAGCCAGGTTTCCCTAGGAATAGCCCAAGGTTTTCTGACTGGGAGTATCCCTAGTTAAAGGAAAGATGTTAGAGCACCATGGAATCTCTTCACCAGGAGGGTACTGTACTTATTTCAGATGCTTCAGGGTAATATACCGGTTTCCAAGATAAATGCTTTTTATTTCCTGCATCTTAGATCAATTATTTGGAATATTTTTGGTAAGTTAAATTTAAGAGCTGTAACTTCAACTACCACATCTCTCTAATTACTCAATAAGTAAGCATTCTTACCAAAAATTATTCTGTCAAGGGAATATATAGGAGTTACTATTTGAGAAGCCTAGAAAAAGTAGAAGGAAATGAGATGGAAAGACATTCATTCTCTAACACATTCTATGTTATGAAGGTCACAATAGGGAAGTGCCACCAGCTATAGTTTTTTCGAGGCAAAGTGCCTACTGCAGGTCAAACTTAAATTGTGCATTACCTCAGCCTCGTGCATGGAGCGAGTAGAGTAGTCATGACACAACTTCTTCTCAGCTGTGTATTTTAACATTTTCCAAGTGATTGGACTTATCAAATCAGATATTTGTCCTTCGTCATTTTGATTGTTGCATTTAAACCAAAATTTTCTCCCGCAGAAGGAGTCTGTGTTCTCGTAGACTTACAAATGGCTCCTAGCATAAATGTAAGTTCCTTTCATTGTAAGCTCCCTGAGGGTCGGAGAGAAGGGAAAACTAACTGCAGACAACGCAACGACAACTTGGGACATTGTGTTTTCTTTAATGTTGGTGCATACCATCCCTGAACTCCTGCTTGATGGTTTCTGGTTGAAATTTTGGTTTGCACTTTTCTCTCCCCAGCACCCAGGAAAGCATCACCTCCTGACAGGTATTGGTAGCCTTCCTGCTTTCTAGCTTTCACTAGCACAGTATGGAGGTGTTTGCCATGAAACTCCAGCGGGCTCAGTGCATGCATGCTTGTCGGAGCTCATTGCCCAGCTGCAGCCTCCCCTTCCTCCCAGGACTCTTTCTTCTGTGGCAATGCCAGTCACAGACTGCAGTCTGTGTGGCAAGGGAGTGTCCCTGAAGACAACCACTTAACATGGTGGGAATAGCAGATGCTGAAAGGTTTACGAGGGCTGTCCAGAAAGTATCCAGCCCTGTAACTGTTCTCATATTGACAATGGCTGAATTTTTTTCTGGACAGCCCTCCTGTGCCTAAATGCTCTCCACAGACCCCAAGATAGTTCCAGTGGCCTAAACAGTGTTGACTCAGGCTGTGATAAGGTGTATCTGTACTACCGCAGGCTGTAAAAGCACGAACAGCTGTGTAAAATATGTTTGGGGAGGATTTGGGCTTGCTTCCTTGTAGCCCAGAGTGGGGATTATGGGAAGAGAGCACAGAGCAAAGAAATGCATGTGCTTCTTGGGTCAGATTGCTCGTTGTAGTGGGAACATAAGGCAGGAAGGGTACGTGTCACCTTCTGACCATTCTGGTTGTACAGAAATCTTTCTGCTACACTGAGGGTGGTGCTTTCTGTCCTCAACTGGGGCTCAGATAAGAACCAGTGAGGGGGTAGGGAATTTCACAGTCACTGCAGGAGACATTTAATTGTGGGATCTCATGGACAAAAGGGGGATAGTTCCACATCCACAGTGTTCTTCCCCCCAGGGGTATAGGGCTGAGACCTCTGGCTGACTGTAAATTTCTCAGCATGTTCTAAGCACTTAGAAGGCAGGTGACGGATGTGCCAATTATCTGTGTTCTGAGATTTGGGCACTCTTTGTACTGTGGCGACAGAGGGTTTTTCTCCATTTTGACATGATATGGGCTGGATTCGGCGCAGTGGCCATCACTGTTAGCATTCCTGACACACTGACTGCTCTTGAAAGCCTCTGTGTGCAGTCGAATGATGTGTGGACAGTGATTTGACTGTAAAATTCTGTCGTGCTTTTGCATTCAATCAAATTCTTTGCACTTAAACATGAGTTAAAGCGACAAATAAGTAAAAAAATTTCAACAAAACCTAAAGTTAAATATATGTCTATTTATAATGACATTCAGATTAAAACCTTCAAAATGCAAAACGCTGTGTAATACCCCTCTAGGGTCAGGTTGGATTTCTTGTTCTATATTTCTGCATTATTTACAGTGATTTCGAGAGGTAAGAAAATGCATCAGAAGCATTTTTCCTAACAAAAAGCCCAAAATTGAGAAAATTCTTGAGAATGCAGCCATTTTGGGAATGTAGATAAAGAAGAAAAATGCTGAAAAGATTTGGGTGGTTTACAGAGCAGCATGATTTTGTAATTGCTGCCACCTACTGTATATGGTTGATGTTTGTTTAAATTTAGGAAGTTCATGAAGGTGAGGCTGTTGAAATACATCATTAGAGCAAGGTAGACACCATTAGTTCATAGCATTTCTTCTCTGCTCCATAAGTGGCTCTTAATTACCAAAGCAGCCACCAGCTTTCATTCATTACCTTCAAGTGGATTTAGTTTCTCTCATTTTAAGTTCCTTTGCCGAAGAACCTTCACAGTAATGCTGTAAAATGCACGTTCCAAAGCTTACCACGCTCGGGTTTTCTGAACATACGCGAAACAGTGTGCTTTAAGGAAGTTGTATTGTTTTGTTTTGTTTTGTTTTAATTTGTAAGAGCAATGTTCTGGGGCTGGATTTTAAATTAATTTCCATGAAAGAGGTGAAAAGAGAGCCCGGTGGAGTTGATGTAAGTAGCAGCAGTTGACTTAAAAGACATTCTTTCATTAGTTCTAAAACAAAGCTTCAGATTAGCCTGCTAGTTAAATGTAACAAGCAACCTAGAATGTGAGTCGACAGAGGCCCTTCTCTTTTATTGAGACCCAGCTGTCAAAGGGTCATTAGGTCCTTCCTGCGGAAAACAACTTGCCCATTAATGTTTGGGGTGGTCCCTCAACGGGATTTCTGAGTAAGTGCCTGACATTTACTTCTTGAAAGAATCTAAAGCTGGTGGGAGACTTGGATGTTGAGAATTATCAGAAGTAATGTCTTCAGCCTTGGTTTTGTTAAATATGCCACGATATGTGTTTGGAATGTGGCCTACTAGCTCCATGAATTGACTTATAGTGTCACCATAAAAGATTTGGAAGCATAAACTTCCTGGAGATCAAATCACTATAACTGGGAAGAGACTACTCGTACGTAAAACTTGTGCATGTCTCTGATGCGTTAGTTTCACCTTGTTGCTACTTATATTATTTTGAGTGGCCCCTGTTCCAGTGTCTGAAAACAGCACAGCGAGGTTGATTGTGCTTCTTTTCTGCCCTAGGCTATTTGCTTTCTAGAAGAGAAGGCCAGGCGGGGTCCCCTGAAAAACCACTCTCGGATCTGGGCCGTCTCTCCTACCTGGCCTATTGGAAGAGTGTCATCTTAGAATATCTCTACCACCACCACGAGAGGCACATCAGCATCAAGGCGATCAGCAGAGCGACAGGCATGTGCCCACATGACATCGCCACCACTCTGCAGCATCTCCACATGATTGACAAGAGGGATGGCAGGTGAGTATTGGTGCCCTGGGCAACCCCAGCTGCCTCTGAGGCACCTTACACCAGAAAGGATCCCTGGAGTCAGTTAAAGATAAGAAGTTCCCCAGTGGTATTATTAAAACCTTTCTCCTAAAAGAAGAAAACAGGAAATGACACTTTCTTTTGCTGGTCAAATTTCACTGATGAGCTTTCTGGTTTTTCCTAACCCTGATAGTATTAGTGCTAGCATATGTCAATGCATGAAGGTGAAATGAAATCTCAGCTGTTGATGGCACTTTGCTCTGCCTCGTCACTTCACAGGTTTGTTATCATTAGAAGGGAAAAGTTGATATTGAGCCACATGGAAAAGCTGAAAACCTGTTCTCGGTCCAATGAACTTGATCCAGAGAGTCTAAGGTGGACCCCAATTTTAATCTCTAATGCTGCAGTTTCTGAAGAAGAGCGAGAAGCTGAGAAAGAGGTAATGATTGGCTTCATCAGCCTAAGTGGTGTAACTTCAATCGGGTAGCATTCTTAAGCTAAGAAAGTCATTAACACCATGGTCAAAAGCTTGGTTATGTAGAGAGGGCTTGTGAAATGATAGGGCACTAATTTATCTAACTGAGGTTGCATGGTAAGACATGATAATTTTATTGAATTGAGTATGAAAAATGAAACATTTATCATTGATCACAAAGCAGCATTTTTCACTACTGACAGCATGTAATCAGATCAAATTTGGTGCTGAGTTCCAAGGCTGCAGTGTCAATCGATTCTTTGTGTTTATGAACTTGCTTAAAGTGCTCCATGCCAGTGAGCATGTAATGTAGTGATAAAGGACTCAAATCAATTCGCTGCATCATTAATACTGCTAAATATCCCATGAAACCCAATCTTCTTTGATTTGTTATCCTAACTGATGTCAAAGAGTCCTGAGATGAAGCAGCTGGAATGTTGCTTGGCTGGCTGACTCTCCTGATCAGAAATGACTTAGACAGAGATCCTCTGCCTTTGATCCTTAGAGGCTCTGACTACATAACTGCTCTCTCACGGGCCCACCATTTTTACCCTCCCCCACCTTAGGCTGAGCGGCTAATGGAACAAGCTAGCTGCTGGGAAAAGGAGGAGCAAGAAATCCTGTCATCTAGAGCTAACAGTAGGCAATCACCTGCAAAAGTACAATCGAAAAATAAATATTTGCATTCTCCGGAGAGTCGGCCAGTGGCAGGGGAGAGAGGGCAACTGATGGAGCTATCTAAAGAGAGCAGTGATGAAGAGGAGGAGGAGGAGGAGGAGGAGGAGGAAGAGGAGGAGGAAGAGGAAGAGGAAGAGGAGGAGGAGGAGGAGGAAGAGGAAGAAGAAAATATTCCGAGCTCTCCTCCAAGATTAACTAAACCACAGTCAGTTGCCATAAAGAGAAAGGTATGTATCTGTTTAGGTTTGCAGTCTATGTGTCAATTTCAATCAAATCTTATTTGTCATTGCAAACATTCTATTAGTATTTGTTTCACTCTCTGTTGTTTAGATGTAATTTACTTGTATCCAGCCCCACAGATCATATATCATCATCGTTTATCTTACAGTTGTGATTGTGTTTTCTTTTTGAGGTTTGTTAGTGCTGTGACAGGAAACCAGAGACAGGCTGGCTTTCTAGTCTAGTAGTTACTGCCACCTGCTGGTTTGTGGGGCTAGAGTAAGTTAAGCTATGGGAACAGAAAAGGGCCCTGGAGAGCACTTAAACTGTCCTTCATGCAATTTTGATGAAAACACCAAGGCCTAGAGAGACTAGGAGACTTGTCCAAGGTAACACAACTCATTACAGATGGAGCCAGAACCAGATGAGTGCTCAAACTCCAAACCCAGTGCTCCTAATTTTCTTTCTTGTACTTGGCATAGAATTGTTAGAAGGTATTTTAAGACCTTCATTTGGATACTGATATTTTGCTTTTGTGGCCAAGCACACGTCACTGAAATTTCTCATATCTTAGTAGCCTGGTGCTTTCTCTACATAGGACCCTGTGCATGTGCAGAAGGTAAAAAATTGACTTTGTCGTAGGTAATTGCTCAACCCAACTCTAATATCTTTGCCTTCATTCTCCATCTGGGACATAAGGAGGGGCCGGACAGTGTTAGTGTAGCCAGGACTAATAGAGATGACACAGTGTGAGTTAAGACTCTGCCCTAGCCCAGCCTATGGATGTCTGTCAAAGCACCTGTTGGTCAGACTCCCGACTCAGTGCACTTTCTTCAAAGCCTGGACTCATCTAGTGGGAGGAAGGGCAGCTGTGGGAAGGTGGCAGAAAGGAGCAGCTCATGAAGTGGACTTCTGGCTTTTGAATAATGTTTTGGTTTCTTATAAGGAAAAGGTATTCATGTGTTATGTATGTAACGGAAAGAAGTTTGTTTTAAAAACATCAAAAACCAGAATCATCCAAGGCCTGATAATGGACTACTGTCATATCAATGGACTTGAACTAAAGAAAACCAGCTCTTTCAAATGGGCATACTCATGTCTGGGAAAATTCTAGTGGATTAGGGCGGGCAGGCCAATTGGGGGATTAATAACCATAAATGTTAAATTACAGGATATGATTATCAGGCTTATATGTGCACTTTAGCGAGTTAAGAATGTAAGACACAGTAACTCTTGGCTATAGTCTACCTAGAGTTTGGGTTTTCACCACACTTTTTGAATTCTTTTGCAATGTATTATATTTTTTCAGGCCCATTATTAATGGATTTATAGTTAAGCAGCAAATCTTCCTGTTATTCTTATTTTGAATTTTGTATCATTAAATACTGTTTGTTTGGGAAAACATGTTTTATAATTGCAATTATGGAGTGTCATTTGTGCCAACCTTTCGTGCAGTTAGAAAAAAAATTATATCTTGTACAAATAAGACAGATCTCACATCTTTTATTTTTTAGCTGCCTTATATTAAAATATTTCGTAAAATTATCAGTTGCTTACATCCCTGCAGCTACCAATAAATGAGTCTTTAACATTTTATAGAGTAGAGTAATCCTTTCTTTAAGTACCTTTTTCTCTTACCTTTTCATCATTCCTGACGTCTTATGAAATGGAAAGAAGGAGGCTAGTCTTGTGCACCATCGTATCTCCTAGAGTGTTATGCATGTAGTAGGTGCTCTTTGAGCAATTATCAAGTTTTAAATGAGTGAGCTAGGAACTAGTTAATTATTGCAACATTTATAGAAACATTGGTGTCCCTGATGACTTAATACCATTGGAAAATATATGCTAGAAAAGCAAACCTTAGCTTTTAAAATCTACAGTTAAGCTTCTAGGATGTTCCCTCTCAAAGCATCTGCTTGAGTAAACAACTATTTTATTTGGAAAACACTTGCCTGTGTAGTTGGAGCCCAGGAGGGATGTTAAACATCAATGGAAGGTTAAGTACAAAGGCAGTGCAGCAGGCTTTACATGTAAGATTCTCAGACACGTGTTCAGTACATGTTTGCTGCATATCGACTTGCCCATTTAATTTCTCATGAGCTCTTTTGTATATTACATTTGGAATTAATTTCAGAGGCCTTTTGTACTAAAGAAGAAAAGGGGTCGTAAACGCAGGAGGATCAACAGCAGTGTAACCACTGAGACCATTTCTGAGACGACAGAAGTGCTGAATGAGCCCTTTGACAATTCAGATGAAGAGAGGCCAATGCCTCAGCTGGAACCTACCTGTGAGATTGAAGTGGAGGAAGATGGCGGGAAGCCAGTCCTGAGAAAAGCATTCCAACATCAGCCTGGGAAGAAGAGGCAGGCAGAGGAAGAGGAAGGAAAAGACAATCATTGCTTTCAGAATGCTGACTCTTGTAGAAGTAAGTGGAGGAATTATAAAAATCTTACCCTTGTGAATATCTGTACATAACTGCCAAAAAGCAGGCTACCTGGAGTCATGCCCAGAAGCATTTATGAGGATGTACGGACCCACCCAAAATAAGTGCTCATCTGTCCTTTCTCATTCCTAAAAGGTTCTATCCCTTCTTCCTGAAATTGGATTTTATGTTAAACAACTTCTAAGGCCAGAACATTCCTCTAGGTGGGTTCATCTTACTTTCCAGAAATTGGCTAATCGTCAAAAACTTTGAAGACTGTCAATAAGAAATACACTGCATTTCCTTGATTCTAATATGTACTTTTCTTCCACATTTACTGTTGCTGAAATCAGGGTATCTATTACTGTCAATATGAGCATTGAATGCAATAATTTTTTTTTCCTGAAAAACAAATATTAGTAAATTGATGATGCACCTTATAACCAGTGTTGTTATCAAGAATCATCTAAACTTATGCCATCACTCTTAGCTTTGTTGATACAGGATAATGTAGAAATCAGGAAATTGTCCTTCCTTTTAAATTACTATTTTACAGTTGCTGCATGGAAGGGACACCCCACCCCATCCTGTAAAAAAACACTAAAAGCACCAGTAAATTGCTTTGATGCCCAGTTTAAAAGCAACCATCCCTTGCCTGTTGGCCTGGAAACCTGGCTGTACCCTGAGGATACAGTGTTCCCAGCTGTATCCCGAGGATCTGTGGGACAGGCTCTCTACTTCACTGATGAATGACTCTATTCAAAAATTTACCGTATTCCCATCGAGGAAACAGGTCATCTCAGTTCCTGGGCACCACGGTGATCACTCTCACTTTGTGAAAAGCCACAATTTTAAGAACATGAGCAAGCATCTGCTTGACTTTCTTAATTGACAGGATTGCTATTACTGCATACAATATTTTGCTGAGGAAATGGCACCTCACCCTGGATCTAGAGGAACCAAGCCTGTTCTTTAGTTTCTTTAAGCAGACAAACATAAACAACAGCAACAAACTGGAGCATGAGATCTTTCTTTTTTCTCTTCTTCTTCTTCTTTTTTTTTTTTTTTTTTTTTTTTATGGAAATTGAGCCTTATTTTCACTCTTTAGCTGTCTTCTCAGGAGCCTATAACTGAAATCATCACTGCCTTTATTCTCCACTTTCTGCCATTTGCCTTTAAAAATTCCAAGTGGCCATATTACGCCTGGTTCCTTTCAGGATCTTCTTTAAAAATAATTATGAGAAAACTCATCTTCTAATTTAGAGAGGTCTTCCTACAAAAGCTGGTAGGTCCAGTAGCACATGGAAATAAGAATGTGGGACCTAAAGGCGTGAGCATGGCTGTTACCTGCTGGTGTGAATAGAAATGAACATCTTGAGATGTCTGTTAACTGGGTATTGTACTTTGCACTTCTGAAGGAACCCGTCTGCATCGCATATGTGTTCTTATCAGCTAGCCACTTTGAATGTAGTACCTGCAGGTAAGCTTATGTGTAATCTTACTACAATACATGAGCTAAAAGCTCACCCTGCTTTGCACTGATTGGATCAGAAATCACTCCACTCTGGCAAAGGTATCTGTGTTCCATGTTGATTAAATTATTAGATCTTATTTTTCTCCAAAATAAGTTCTCCAAATTTTGTTCTCCTAATAAGACTATGATTTCTCTTTGTAAATCTTTTCCTTTAAATTCACCCCTCCAGGAGATCAGTATGATCTTTAATTTTCTAAAGATCTTAAGAAGATTTGGATATTTTATGTCTATGTTTATTCATGTATTTATTATTTTTGCGTGCTTATATTTATAGAAATATATTTATATATTTCTTTATATTCACACATGCATACATATATAGGAAAAATCAGATTAGCTGAACTGAAATGAACTTGACAATTACGGGGTTTTTTTCCTTATTTACTTCAGTATTCAAACCATTCATTTGAGCAGCAAATTGATCCAAAATACTGTCTGGACAGAATTAGTGATAAAAATAATACCTGTGTGTTAAATGTTCAGTAATTTCATGGTAAATACATAGTTTGTGTCATGATGATCCTGTATAGATTACAGATACTTTTGTGTTTTGAGTATTTAGTTATTTATTCTTTTGTTTCAGAGGTACACAGTTTATTTTTATGTCAGAGAGAACACTCAAATCAAAGTAAATAATATCATCTGAGATCGTTTAAATCCAGTAATTGTCCATAAACCAAAGTTCACTTTCTCGGGATAGATACGTGAGTTAGGCCTCTGTTCATCTCTCTAGTACAGTAGTGATTTGGATATGACCTAGCATTAACCCCTCCCCCCACCCCCATATT
This sequence comes from Lyroderma lyra, assembly GCA_004026885.1. Taxonomy (NCBI): domain Eukaryota; kingdom Metazoa; phylum Chordata; class Mammalia; order Chiroptera; family Megadermatidae; genus Lyroderma; species Lyroderma lyra. The sequence goes on along the minus strand of PVJL010000987.1, from coordinate 151,333 downwards.
TCTGTATTTCCTCACTTGTAAATGTTCAAATGGATGTTTTACATTGTGGAATTTCAGGCTTTTGCATCAAAGATGCAAAAATGTTTTATTTGTTAAACTTATATAAGTTTATTATACTTGCCCCTATCCATGTGCTTCCTATAAAGAGCACAGGTTTCTGTTGAGTGCGTGTGTGTGTATGTGTGTGTGCGCGCGCGCGTGTGTGGCATGTATTATTTTCCTAGGCCTCGCTTATGTACTCAGTTTATACCACAATATTATCCTACATCAGTCTTGATTATGTCTTTACCCTCAACTCTTAAAATGCTAAATTAAAAGCAGTGCTTGCTAATTAATTTAGAGGAATGAATTCAAGTTGTTCATGGTTATGCTTTCTAAAACTTTGTTTTTCTCCTTCCCCTTTCTGTCTCTTTGCCAAGACAATATGGATGATGATGCAAATAACTTGAAAGAAGGCAGTAGAGACAATCCTGAACCTCTAAAGTGCAAACCGGTGTGGCCAAAAGGATCAAAGCGTGCTCTGGCTAAGTGGAGGCCCCACAAAGAGAGGAAGACTGGGTTTAAACTGAACCTGTACACCCCACCAGAAACACCCATGGAACCCGATGACCAGGTAACAGTGGAAGAGCAGAAGGAGACTCTGGAGGACAAAAGCAGCCCCACTCCCACCAGGATTGAGGAGGAGGTCAAGGAAACTCTGGAACCCCTGCTGCCTCGGGATGAGAATAGGAAGGAGGAAACGTGTGCACCTGTCAGTCCACATAAGTCACCAGATGAAAAGCAGGAAGACGAGCCAATCAAACCTGAAGAAGAAGAGGAAGAGGAGGAGGAAGAAGAAGAGGAAGAGGAGGAGGAAGAAGAAGGAAATGGACAAAAAGACCCAGGTGGTGTTAAATGTCAGGAAAAAGAGGAACCGGAAGTCTGCACGGACAAAGAAGACCCTGTGCCCTTGGATGACCATGACGAGGAAGAGGAAGAGGATGAAGAGCCATCTCACAACGAGGGCCATGATGCAGATGATGAGGACGAGGGTCACATGGAGTCTGTGGAAGCAGAGAAGGAAGAGCGCCCCAGAGAAGCCTTCAAAGAAGGACTGGAACACCAGGAGGCTTTTTTAGACCTTAGTGTCCAGCCTAGTCATTCGAAACCAGAGGTCCTGATGGACTGTGGCGTTGACCTTGCAGCTTCATGTAGCAGTGAATCTAAGGAGCTTGTGGGAGACCCTGAAATGACACCTGAGTCTGATGAGGAACCCCCTGAAGAACAAGCACAGAAACAGGACAGAAAGAAGAATGAAGAAGTAGATCCCGAGTTCAAGGAGGGAAGTACCGCAGCCATGGAAATCGACTCTGAGACCGCCCAGGCGGTTCAGTCTTTGACCCAGGAGAACAGCGAGCAGGACGACACCTTTCAGGACTGTGCCGAGACTCAGGAGGCCTGTAGAAGCCTACAGAACTACACCCACGCAGACCAAAGCCCACAGATTCCTGCCACTCTGGACGATTGCCAACAGTCAGATCACAGTAGCCCAGTTTCCTCCGTCCATTCCCATCCTGGCCAGTCGGTACGTTCTGTCAGCAGTCCAAGTGTCCCTGCCCTGGAAAACAACTATGCCCAAATCAGCCCAGATCAAAGTGCCATCTCAGTGCCATCTTTGCAGAACATGGAAACCAGTCCAATGATGGACGTCCCGTCGGTTTCAGATCATTCACAGCAAGTCGTGGACAGCGGATTTAGTGACCTGGGCAGCATCGAGAGCACAACTGAGAACTATGAAAACCCAAGCAGCTATGATTCCACTATGGGTGGCAGCATTTGTGGAAATGGCTCTTCACAGAACAGCTGTTCCTATAGCAACCTCACCTCAAGCAATCTGACACAGAGCAGCTGTGCTGTCACCCAGCAGATGTCCAACATCAGTGGGAGCTGCAGCATGCTGCAGCAAACCAGCATCAATTCTCCTCCAACCTGCAGCGTCAAGTCTCCTCAAGGCTGTGTGGTGGAGAGGCCTCCGAGCAGCAGCCAGCAGCTGGCTCAGTGTAGCATGGCTGCGAACTTCACCCCGCCGATGCAGCTGGCTGAGATCCCTGAGACTGGCAACACCAACATCGGCTTATATGAACGAATGGGTCAAAGTGATTTTGGGGCTGGGCACTACCCACAGCCATCAGCCACCTTCAGCCTTGCCAAACTACAGCAGTTAACTAATACACTGATTGATCATTCATTGCCTTACAGCCATTCCGCTGCTGTAACTTCCTATGCAAACAGTGCCTCTTTGTCCACACCATTAAGCAACACAGGGCTTGTTCAGCTTTCTCAGTCTCCACACTCCGTCCCTGGGGGACCCCAAGCACAAGCTACCATGACCCCACCCCCCAACCTTACTCCTCCTCCGATGAACCTGCCACCGCCCCTTTTGCAACGGAACATGGCTGCATCAAATATTGGCATCTCCCACAGCCAAAGACTGCAAACCCAGATTGCCAGCAAGGGCCACGTCTCCATGAGAACCAAATCGGCATCTCTGTCACCAGCCGCTGCCACCCATCAGTCGCAGATCTATGGGCGCTCTCAGACTGTAGCCATGCAGGGTCCCGCACGGACTTTAACAATGCAAAGAGGCATGAACATGAGTGTGAACCTGATGCCAGCCCCAGCCTACAATGTCAACTCTGTGAACATGAACATGAACACACTCAATGCCATGAATGGGTACAGCATGTCCCAGCCTATGATGAACAGTGGCTACCACAGCAATCATGGCTACATGAATCAAACGCCCCAATACCCTATGCAGATGCAGATGGGCATGATGGGGACCCAGCCATACGCCCAGCAGCCAATGCAGACCCCACCCCATGGTAACATGATGTACACGGCCCCCGGACATCATGGCTACATGAACACGGGCATGTCCAAACAGTCTCTGAATGGGTCCTACATGAGAAGGTAGGCAACGTGGGCAGTCACGAAACCGCTGGGCGTCACTATTGGATAGACCTGCACAAATACCTTCGAAGAGTACGATTTCAAAACCAGCAATTGGTGTGAATGCAAAAACATTTGTTGGCACCATTTATTTAAAAAAAAAAAAAAAAAAAAAAAGCTGTATGCAGCAGAAAGCCTTATACAAGTTGTTTTTCTTTTTTTCCTTTTTCTTTTTTGGTACCTTTGTTTCTGTTACTTTTATATAAAATTCTCTGCAAAGGAAGGCCTCTCTTTGGACTATAATTGGAGGCAGCCACTTGTTGTGCCTGCCTCCATTAAACAATGTGGATATCAAGCCCCCTCCCCCAATTATCTGTTTTGATAATACTGAACCTAGACCTTTTTTTTCCTTCCCAGTTCACTCCATGTAAATGCTTTTAGCATTTCAGTTATTGTATATTTTGTTTAAGGTGACACTTCAGCATGCCGCTAATGTCTTTGTTAGTGACAGTGCATTTTGTAGTACTGTACAAGTGTTGTGCTAACAGTAAGCCATTTCTTAAGTTTTTTGCCTTGATTAGGGTGCCCTAATTTGAGGGTTTAAAAAAAAAAACTATATTTTTGTTAATTATAAAACTGTAAAGAGCTATAAAAGCTATTCCCATTTGATTAGTCAAAGGGGTTTAATTGCTAAATGTTTGGTGTAAAGTTGAGACCCTTCTCCATTTTGGTGACAGATTTCTTTGGGGGATAAAGGCAGCTTTCTGTTTTATAAATGCAGACTTCTGTTTATTTGAATGAAGCATATCTCAGTGTTTATCTGTCAGGTTTTGAAACATTTCATATATGTCCAAATACTTGGCAGGATTTAAAAAAATAGTGAATTTGGTGTAAAGTTGCTATTTTATGGAAATGCCTCTAACTTTACATTTTCATTCCATCTGTAGATTTTTCTATCTTTATAAAATATTGGAGTTATTTTTTAAGGAAAAATAGAGAAGTAGCCTGTGAATAGCTCAAACTAAGCTTACAAATCGCATGTAAAAAAGCAAAAAAGTTATTTGTGTCTGTTTATATTGCTTCCTTTTTTGTAGCCTTTGTACCTGTACAGGGTGACTGTAAGGGCCAAGCAGGAGAGGCGTAATCCTTGTATAATATAGGAGCCAGCGACACTCTTGTATTTATCTGTTCTCTTTTTAGTCAGTCACTTCAAAAGAAAAACAAAAAAACAAACAAAAAAACAAAAAATAAAAAAACAAAAAAAAGCTGTACATTTTAACATAAAATAAATTATGATGAGCCATTTTTAGCCTCTTGTGTCTTGTCATATTATGATTGATAGAGAATGACCAATTGAACTGTATCATGTGTCACATCTCAGAACACATACACATTTTGGGAAAATAAATTATTTAGTGTAAATTGGACTGAAGAGATTTTCTGATTTGTTTTGACTTTGGGGGAGGGGGTTGGCAATAAATAAGAATAATATCTAATGAAACCATCACATATACCAAATACCTATTTAATAAATTAATTTATAATGGATTTTAATGCTTTTCATGAAAGTTTATTTTATGCTAGTGCATACCTTCTGTATGCCAATCATTGTCTTTAAAATAAAGTGAATTTGTTTTTTTCTTTTGGACTTTGATCTTCATTTGCAAAGGGATCCTACACAGACGTCCCGCTGTCTCATTTGTACAGTCTGTATAAACTCCCCTCGGGACCTAGCGCAGTGGTCGCAGCAACCGTCAGTTCTCTAAAGACTAATACAAGCAAAAGCACCCAATTTTGGATTGTATGTTTGAAAAATCGTTTTTTTTACAAAAGGTGTGCAAGTTTTGCTCAGTTGTGAATGCGTGATTGGATGTTTTCTTCAGCGTATGAAGTTTAGACCAAAAAAAACCAAACTTGAGTGTTCTCAAACGTTATATTATGGAATTCAGAGAAAGTTCTGTTGATTCTTCAAGGGACAAGCGGAGAAGTGAATGCCTGACTTGGCACCTCCGTGAAACGGGCCCATCGGGCTCTCAGAGTGTCTGCAACCTGCGTGCTCACAACCCTCCCGTGAGGCCAGTGGCGGATTTTCTACCTCTAGGGGGAAGAGCACTGCTTTCCCGCCAGTGGTTATGCACACGCATGCACACGCACATGCACGGGCACGCACAGCAGGTGGTGTGCAGACCACGGACACAAACGTTAAAGCAGACTCAGAATAAAGCTGAAATCAAGGCAGGATCGTGCCCAGAACCATGGGCCCTACCGAGCGAGGCTGCCCGTGGAGGCTCGCACCCTTACTCTCCTCCTCTCATAGTTACAAAGCGTTCTGAGCTTAGTGTCCAGAGTTTGTTTACCTTTTGGTCCCTTCCTTGGACAGCTGCAGTCAGTGGGGGGAATCAGGTAGTGGCTGAGGGAGGACTTCCAAGGAGACTCTTCCGTGGGGGAGTAGAGAGCCTTCCCGGTGCTGTGCTGATGTGCTAATCCACCTTCAGACTGGGGAGTGAGGGTGTGCGGCTTGTTTGCCTAACTGCTGTGTCCGTTCGAGAGCAGCCAAGGGCCTTAGTCACCGGTGGGTCCACACATCGGGCAGGAGGCTGCTGGAGCCTGGGAGTTTGGGGTGCGGGCCTGCTTCGAATCAGATTGGAAACTACTGCAGAATTCCCACAGGCCTCACCTTGAGACCTTCACATACTTGGTCTCTTTCCTCTTCTGTTCAGATTCTTTGGGGGCTGAGATTCCCCTCTGTGTTGTTGCCTTTGGCGGGGGCTTGCCAGTCACCCACCCTGTGGTCAGTGTGATGCCTGAGCACCACCCCCACACACACCCTGCCTGCCTCACTCTCCTCCAGGAGTTTGTGGAGTCCCAGTCACCGTCCCAGACCCGCCAGACCGGAACCTATAAGAACAGGACTGGGCACTCCTCGTGTTTCACAGGCTCCTTAGGGAGCACAGGCACAGCCGGGTACAGGGTCCCCTCTGCTGGCCCCGAGTCCCAGCATTCATTGACAGAAGAGAAGAGTTGGGCATAGAAGGGAAACTGCCGATCTGAAGAGACCTCAGAAAACCCTGCACGCTCCTCCCCGGTGACCCACTCGCAGTGGAGAAGTCAGTTCAGACCCAGATGGGACCCTGAGCACCCTGGAAACAGGCGCTTGGGTTCACCAGGCTGAGATGCGGTCACCGTTAGGTCGCGAGTCATCTTTTAAACACAGTAATGTGTTCTTCCATTTATAAGAGTCTTAATAAGTGATTGGCAGTTACCAACCTTTACTTTTTAATACTCAAGTAGTGCGTGAAGGCACTTGCCTTGTCAATATTCTGTTTTAGAAATAACAACTCACAATATTGTTCAGAGCTTCAACAAGCACTTCTCCCACGTGACCCACAAACCCACCCTGTGCAGGAAATGGGGCAGTTGTCTCCAATTTACAGATGAGAGATGGAGGTTCAAAGAAGCTAACTTAATTGCCCAAACTCAGCTAAAATTTGTGAGCTGAAGCAACCCCAGTTCTCTAATCCCAGCTCTTTTATGCTAGAACACTTTACTCTGTGAAAAGGCCATTAACTTATTATCTCTCTGACTTAAAGGCTCAGCTAATAACTACATGATGCTTTAAAAACTGTTAAGTGCTATACAAATACAAGTTACTTGGTGGTTACAAGTGTTGGTCTACAGTCAGTCCTCAGCGTACAAGTACTGCTGTATTACAAGAAGCAGTACCTTGAATTTCTTTGTACCCAGGCTCCCATAATTCCACGTTCCTGCTTCTCCTTCTCCCTTCCCGGCCCCCTTTCCTGGAGCTCCTTCTGCCGCACAGACCTAGTCTAAAGGTTGATGGAAGCACTCAGGCCCGGGGCTTCCTCTCTTCCTTCATCTCATTCAGTGTGATGGGTTATGATTCCACCTCTATCCAGGTAACACCCAGCATGGTATCTCCTGTCTGAGCTGTCTCTAGAGTCCAGGTCAAATGACATGGGACATCTTCTGTATGTCTTACAGACATGACATAACTGGTGATCTCCAGCTGCCTGCGCCCATCTCTGCCCCCACCAAACCCATCTCAGTATTAAGGCGCCACCAAGAAACAAAATGGCTCTTTCATTTCTCCCTCCCCTCTCAGCAGGTTCTGTCAATTCTCCGGGATAATTCCAGAATAATCTTGAGCACTAGTCCCCTGGCACTGTCTTCCTCTTTCCTATCAACAGTTCCAACAGTCTCCTAACTTGTCTCACTTCCCTTCTGAATTCCCAGCAACCCACTCGCCACACTTAAGGCGCAGTGGTGTTTTGTCTTCCAGGGTGACCTCCTTGGGACATGCAGGGGATACCATTCCCCTGCTGAAAAGCTTCAGTGCTTTTTCTTTGCACTTGGTATAATATCCAGCCTCTTCACCCCCCACCTCCCACTCTCCCTACCCCAATCCACAAACTCGAGCTTCACTGATGGGCAGTTCTTCAAACCACAAACATTTCTTTGCCACCTCGGGCCCTTGGCCTGTGCTGTACCTCAGCCTAGAACACTCCCTCCCCATTTGGAACGCGTGTTCCTTCAAGTCTCAGCTCACCCTCTCTCCTCAGAGAGGTCTTTTTCACCCACCCTGTCTGAAGTGGGTTTCTCCCCCGTCCTGTCCCCCGTGTTCTTCACCTTACTACCTGTGTCCCTCATTGCACTTTATTACGACATGCATTTGTGTTTTTACTTTTGGCCTCCTAACCTAGATTTTGGCCTGTGGTGGGTTCTCAATAAATTCTTACTGACCGAAGGCATCTTTTACTTCTAAAGACTTGAAACGATTTTGCAAAAACTTCTCCCACCCCTGGCTCCCGGGAGCCATCTGGAAGAGACCGGGCCTCCAGCTTTGGAGTTCTCTGCTTCTGCTCTCCTCAGAACTCACAGCCCCACAAAGAGGAGGGAGCACATAGGAAGGTGCGGGGACTTCACACCAGCAGCGGACCTAGAGGTGTTCCATCCTTTCCACACATGGATTCATTTAAATGTAAATAATTCATTAAAATGAAATACTAACTTCTCTCTGGAATAGATCAGACTTAGAAAGATCACTGAGGTTCAAGGGAATTATTAAGATCCTGGGATGAGTAAGTCTAGGTGGGGCCCACTATGACCCTAGCTAGGGGCCCTTTTGGTATATTATCTCTTTTGCGAGGGCTTGTGTACGGCTCCCCTTACACTCAAATTTGACCTGATGCCTCATGGGTCAAAGTGAGTCACCCAGAGCAGATCCTGGGCAGCTCCAGAAGCCAGACCAGCCTCAGGCTCAGGCCACAAGTCCTCCCTCTGGCACAAAAGCAGGGCAACCTGCCAAAGGTCAAGGGTTACCCTTGGGTGGCTTTGCACAGCTGCTGAGCCCCTGGACACTATCCTCCCTCCATCAAGAACTTCCTTTTCATTCTGCGGAAAACCACGACCAAATCGTGGTTTCACATTTTTTCCCCATAAGTCTTTACCACACTCTTTGCTCTCTCTGGGCAAGGTTCATTTCTGGTCCTTGACTGCCTGCATCTCCATCATCTCTCTTTGGCTTCTGTCTGGTTATAGTTTCCTGGTTCTAAAAGCCATCTCGACCTGCTTGGTGTCTACTGCTGCTCTCAAGAATGGAAATGACAGTCACAGTGACTGGCTTAACTCTCAGGGGTGGGGGATCTCCACACCTGAGCTCACCCAGCCGCCTTGTTCTCCCATTCCAGCGCAAACACATTTACAAATACTTTCTGGTGTGATTGAAAACAAGAATCAGAATGAAAGGAGAGAGAGTGGGGGTTCCCTGGGGGTGCAGTGGCTAAGGCTTCGGCGCGCTCTAATGCTGCGGCCTGGGTTCGATTCCCAGTCAGGGAGCCACCCACCCACACACAAAAAGAACGAAAGGAGCTTCCCGAGTTTTGGTCCCTGAATAGTGTTGCCTCCCTCCTTGTTTCAAAATTATAAAGTCCAACTCTTGTCCAAATTTACCACAGTGTATTGATCGTTTTCTGGGTAGTGGCCACTCTGGCTAGGATTCTGAAGAGCCTGACTCCCTGATGAAGGTGGGGAGCCCGAAGCAGGGGTGTCCGTGCCGGGACTCCGGACCCCCACTCCCCACCCCTACCAAATACCTGAGCCTTGGGATCCTGTCGAAAAGAGGATGCAGGAGACAGTAAGGAAAGGCCGACGCCCCAGAAAGGTGACTCACTAATAAGCTGTACAAGCTCTCCCATAACACAGCTCTCCCTGGCACTTTTCTGTGGTTAGAAAATCAATTTCTATTTTAAAGTTATATTTTTAAGAATGTGACTTTCAGCCATAGCCAAACATTTAATCACAGCACCATGCCTACAGATTTTTAAATTCTTTTCTGCTCCCATCTTCTTAAAAAAAAAAAAAATACAGGCGCCTTTATGCAGAACTGTGCGTTCATCTGCAACCAGTTCTGCTGGAAGGCCCATCGGCCCCCTTTTGCCAGTAAGCCAAGTCCTGGACGCGTCCAGGAAGCAGCCTTGGATGTTCCCTGTTCATCGGCACGTGCCCGGGAAGTTTTAGATTATCGGGAAGAGGTCGAGCTTTGGTTTCACTGACCCTTCTCCAGGTCAGAGCTATTTCAGTCTCCTCTTTCCACTCCCAAGTGTCCGTGCCACCCTTGCGGAGCCCCAGCCCCTTCTCACTGGCCGTCCCCGTCGTCCCTGGGCCGGGCCTGCCGCCTCTGCTGCACCAGCTGCTTGTCGAGTTCCCGGAGTTGCTTCAGAAAGCCCCGGTTCGGTAGGACACAGCGGTTCTTGGCTACTTGTTGAATGGCGTCCACCAGGGTCATGTTCCTGTGGATCATCAGGTAGGCCAGGACCAGGGTCGCCGACCGACTGCGACCCATGGCACAGTGAACCAGGATCTTATCTGCAACGGGGTGGGGAGAAGAGGCAGCAGACTGTACTAGTAACCACTGCAGGCTTCGCACCATGCACTCCCGGGAGAAAACAGCCTGTTGCCCTTAAGACTATCCTTGATGAAGCAGTAAAATTTAATGTATCAAGTATCAGCCCTTGGTCACACTTCTTCTTAATGTTTTGTGTGATGAAATGGGATATCCACATAAAGCACTGGGGCTGCATACCGAAGTATGATGGTTATCTCAAGGAAAGCACGTGGGAGATTGAGTTGCAAGCTGAATTAGCCACTGTTTCATGAAAACACCATTTTTACTTAAAAGAATGAATGACAGAAGAGCCATAGTAATTCAGACTTGGATGTTTGGCAGACTTTTTCTCAAAAGTGAACAAAGTGAGCCTGTCACCTTAAAGAAGACAACTGACGGTATTTATTGCCAGTGATAAAGTGAAAGCTTTCAAGCAAAAATTAGAATTTTGGAAAACTTGTATCTATCACCATGAAGTTGACAGTTTCCCAATACTATTAAGATTTTCCTGTTAAGATTGGTGGTGATATTAAAAATGTGGGGTTTTTTTTATGACGCACAATGAAAAAGTGTCAACATTTGGAGTAACTATATAACTTAGTCATTTTCTAAATGACTAATGCAGAATATTGTAAAATAATGGGTGAAAAAATATCCATTCAAAGGGCAAGGCAGATCAATGAATTCCAATGTGAAAAAGCATGATGTTTACCTATATGGTTTCAGATTCTACATCACAACTAGCCTCTAAGAAGCTATCAAGTGTCAAGTTTTGGTGTGGGATCAAGAAGAATACCCACAATTATCTGAAAAGGCTAAGAAACATCCCTCTCCCCTTCCACTACATACCTGAGTGAGGCTGGATTTTCTTTATATACATCACTGAAACAATGTATCACTAGTTTAGTGGTTACCTGGGGGCCAGGGGGAGGGGGTGGGAAAAAAGGGAAGGAGTGAGAGAGGAGGGAGGGGGAGCCAATATATGGTGATGGAAAGAGAACTCACACTGGGTGGTGAACATATAATGCAACACATAGACGATGCATGTAGAATTGTACACCTGGAACCTGTGTAATTCTTGCTAACCAGTGTCACCCCAATAAGTCTGACAATAAAAATATGTATATGTATATCACAGCAGATTGAATGCATAAGCTGATGAGATTCCAACTTGATTCTAATAAGCTTAATATTGAAGAGATTTGCTAAGATATAAATGAACGCCACTCTACTCCCTAACTTTATTTTGGAAAATATAATTTTTCATAAAAATATGTTAATATGCAATAGTTCATTCCATTAGTTTTAAATGAATGAATATTGTAAATTCTTTTCAGTTTTTCTTTCTGATGGGTAGAACAACCTACACAAACTAAAGCTCTTTGAGGTCTTCCACATGTAAAAGGGTTCTGAGACCAAAAAGTTTGAGAACTGGAGATCTAAAAAGAGTCTCCACAAGAAAAACAAATGCTAACGTTGGCCACTGCCACAGCTGGGCCTGGTGAGAAGCCATTGATGTGAAGCAGGGTCCTCCTTTGAGCTTCCATTTGGTGGCGCTCTAGAGCTCACACAAAGAGCATCAACCTATCTCATTCCATCTTTACTACAACCTTCGGGGTTTCCTCATCATCATCCCTGCTTTACAAGAAGGAAGCAGGCTCACAGAGGTGAACACAGGTGCCAGCACGAGAAACAGTTCAAAGCAACATGTTATTGAGGACCTGCTGTGTGATGGCCACTGGCCACTGTGCTCCGGGGATAGAGAAAGGTCCCCACCACTGTCATCCCAGTGGCCACCCGCTCCTGCTGGGGTTGAGCCGCCTGGGGCAGCTTGAGCCGTGGGGCCCCCAGCGCGGCCCCTATTCGGGGGTGGGGGGGATGACCAGGAAAACACTCATGGACGCCCCCGGGTTTCTGGGGCATCGGCAGGATATGAGAACAGCGTGGAAAGAACGCTTCCGAATGGCCATGGCTCTCCCGTGTCCCTCTCACCCTCCTCAAGGAACCATGCCCAGGACAGTGGTGATGGTCAGCAGCCACGGCAGCACGAGAGACCCAATGGGCCCTGAGCACCGGGCTTCTCTGCCCCCACCCGGCCTGGCTGGAGAGGCCCGCGCACCCCGCCCAACACTGACGGCCGCTGGTGGCCGCTCCACACACCGCGCTGGCACACGGAGGTGCTCCAAGGACAGCTCGGAACTTGACCACAAGCCATTTTCACGCATCTCCACAAGCTCACCCCGCCGCCGCCCGGTCCCGCCCTTCACGCTGCCGAGCGCCAAGGTGCGGCCGCCTTGCCCTGCCCCGCGCCCTGGGGCCAGAGCAGAGGCCAGCGGCAGGGCCAGCTTCCGCCCTGCTGGGTTGGGTTTGGGGGGCGCCGGCCCCGTGTGCCTGTGCTCCTGGGGTGGAACGTCTGCCTCTGGCATTCTGAGCCCCACAGACCGTTCCAGAGGCTGCCTGGCCCCCTGCCAGCTCTGCTGATAACTAAAGCGTTTCTTCCTCTCCTGGCAACAAGGGTAATTCTTTCTGTCATGACTAAATGCTTGAAACAGACGAAAGCTGTAGTTCATTAAGTCTTCGGGGAGCCTGAATTCTGGTCAGTGGAAGGAGAGGGAGGGGAGAGGGGGAAGGGAGAGGGAGGTGATGGGAGAGAAATGGGGGAAGGAGAGGGGGTGGGGGTTGTTCAGCTTCAGCAGGAGCTCCTGGAACTTAATTTTGTTTTCATGCCAGTGGCATTGATGCCATCAGCTATCTGAGCTTGGTAGGTCTCCCTCGGGTAAAGGGCCTGTCTCCAGGCTCTCAGCACTGCTTCCTCTTTGCTCTGCGGCTCTGCTATGCTCCACCCTTGCAGGCCCAGCATGGGGGGTGAGAAGCTGCTCTCAGGAGAGTTCAGAAGAGAAGGCAAGGAAGGCTGCATTCGACCCGTCCCCGCATGGCCCACAACAGAGGGACCGGGAGGCTCTCTGTGAGTTAGACACCAGCCAGGGGTAGGCCCTGAACAAAGGCAGCATGATCAGGGTTGGCATTTTCTAGATCAGTGGCTTTTAAATGTTTGTGTGTGACCCCCCCCCCCAACGAAAACACTATGCACAGCTAACACATACATAGATAGCCCCCATATCTTCCAAGTATGCTTTTATATATTTTATCATTGCCAATCCTCACAACAACCCGATGAGGTAGATAAAATGATTATTTCCATTTTACAGAGAGGGTAGCTGAAGTGCAGACATGACTTATCCAAGTCGCACAGTTAGAAAGTGCCAGAACCATGATTCAAGCCCAGGCCTCCTGACACCAGAGTGAACCTTTTAAATGCTATGTGCTATCTCAAGTGTGTGTGTGTGTGTGTGTGTGTGTGTGTAGCAGACAAAAGTTCCACAAAACAAGACATTCTTTTATTACATGCAATGCATGCTGATATTTTCTATTCTAATCTATTCGATTTTTTTAAAAGAAGTGCTGGTTGTACCCATTAAATTGTTTTTATGACTCACTATAGGTCATAATCGGTGTTTTTAAAATGACTTCAATGAAGTATGTCCCCTTAGGCCTTTGCCAAAAGGTGAATTCCCATAATCTCATGAAGAAAACCCAAATCTAGAATCTCTACTGTTTCACAATCACATCTTTTCACTTCTGACCAGAAGGCAGGCCTCTGTCACTCAAATCAGACATAGGCCAAGCCCCCAACTCCACTCACCTCATCCTCACTCCCCATCCCATCGCCCATCAGGTGTGCACTCCCTAAGCAACTTTCGTCCTTGATTTTGGGCGCTGCCCTTTGCCCATCTCTCACGTCCTACCTTGGGACTTGCCTTCCTCAGCAGCACACAAAGGCAAAGCTGATACTTCTCCCAAAACCGTGCTGGGCATGGGGAAGTTCCTGAGAAAAAGGGGGCGAGGTGTGTTTTGAAATGCCGAGGGGGCAGGCCTGTGTGTGCTGCAGTGGAGCAGAACACCCACAAAACCCCCTGAAAGTCTGATCTGGTGAACTGATTGGTGAATTTTACTCAGCGTTTTTGAGGGTCACACAAAAAAGTTTAAGAAGCCTAGAAGCACCAGACCTCCTCCTGCTCCAAAAAGCAGACTTCATTTATTTATTCATACCTACCTTATCCATAATAGATTTTAAGATGGCTTCAAAAGCAGGCTGTGGGCTGTTAGTTTAAGAAAAAGAAATAGAAGGAAAGGAGAGAGGTGATACTAAAATTTGATCTTTAGAGCCTCATGGTGTCTGCCCTGGGATTTCTTAGATGAAATCATTAAATTAAAACCACACTAATTCAACTCCAAGGATGCCATGCCCGGAGCAGTTAGGGCCGTCCAAATGGGGTTCCCATGGCAGTATTTTGTCAGTACTCCTTTTTCTGATGAAGAATGACAAGTTCAGTTGTTTCAGATCCTATAACCAGCTGGATTGCCTCACCTTCCATGCTATTCGGTGACCCCTTACACAGCAAAGTCACCAGATGCTCAAAATGAGAGCAAAGAATTCTTCCAGGGGGCCTGAGGGACGGAAGGAATTCCCACTGGCCTCTCGTTAGCTCTGTGACACTGGGCATGTCACTGGGCTTCTCTGGGCCTCTGTTTCCCCAGCTCTCAGGGCAGGACACTGGACTAGAATATCTCTAAGATTTTTCAAGAGTGACTGAGGTTGCCTGGGGCGTTCTTCCAGAGGGGTCAAATGAGGGTAGAGTTGGAGTAGCAGTGGGCCCCCGGGGATGATTATTGGCCAGGAGCACAGCTCCACAGCCCCACGAGCAATGCTTTTCAAGAGGAGTGAGGGGCAACAGTGGGAAGCAGTGTACACTTGGCTGAGACTTGCCAAGCAAGAAGAGGAAAGACAAGAGAGGAGAGACACCTTGCCTTTTGGCCAGACTGTCCCTCAGCACCTCTTACATCAAGAATATAATAAGAAACATGCGGGTGGGCCTGGCTCTAAAATGCTGCAGTGGGGTCCCTTGGTTTTCCAATGCCTGGCTAGATGCAATAAAGCCACCCGCGGCATGTGGCAGGCAGGCTGAGCACACCCACCTCCGGTGTTTGGAGTCTATGATAATGACGTTGCTAAACTAACCAGCACTTGATTCTGTTACTTTGACCTCTCGGGGCACAGGTCACAGCCAGCCATTGAGTTTCTTTTGTTTGGCTTTTACAGCATTTTAAGAAATTTTCACTTTGTTGCCAAGACTTCAAATGGAGTAATTTTACATTAAAATTCAGATTGGAGGTGTTTCCTGAAAAGTCACCTACTGCATTTGCCCTGATTCTCACAGGACTAAGGATGGCCGTTGGCTGGGACTAAGTAGCAGCTGACCCCTCCGGAGGCGGAGGCGATCTGGGGCTCTCTGTTAGCCTAAGCACCCCCTCCCCGCACCTCCCTGCCTTACAAGGAGCCAGCTCCATTGGCTCATGTTTTGCCTCGTCCTGAAGGGTTTGGTGTTTGAGCTCTCAACTTGAGCAAGTACAAAGGCCACTGAGACAGGAACCCAGCCTCCCACGTGGCCATATAGTCATGTCCAACTCCTCATCTAGCCAACCTGTCTAGTCCCCTACCCTGACTGCACATTCTCTGACATTGGGGAGATACTTTTCCCTGCTGACCCCGTCTTTGCCAATGCTTCTATTGGTCCACCAGCCACAATGCACAACAGCACAACCTGTCCACATCTGATCTGCCCAGGCCTAAACAGGACTGGAGAGCCCCATTCTTTCCTGATTCGGCAGTAGGGGCAGAGTCTAAAATCACGTGCCGGGAACCAAAAACAAGCTGTCATGTGAGTATATCATACTAAGTTCAAAGTTGGAATGTCTTTTTTCCTTTTTTTTTTCCCCTTGGGAATTGGAAACTTTATTATGATGATATGCATGTGCTGGTGTGGTTCTGTGTTCCACGACCTTGCTTTATCAAACACATCTGAGAGCCTGCTGCACACCAGGCTCTACGAGTTATGCTAAGTGCTTTATGTCGGTACTGCTGAGCCTCATTATAACCTTGCAAGGTAAGTATTTTTAACACCAGATGGAGAGACCAAGGCTCAGAGACATCAAATTGTTAGAAATTGTGTGGCATGAATTTGAATCTAGCCCTTTTTTCTCCAAAGCCTGCCAGACCCCTTCCATTAAGGGAAAGCTCGAAGATACAGTAATGCCAAGTGAAACTGAAGGATTGGGTGGTTGTACTGTAGCTTTTTGTGTTTTCATGTCAAATATGTTTTCAGTTAACTTCAAATACTCTGAGGCAAATTTTACCTTGTGGTGATGAGTCAGAATCCAGTTGCTTTTTGATTCTGCTTGGAAAGCCAGAAATGTGCATAACACAAAAAATGGCCCATTAAAAAACTCATAAAAGAACCACTTTGAAATGAGGCATCCCCGAATACAAGCGCTTCAGCTCCATAGGTTTCTTTTTCATTGTGACATCACTTTGTGAACCAACATAATGACAAATTGTTGGTGCCGAAGGCTGGCTATGAGGCCAGGTCCACCTTGGCACAGCCATCAGGTTGGGGACTGCTTAGCAGTCATGGCCCAGACCCCCCCACAGGTTGCAAGTTCCTGAAGCAGGCTTTCAGTACAGCAGTCCCCCCTCACCCATGGAGGACATGTCCCGAGACCTCCAGTGGACGCCTGAAACCGCAGATAGTACCAAACCTAATCAACTTCTTTAACTCTGCCAGAAATGTGGCAGCAGCTGCTTCATCAGCAGACACAGCCTCTCCAGGAATTTTTATACTTTTCGGTCCAACCCATTCCTGAATCTGTGTAACCATCCCTCACGTGCAGTACATGGCTTGGAGTCACTCATTTCAGGGGACGCCTTGCTGAAGTCTTCATACAGGCTCAATGCTTTCTGGAGCAACACATTTCCGTCAACCAGAACGTATTTTCTGCTCATGTCTTCCACCCACACATTTAATGCTTTTCCATCTTAACTAAGCACTTGTCATGCACTGTGGCTGTAACTTTTGCAGTGTAAGATGCGATAGCAAAACTAGCACAAATGTTTTCTTCCTTCTTCACAATTTAACAGATAGAAGATTCCTTTACAGTTAGGTCTCAGCAACCTCAGCTATTTTTTTCCTTCCTTATTAAGTCAAGAACTTCCAGCTTTTCACTTAAAGGAAGTACTTTATGGCTTTTCTTTGGCATATCCGAATTGTCAGCATCACTACTTTGGGGCCATTAAGTAAAATGAGGGTTACGTGAGCTCAATCACTGTGATGCTGAGACGGTTGATCTGATAACCCAGCCGGCTACAAAATGACTAATGGGCAGGAGCGTATACAGTGTGGGTACGCCGAACAAAGGGATGATTCATGTCCCTGATGAGATGGATTGGGACGCTTTGAGATTGCATCGCTACTCAGAATGGTGTGCAATTTAAAACTTATGAATTGTTTATTTCTGGAATTTTCCATTTAATATCTTCAGGCCGTGGTTGACTACAGGTAACTGAAACTAGGGCAAGCGAAACTGCAAATAAGGGGTGAGTACTGTCACTGGATACCCTGAATTATGTAATGGCCCCATAAAGGGGTATGACACAGCAGGCTGAAGTCAGAGCACAAATTAGGCCATTGAAGTCCCTCTGGTCTCGATGGAATGCCAATGGAATACGCCCGGCAGCAATAACTGCATATTGCCTTACCCAGCACATACCTAAACTGTGCCCTTCTCTCCAAAATAGCCTTGTGATCTTTCCCTGCATTAGGGCAGCTAAAACTGCATTTTGAGCACAAGGACTAGCATTGTGACTTAAAAGATGTCTAATAAACCCTGGGAAACTTGGTCATTAAGGGTGCAAAGCTCAGTCTCAAGTATAGTTTGCCACTGATGGAGGTTAGGTTGTCAGCTTTCTACAGGAGGTCTCACTAGGTTGAGTGTCATGGGGCTGGGGAAGAAAGGGGGTAAGAATTTGAAGTTTCTCCACCGATGCCCACTCAAGTCGGCTGCCTGAGGTTTTCTGGCATGGAAACCCGTGGATGTTAGTCGGGTTTGGGCCAGGCACAATTAGTGTCTCCATCATCCCAGCTTTGAGGGCTCCCAGACCGTCCCTTGCCTTTGGAAGAGTGGCCTCTCCTCTGAACTTTCCCGATGCTGATTCACTCAAAGCCTGAACCCACCAGCAGCATGCTCTGTGGGGCTCACAGCAGCACCCCCAGGGGCTCACACGCAACCCCCAGCTCGTCCACACGCAACCCCCGCAGGGCCAGCTTTCAGAGGAGGGCGGACCTCCAGCGCCCTGAGGTGTGAGGGGTGGGACCTGGGCTGGGGGCGGCGGGTCTTACTGTGATCGAAGCGGAGCGCCGCGTCGATGAAGGAGGCCGCGGAGTAAAAGAAGACGCTGAGATCGAAGGTGGGCACGTCGTCAGCCTCGACTCCGTGGTACTCGATGGCCATGTCGCGGTAGTAGTCGGGCCCCGTGTCCACGTTCCAGCGGCCGTGGGCCGCGTTCAGCACGTGCGTGAAGCCCGCTTTCTGCAGCCTGTAGCGGTCCAGCGCGGTCGCCCTGGGCGGGGGGAGAGAAGCTGGTGGACCACAGGGCACCTTAACCCGGCTCTGGGGGAGAACTCGAGGGTCGTCCGAGGGCTCCTGCTGTCGATTCCCATTTCCAACACCAGGCCTGCCCTAGTCCAAAGCCCTGCTTTTACTGACCTCTTGGCCACCTGTGCCATTCATGTTTCTGGCTCAGCCCCTTCTGGAAGGGAGGGGGTGGGAGGGTGGGTGGGCGAGCTACTCGTTTGTTCTTTTATTCTTTCATCATTCACCAAATACGGAAGAGCTCGGTGCTGGACACTACGGTGGTTGCAGGAGTGGACGGTCACCTGCCAAATCCCCCCAAAGACCACCCGAATAGCCTGTTCATCAGGCAGAGTTGAAGGTGAGGCAGAGTGCCACCTTCACAAAGCCTCGGGAGCCCCTTTAAAGCAGCCTGTCCTCTGACTCTTGGCGATGTTTACAGTGTTTGGAGGTTGGGGCTCAAGGGAATGGTCTAAGATGGGTCCTTCAGTGCCAAGGATTTTACTGGGGTTGGACAAAATGCTTGATATTGACGCTCATGAGATTGGTGAACACAATGCAAAACTCTTGCTTTGATAAGTGAGTTATTGCCCAGTTGGGCAAAGCACTGTTCTGAGAAGGAGAGCTTTTGGGGCAATCTATTGTTTGAATTGATATCGGGAAGTTGCTGAAGCCAACAGTGAAGTTATTTTCTGGTTTATAGCTTTCTCTTTCTAGGCAGAAGTTTCCAGGAATGAATAGTAAAGTCATGTTGAAGTAGGTGTTCTTGAAACATGAGGCAGAGGAAGCAGGGGTAATTTCTGCCTAAAGAGGTCAAGGGAGACTCTATGGGAGAGGGGGCTCCGAGCCTATCTTACCACAGTGTCAACCATCAGTGATGGTGGGGAAAAGAGAGGCAAGGGCCACGCCAAGGAAATACCACAACGTAAGGGATAGAAGCTGGAGGTAATCAAGGCCTTTCAGGAAAGGTTTATTATTTCCTGTAAGCAATCATTTATCCCCAAATAATGACTTAGAGTCAGTTGTGTGCCAGGCACAGTCCTGGGTGCGAATGTTGCAGCAATGAACAGATTAGTCACTGCCCCTCGGGAAGCTTAGGTTCTAATGGGGATAGCAAGTAAACCATAAATGAGTAAGCAAGATAATGTCAGATAGCAGTAAGAGCTGTGCAGAAACGACCTGCTCCAGGTAAGGTGGTCAGGGAAGGTCTCTGCAGGGAGGTGGCATTTAAGCTCAGAATGAGAGATGAGAAGGAACTAGGCAGGGGAAATGTTGGAGGGAAAGTGTTTCATCCAGGTAGAGACAACAGCAAGTCCTAAGAACAGAAGGGAAACCTAAGAGGGCAGCCGTGGTACCAGAGGAATTTGGAAAGGTAGGCGGGAGCTGGGGCGTGGTGGGCCCTGTAGGCCATAGGAGGCAGCGTTTGGATTTTATTCTAAGTGTGGTGAAAGGCCACATGCTCCAGAGGACTTTAAGGAAGGGGTGAACATTGCTTACTTTTTAAATGATCTGTGGGGATGGATTGGAGAGGGGCAAAACAGAAGCAGGCAGCTCTGCTGGAGGCCGTCACAATTGTGCAGCCAAGAGAAGACGGTGGCTGGGACTAGGCTGGTACCGCATCAGACTTCCTGATGGTGGGAATGGGGGCAGGAAGCAGGGCACTGGCTTGGCCAGGGCATAGCATGTGAGAGGAGAGGAAAGTTTTGGAGAAGCAGTGTGGGGTTTGATCATAAAAGGGTTTGGCTGCCGGGATCTGTATCTGTGGGTCAACGAGAGCGTTAGATAATGTTTGAGGAGGGGTGATCTTTAAGATGACATCGCTCTCAATCCCACAAAGTCCAGTTCTACAGCTCAGGGAAGAGGTGACAAGGGTCTGGAACCCTAACAGTAGGAGGCCAAAGGTGGCATTGTTCCAGCTGAGGGCTCAATTCAAGGCCACTGATAAAAGGACATGGACAGAAGTGGCCATATTGGAAGCCAACGTGGATCAACACCCTTGGCCAGAGGAGCCCTGCAGCAGAAACACATGTCATGGCCCCTTGTTGAGGCCCTGCTCCCCATCAATCACTGGTTTCCTGGAGCTTTTTGTTTGCTATTAGAGGAACTACGGTGGAGTGCAGGGTTTGGGAAGGAGAGAGCTGAACACAGCCATTGAGCTTTTGCAAACATTCGCCAACAGCCCGTTGGAACTGAGGTGTAGGGAGGTGGGGAGTTCCACCGAGACCCCCAGCTGGCCTTTGGTGCTGCCATCCTGATTATGAACACATTCTGCTTTCAATTTTTCCTCAGAAAGTTCTGCTTTTCATTTTTCTTCTTGTCCCAAAGTATGTATACAACAAACATTATGCTTTTGGGATATAGATCTGTGCTCAATTAAAGCCTCCACTAATGCAGTCCATCTTGCTGAATAGCAATCAACCTCGCTTTGAGGTTGAGCTCAGTGGAAAAATTAAAATTAACTGTCCTTGACAGGAAGTTTCTACCCACCATAAAAACTGTTCTCTCCGGGTCCAGCATCTGGGTTTCAATATAATCAAATAGCAGTTTGAATAAATAGCAGTTTGCACTTTGCTGCTTTTGGGGTCAAGGATTGGGGTAGATATGCAACAAGGCTCATTGCATGACACCTCCACGTTCACCCCACAGAGCTGGTTTTGCCTGGTGTCTGAGGGAAAGAAAAGGGCCCAGGGGGATGATTAGACCTGGTGGGTGTTTGAGGTCCACTGCAGGTTTTCAGGGCTCTGTGGCTACCTGGACAAGGAACAGGAGGTGGTGTCCTCACATACCACTCCGAGGATGTCCCCCTAGCTTGGTTTCCTGAGTCTGGTTGAGGGCTCAGAAGAGTATCCATGGCAGAATGAGGATCTGCCAATCAACAAAGTGACTCAGTACACTTAGTAGATGGGCTGTGATGGAGGCAGGCCCACAGTTGACCAGGATGCCTACCCAGCTCAGCAGTTATTGGGAGTGGAAGGGGTGGTGGTGACAGAGAGTGCTATCTGGCACGGCACTGTTTTGTTTTGTTAAGTTTCAGGGCCACCTGTTCAGATACATTATGTGGGTAATAGACTTAGAAATGGGCCTTTGCTGAAAGAGAAAAACCGATTTAGGAGTTTACTTCTAGAATGTAGTTGATGCAGGAGCCTTAGTTTCTGGTTGTTTAAGAAAAATCCTAGATATAACCAAACTGTTCATTTTTTAAGAAATAATGTTTTATCTAATTACAAAAATAACACATGGTCTATGTAGAATGTGGAAAACATAACCCCTCCCGCAAAAATTACTGTATTTCTACCCCTGAGAGATAAAGACTACTTGCTTTTTGATATAAGATCCTCCAGTTGTTTGTCTATGCATAGATTTGTTTGGAGGGACAATGCTACATACACAGTTTCAAAAACTTTGACATGGTGATATATTGTTAGCATCTTCCCGTGTCAACATATAGCCTTCAATAGCTGCATGCAATTCTACCCTATAGATATATCTTAGTTTTACCTCACCAAGCTCCTGTGTTCGGACATTGGTCTTCTCTAGCTCTATCTCTGTCTCTATCATCTCTCTCCTAGAGGGGGATTGGCAGATATTATAAGAAACATTGAACAAACTACTTTGGTGTACTTCTTTGGGACATCTCTGATATGTTCTTAAGAGAGGTTTTTTGTTGGTTTTGTTTTGTTTTGTTTTAAGTAAAATTGCTGGGCCAATGGGTATGAGCATTTGTAATACATTTGATACTCATTACTAAATTATCCTCCAGAAAGCTTGTTCAAATTTACATTTCGATTTTTTATTCTTTGCTGATTTCATAGGCAAAAAAATACAAAACAAAATACCATCAACAAAATAGTGCCTCATTTTCATTAATTTGTTTTAGCAGCAAGGCTGGACATTTTCTCACACATTTGTTTTACTCGTGCAGTCTCCTTTTGAAAAACATTGCTGTATTCCTGTTTTTGACACAATTCTCTTTAGTTTGTCGCTCTCTCTGTGAACCTGTCCAGCTCTGGATTCTCACACCAAACTGGAGAGCCACAAATGTGACTTCCTTCTTGCATGGCCATTTCCTCAGAGACCTTGACCTCCTTCCTCCTCCTATGGCCTGACTCAGACTCCTTCCAGCCCCTCTGCAGTTCCTCCAGGAAGCTTGCTTCAACCCCGCATCCTTTAGGAAGGGCAAACTTGAGCACTCTGTGTGAGGCAGTCTCCTTGGGCAGCACTCCTGACTGTCCACTTTCTCAGGCCCTTTGGCACCCTCCTGATTCCCAGCCTACATACCTTAGCAACTTCTTGAAAGCCCAAGTGTATACGCTCTCACACAGAGGGGAGGGGGTACATGCACGTATGTATTTGTCCAAGCCACCCACCAGCTGCCTGGCCGTGGGAAACCAGCTGCTCCCATGTTGCCAGGACTCTGCAGTAGGCATTGAAGAAAGTCCGCTAAGGATCGGGTGACTCTCCACTCCCTCGTGTGTGTGCGCACCCACTGATTTCTCGCACCTACTCATGGACTCCTGTTCGCTTATGGCCCGCATCCTGTATTCTGGCACCTGACTTATTCTAATGTTGTTGTCTCACATCATTTCATGGATGTGACCCTGATGGTGACCACCTCCTTTGGAATCTTGACCACACCTACTCCTTGCAGGGGGACTTTAACACGGCAGGAACATTTCTAGTTTTTGATCTTGGTCATTTCACCAGATATGAAGTGACATTCACTGGCTTTCTAGTTTCTGGGGAGTTCTTGTTATTTGCTAACGACAAGTTGTTCAGTTTTGAGGCCCCTCATAAAACACAGGGCTGAGAGGTTTAATTTATAAGCTTAAATTGCTGCATGAACTAAAACAACTGAACCTCTGGGACCCTCAGTTTTCTTTATTTGTTAAATAGAACCAATTACACCAGCAGTACATTCCTTGTAAGATTCTTGTAAAGTTGAATGGTATAATATTCAAGTTGCTTTGAAAGGTTAAAAGACAAATTCAAGGGAAAGAAGTAGTAGAAAGGTGTATGCCAAAATGTGATCAGTGGTTATCACTGGGTAGTGAGATTATGGGTAATGGAAATTTTAATTTTCTCTTTTTCTTTTATCCATGCTTTGTAAAAGAAGCGTGCCACATATCCACTTGATATGTAAATGTATACCATGATTTTTATTGATGTTACGTCCTTAGTTCTCAGAAGAGACTGACTTGGCATTTTAAACTCTTATTATAAATCTCTTCATCATCTGCCCACTCCCCCAGACTCTTGTTCTCCAAGGATGGAGGCTACGAGGGGAAAGAGGACACATGTACTGCCCGGTTTGGAGAAATGATGTATTCATGATTAGCTAGGCATTGGGCTCACCATGAAAGGAAATGGTTGACAGTGCTTGAGGCCTTCATTGAAAAGCTGTCACCTAGCATGAGAAGGCCCAGCCAGGCCAGGGACCCTAGCATCTTTCTTTGGTCACTTCATCCATGACTGGTGCCCATGTATGTCTAAGTCACCTTTGATACTTGGAGGTTCAGAGTCCAAGTTTTCAAGTTCTTTCAGGTAACGTTTGGCTGTGTTTTTGTTGCACCCTAAACTAGCTATGCTCCACCCTGGAAGCAGGTCAAGTTTAGCTCTGCTTGGTACCTTGAGGCTGAATTAGTTTCTTATTTTCACAGGGGAGAGGATGCAGCTGTCCCCTTGCATGAGTGAGAGGCCCTCTCTCAAGCTGAGGACTGTTCTCAGCTGATTGATTTGCCTCCTCCTCCACCTCACATTCTGGAGACACCTCTGGCTTTTCAGGCTTTTGAGGCTATTGGTCTGGTGGGTAGCAGAAAAGTAGAAAGGGAAAGACAGGGAGACACCCCTGAAAAGTAAGCTTAAGCTGAGTGGGACTGGCCACAGGCATGTGAAGAGTGAGGCTTTATGGGAAGGGGCAGATGGCCATTGATGGCCCCAAAAGCCAGACCTTGGAGGCAACTGCGATTTTAATAAAAATGAGGAGCTGCTTAGAGCCCCCACCATTCAAGCAGCAGAGCAGCCTAACAGTGCCCTGGTGATGCTGAGAAGAGAGATTTCTCAATTATCCTGTTTCAGCCAAGCCTGGGAGGCTGTCCTACCTGGGAATTTGCAATCACTCTGACAGAAACCAGGGTAGTTTCCCTCCTGCTGACTACAGAGAGAGAAAAAAGAAAGAAAAAAGATTTTGCTAAGCAAATGAAAGATGTGAGTAAGATTAAAGTGAGAATATGTAAATTACAGAAACATGGTGCTTTCAAGCATACTCAAGCACTTTTGAAGCACTCATTTAGGGACTGCTGATTGATAAGAGGTGATGAATTATTCTTATCTCATCATTGACGCCAGTCCCTGGCTCTCTGGAGGGCAACACTTGGTTAACCTAATTTGAATGTAATTTGAATGACTTAAAAGTAATAAAACAAGTATGTGCTTGAATCTAATGAAGCCTAATTTATTTAATAGGACATTTCTTAAAGAATTTTATTTTAGAGGTGGAAGGGACCTTTGAAATCATCCCTTTATTTTGCAAATAAAGAAACTGAGTCCCAGAACAGTGAGATGTTTTGCCAAAGGACACACATAATAGCCACCCACACTGGGGCCTTGAACTCTGGGCCTTGAATGCTGCCTCATGGCTTCTGCGCCACTCCACGCTGACCCTACCATTCCCACTTGTGGGAGATTCAGACTCCGCACCAAGCTGTGGGAAATGAGTGGGGAGAGCTGCCTGTGTCTTCAGTGAGATAGACTTCCCCATGAGAACTTCCAAAAGGTGACTGGCTGGCCAGCACACTAAACACCAACCACGTCCCCCTCTTGTCTGTGGCCTCTTTTTACTGGCTGTGGTGGTGGTGCCACCTCTGCTCTCCACTGGGCTGATAAGCAATGAGGACTTGGGAGTCACCAGGCACCCCACATGGTGAATCCCCTTGAGAGAAGCTGGGATTGAGAAAATGCTTTAGAAATTCTATAACCCACAGGTCCATGGGCTTTGATGTGGCAATACCTCCTTAGCTAGGGTGACCAGGTGTCCCGTTTTAAACAGGACAGAATCCAATGGTAGAACTGTCCCATTTCAAATGATATGTGCGGTCAGCCTACTGACATCTTGAATTTAGCCCAATGAAACTCAGCTGACCATACCTACCATCTGCAATGGGGCAGTACTATTGTTTTCTGTCCTGTTTAAAACAGGACATCTGGTCATCCTATCCTTAGGCCTTAGGTCACTTGGGTGCCTGCAAGGCCAGGACAGTGTCTGTAGAGGGAGTTGGCACATGAACTGGAGAAGGCCCATTAGGAGGGACCTTCCTCCCAGCCTAGCCTTGGGTTCATGGAAGCATCTCATGAGAGAAAGTAACGAGGGTTGTTTTCTGTCCTAAGGCTGCCCTTAGCACAGAGAAACCCTTAGTGGCAAAGCACAGTGACCATTCTTTACCGTCCTTTCACACTGTGATCAAATGACCGGAACCTGCCTGATCTATAATAGTTCACACTTACTGTGTGTGCCAGGCACAGCATTAAATGTCACATGTATTAACTCATTGAACCCACATCCTATTGGTGAAGAAATTGAAGTGCAGAAAGCTTGACAGACTTGCTCAAGGGCACGTGGGCACCAGTATTTGACCCAGACACTGTGGCTCTGGAGCAGGTGTCAGCCATTCTGCCTCTACATAAAGACCCCCTTAAGGGGAGTGGAGGAGGAAAGAGTGAGCTGCTCTGTGGACTAAGTCTGCTCCCCAGTGCATTCCAGGCATTGCTGGTCTAGGTTCTAGGAATAGCAGGTGCCTCTGGCTGCCCCAGGATGTCCGTCCTCACTGGATCCTGACCACCCTAACTTCAAGAGCCTTGTTACTCAGCTTTCAGAAATCTTAAGTGCTTTCAGGAAAAGGGAAAAACTCAACCTAGATGCAAATATCAAATTAAAATGGGCCTTATGCATGAGAAGCCAGCTCTAAGCTTTTGGATATTTTGGGCAACCCTATAAAGAAACCAAGGAACACTGCCACCATGCCTGCTTTCAGCTGGGTTGTAGCCTCAGTGTGGTTGTGTTGGCAGTGAAATTGATGGCTCTCTCACTAAGCATCTGTGAGTCTCATTAACCTTGTTAAGGGGTGTCTAGGAAGGACACTGAGCAGAGGTGGGGACAAGCACCACGTCATGCTGACTTAGGCCTCCTCACTGTGACACAGGTCAGACACACTGACCGTGGGGCTTGCATGTGTGTGTGTGTGTGTGTTTGGGGGCTTGATTAGGCAGAGCTGGATTGAATTGAAAGGGCAGTGACATTTTCTTGGTGGAAGGAAGCAAGCACATCTTATTGCATTATTATTATTTATATTATTATCTTCAGAGTTTCTCAGCATACGGATTGATGTGCTCCTGTGCCACCAACCTGAGAAGTGACTTTATTCTTGCTGGTATTATAACCATCTGAAATAAACGACTACATTTCCCAGCCTCACTTGCAGCTAGGGGCAGGAGAAGTCTTGGGTGGGACTTCCCTTTAGTTAGATTGCCTTTTGCTCTCACTTTCCCTGCCCCTTCCTGAAGTCTGGATGATGGCTAGAACCCTATCAGAAATCTCGGCCATGCAGCAACCTTGGAGAAGAAAGTCACACCCTCAGGATGGCCGAGCAGAAGCCCAGGAGCCGGAATCCATGATGGCCCTGGAGACCTCCTGCCTCCCCCAGCTTGCCTTCCTCTGGACCCATTTCCTGTGAAAGAAAAATCAACCTCTGTCTTGCTTATGCCCCGCTTCTGAGTTTTTTGGTAATTGAATATAAACCCAGCCCTCACTAATAGAGTTCTTACAGAACAACCAACCTAAAAAGCAAGATCTCATGGCGAGGAGCTGGTGATGTGTGTGACCTGGGGACAGGCTTAGCTAGGCACTTACTCGTCTCCAATGTAGAGCTTGGGCCAGACCTCGTTGACGTGGGTGTACTGGGGACTGCCCTTCCAGAAGAGACGCTCCAGCTCGAAGGCCCCAGGGGTACAGTAGTCCTCCGCCTCCTCGTCTGCCTTCGGCAGCAGCCCTTTGGCAGATGCGTAGGCATTCTTAAGGCATATCTTCAGTTCTCTGGAAGTCATTTCGGAGCCAAGAGATTTTCTTTCCTTTCTGCAGCTGGTTGTGAGAGAGTCAGGATTAGGGTTAGCAGGGGACAGAGGTAGGGAATGGGCCTTAGGAAGGGAAGTGGGAATAAGCTGATCTCAAGATTTGTCAGGTATTTCCCAGGCCTGCTGTGCTGCTGCTTCTCCTTCCTCGGCCACAGAGGTGAACAAGGAAGGCCATGATGGCAGTTAAACAACAACATGTCCCAACATTCCAGTCTCTTCAGAGCAAGAGTGCTGGGACCCTCTGACACAACTGGATGGAGAAGGATTTGCAGCAAACACAACAAAGTTCTTTCTGGCAGCCATCCCCTTGCCTCCTTTCTTTCAGATTTTACCTCTTCTTTCGTGCCTCCTTATCCTTTATCAGACTGGAATCTGCTGAGTTGGGCCATTTTGAACCCAAATAGGAAGGCCCAGAAGGTCCCAGACATTCTAAACTGTGGTACTCATCAGCGGCAGGGAGCCGGCGCCTACGGAAAGGCACACCTGTCAGTCCAGAGCCTGTCTAGGCTGGGCCGCCACGCACATTCTCGGGCCTTCAGGAGCCTTGGAATGGAAGGGAACACGGCTGCGTGAGGGTCCTTCAACATGGTAAGACAGTTCAAGTCAGTGTTCACAGCGCTTACACTAGGAGGCTGGCAGGTGTGTTAACCCACCAGGGGGTCAGAAGAGATGTTCCTAGCTGCAAAGCTATGTGTGCAGATTGCAATGTGTATTTGTAGAGCTTGTCAGACTCTGCAATTTGGAATGCAGGCGGAGAGTTCCCGTTGTCTCCAGGGAAATGAGTTCTCTGTGGGATTGGGTAGCCGGGGTTCCCTGAGCCGAGTGACTGATGCATCTACACTCAGACAGCCTGGGAAGGGAGGCCATACTCTTGACACTGGAGGGAAAGAGAAAAGGGTGGAGTGCCTGAGAAACGTGGAGGTGTGTGACAGGGAAAGGATGTTATTTTTTATTTAACAAGTATTTATCTAGCGCTTACTTTGTGCCAGGCACTGGTCCAGTGCTTTACAATTATTAACTCATTTAATTTTCTTAACAACCCTGTGAGGTAGGCACTATTATTATCTCCATTTTACAGATGAGGAAAATTGTGAATTGAGGATGTTTATAGCACATGGTCTTGGTCTTCCGAGAAAAAATAATTGCTGAGAGGGCAGGGATGGAGATAGCAGACACGGTGTGATGAGGGGCAGGCCAGGGCTTAAAAAGGGTTGTAGCTTCAAAGACCACTAGGATCATGTCAGAAGGACTCAACACAACTCAAAGAGCCTTCCACATGTCAAAAATTAAACAATTTGAGCATGAAAAATAAAAATAACTGCAGTGGATTGAAACACATCAAACATTTAAATTGTGATGATATGTAACACAATTATTCAGTGTTTGAAAATGCTAGTGAACCAGCTCATTACTTTAAGACAGGTGAGTGAAGGGAAAGAATCTAGCTCCTCTCTGATACAAAGTGTACTACTGGGCAGATGAGGGAAATTTTCTCTTTAATAAAGTATTCCAGATCATAAAGGAGGAAGGAAGCACCGTGTTACAACATCTAATGAGCTAATGGGTGTTGGCATTGAGCATTGACTGCTAGCAACATAAGAAGACATGATCAGACATAATAGGCCTTCTGATGGAAGAACACGCCACCGTCATGAAAGTAGTCTCGCCAAAGAAAAGCCTGAATCTTTGATCAGAGTCCTCCAAGTCTAGATCTAACATCCAATTTGCAGGAGATTCGGAGGACAGTTAAATTATACCACAGGGCCTTGTCTTTTAGAAATACAAATGCAACAATCACAGATGAAATGATGTAATGTCTGAGATTTGCTTCAAAAATAATATAGTTAGAAAAATGTAATAATGTGTGTGGGGGTGGAAGGTATAGGTGGAGGTGTGATGAGGCAGGATTGGCCATGGACGCTGGTGGTTGGAGTTGGATGATGGTTGCGAGGTAGTTACTATTTTTCTTTGTGTGTGTTTAAAATTTTCCGTAAGGTTTAAAAAGAAAAGGAAAGAGTGGAAACCACTGCCCTGAGAAATTCGATTCACTCAAGATCATAGTAGATGAATTAAAGGATCACTAGCATGTGTCTTTGGGGATTGTGACAAACCAGGATCTCTGACTTATCTGTGCAAAATCCTGAGTTGGGAGGTGGGGACAATGGGCAGCAGAGGGGACCCTATTTTGGAGCCTGTCAAAGTGTGATCTAAAGACCATCTCCCTCTGAATCATCAGGCACTTGCTAAAAATACAGACTGCTGGGTCGCAGCTTGGACTGGTAGGGGCCTATGAGTCTGTATTCGAATAAGCTTCCAAGTGAGTCTGACGCTCACCAAAGTCTGATCATAACTGCCCGAGACTGTGGCTACAGAGTCAAAGAGCTGTTACGTCAAGAGAAGAGTCGTAAGGGTGCTCGGGGTGCTTTCCATCTTCTCATCGAGTGGAGGCCAGTTCTTTAGCCCAGAATAAGGGTGCAGGGCTGGGAGGAGGGAGGGTCTGGACAACCTTAGTCTGGGCTCCTTGAAGATGGTTCCTCAGTGGTGTTTATCTCTGTAGCCTCAGTGCCTGCCATGGAGGAGGCATTCAGAAAATATTGGTTGAATGAGGAAATGGCTTCATGAATGATTTGGAATGACTGAAGGAATGACTGAGGAGGTGAGTGTATAAAGGACTGTGTGGCCTGAGCTAAGGACTCAGCCAGAGCTGCTGAGGCCTGCCTGCTGGCATTTTTAGTCACCAAGGAAAGAGTTGTTTCAAGGGATGGCCAGAAACTTCTGGGCCAGGAAGCAACACAGACACCTCCGTTTCCTAAGAGGGTAGTTACAGCTCTCTTCACTTTAGGCCCACAGGCGCCTGTACTTGGAGATGTCTGGCGCTCAGCCCATCCGTGGCACCAACTCTTTCTAATTCAAAGTGAGTAGAAGCTGGGCAGCATATTACCTAAATTGGGAGGTGCAGCCCATTTCGAACCCTGCCTGCCACTAAAGGAGTCTTCAGAAGAGGTGATTTCAGGGAGATAACCAAAGTAAACTGCATTCACAAACCTCTGCCTGCCTCCTTTGATCACTGAGGCTGACCTCACCCTTGCTGAGGCTGTTGCTCCTTTATGACACCGTGGAAGGAGCCATCCCCATCCCCATCTCCGTGCTGAAAGCCTCGGCTGGATTTCCAGACAGAAGAGGAAGTGGTGCGGTCTACCCGGAGCGGCTTGGCACGCAGAGGAGCTCTGGGATCTATTATCCTCCAACGTGCAGATTTGAGGGGGGACGAGAACAAAGCGCAGAGCCGGCCAGAAACCACAGACCTGTAATCTTTCCAAATCCTAAAGGCGGCTTGTGTGCATCCCTCTCTGCGTGGCTCCCAAATCTCTGAATCTCAGAGCGGCCGGGGAGCGTCTGTTTCCCAGATCACAGCCAAGATGGAAGGGGAAGACAAATCTGTGCTGTTTGGTTTCCATAGATTCGACCCAGAGATTAACTGCCAAGGTCTCAATGACACACACAATATCAATCACAGGCTAAATGTCATAATGAGAGCTGGGCAGGTTGTCAAGAGAGGCCTCCAGGTTCTTGTTACAGCTTCATATTTAAAGGTTTGGTCCCAGGAAACCAAATGCCAGCTTGAAGGCTACTTGGCCCAAGTGCAGCACCGGCCTGTCTCCTCCCCGTCTCGTTCCTGGAGGCGCCCAGTGGGTTACCTGGAGGACGAACATGGGTTGGGTGCTACAGAATAAAGCAGACAAAACCGAACTCCTGAGCGTGGGCAGGATACATCAGGGAGTGGTGGGGACTCTGGCAGACTGGAGAGCAAATGACCCCTCCGCGGGGGGACAGTGGCTTGCCATCTTGTATGAGAACGCAGGCCCAGATTCTCGGATATTTTTATGAGAAGTCAGAAAGCGAGAGTGTTGTGTGGGATCTGCTGGTTTTTAGCTGTAGGCAGCTGTGGCAGATGCTGTCCTTGCCTGTCCCGTTCCTCGGCTCAGATCACAGCATTAGAAATGGACAGTGCCCTTATACACAAAAGGCTTTCTTGTATTTGCACGGGCAGGCCTAGAGTATGGGGTGTTACTCCCCGAAGTCACTGGCACATGAAGGGCGGGAGTTAGTGGACACATACCCCAGTTGCTTCCACCCTGAATGTGACCGGCTTGAAGTCTGTCCTGCACAGCCTCCTGGAGGCGTTGCCTGAGCTCCAGCCCCAGCTGCCCAGAGTGGCACCCTGCTCGCTCACGCACCCTTAGCTGGCTCTTCCCTCCTGGTTTCACTTGTCCACTCCACACCAAGCTTCCTGGGGCACCTCACAGATAAACAACTTGTACCCCAAAAGGTCTGCCTTTGAAGGAACCTAAACTAAGGTGCTGCTAATTTAAAAACATTTAAAGATACTGTGGCAACAGAGAATGCAGAAGCCAACTCGTATTTGACCACGAAGGCCCGGAGTGCCATTTCCCTCTGTCATACAGTGGCCTTTCCTTTGAGGAGCAATTTCCAGGAATAATCAACACAGGGACCCTTTGTTAATTCTGACTCCACCTCAGAATTTTTGACAGTACAGCTTGCATTTAGTGAAAGGTTTTCCATGCCCAATGAGAAAAGCCTTTGACCTGAATTCAAAACTATATGTATTTTTTCAAAACTATAATTTTGACACTGTGATTATTTGACTCCATGTAAAACAAAACAAAAAATCCTATATAGTGTGTTTGTTTGTTTGCTTGTTTAGCTGAAAAACCTCATCACAATGTCAATACCGTCAGGATTCAGATTTTTTTTTCTGTTTTCTATTTTAGGATTTTTTTAATAAATATATCTTATAACGAATAATCATGTCTTTATTTTTTTTTAACTGTGTTAGCTGAACAGAACAGTCTGGGCAGGAAACTGCTTATGACTTCTGATTTGTGATTTCAACTCTGTGCGACTTGCTCCTGGGACCTGGCATTTTCCTGGGGCTCCTCTACCTCTCTGTCCCTCTCTCCCTCCAGTCACTGTCTCGTGGCCCTCCCTGCTGTCACAGCCCCAGCCGTCACTGCGGACGCACAGGTCTGCATGAGAACATCTCATTCCCCCAAGCTTTCTTTTTCTCTTTGATAAAATGGAGCTGTAATAAGGATAAAGGTGCTTTTTTAGAACAGACAAACAGAAAACCCAACCTGAACTCTTTTTGCTTCTAAAGTGGAGGAGGAGAGAAGCCGAGTCAAGAGATGCATCATTCATTTTGGTGGGACAGTGAAATCACTAAGTGGACCCCTCGGGCCTGCAGACTGTCCAGGTAGCCAGGCATGTGAGCCACAGAACAAGCCTCCTGCTTAGTAAAAATATATCATTTGAGGATCCTTCTGATGAGAAAAAGGGAAGTCCTGAAGCATGACTCGAAGTGGTGGAGTGAACCACAGAGTTAAGTTATTCTGAACACAAAAGCAAGGGAGTTCTGAACCTTCCAGAGCACTCTCAGAGAGGGTGTAGGAGCTCTGCTAAAGGGTTGGGGGGCTGGGGGCCAGAGGCAACCAGGTGAGAAGGATCCGGGGACACACCACAGGGCTGAGAACAGGGATTCCCAATGCGCACCGTTGCAGTGCCCCACAGTTGTGTCAGCTCTCTGTCACCCTAAACCTTGGGTGAAACAGTTAGACATGACAGCCAGTCATGTGTGTGGTGACTGAGAAATCGCAGGGAAAGAGGCTTTCCCTAAAAAACAAAACAGATGTTTGTGAAGCAGCAGGCACAGTATGATTCTGTTCTTATGCAAAAATACATTCCACCAAAATAGAAACACAGGCTACGTACTTATTTTAAGATGATGAAATTATATGTGATTTTTCTTTCTCTTTTTAAGGAACCATCTTTTCTAAAATTTCTGTGATAAACAGTTATTATTTGAGTATATGGAGGGGAAAATAACCGTGAGAGTTCTATTTTAGAATTGATCTGGGCATGGTAGATGCTCACCCTAAACCTTCAGGACAAGGCACTGAGTACCCTCCCAGTGAGTGTGCACTCCTTGAAGGCAAAGATGTGTCCTTCTTGAGGCCTCTGGTGGTGGCAGCCAGGTATAGGACATGTCAGAGGTCATTCTAGTCCCTCAATGCTTCTCAGGAAACCAGAGAAGAATCAATTTTTGTGGGCCCTGAAGCTTATACAATGTCTTTAAGAGAAAGAAAAACAAAGAGGGCCTTGGAAAAGGCCAGTGCCAGCTTCACTCACACATCCCCCTGTTAAGAGCTAGAGATGGGCCAGGCCAGAGAGGTCTCTGCCTTCTAGAAGTTTTTGACCTAGTAGAGTCGTTTAGAATCTCATTTTAAAAACTTCTCCTCTTCCTTTGAGGGTATTCTGTATCTGTGCATGTGTGTAATTGCATATTTGCATTCTTAATGCTTTGGGATCACCGGGGAAGGTTAGTCAGTGTTTAAATGCATGCACACCACATTTCTTCCATAACACCACCCAAGGTGGGCTTGGAATGTGCCTTGAAAAAAGGGGGAGACTAAAAATGTTATTGTGGTTGGGTAAATTATTAGGATAGTAATACTTACTGCTGGGGTATGTGGAGAGACAGGATTTGGCAGCAGTGTACGTATATAAATAGACATATTTTTAATTTACTACAAGTCGGTGCTTGTCTTTATGCATCTTAAATCTACAAAAATTATCCCAACCAGGAAATAAAAGTTGTGGATTTTTTAGAAATTAAAACTTGGATGTGAAAACCCAGGAATTTTTTGTTGCCAGTAATTTAATTCCTAATGTATCAAACATAATCCAAGTTTAACGGGCTCTTTTTTCCTCATGGATCCTGGCACGTACATTAACAGGAGGCAATTATGTGAATTAATATAAACTTCTTTTATTGAAAAAAACAAAAGCCTTCATTTAAGGAGGTAATTTAATATTCCTTCTACGATGGTGTTGATGTCATTAACTTGTTTGATTAACTCTTCAAATGGTTTCAAAGTGCTTCAGGGTGGTAATTTATGAACTCCTAATTGATTTCCCCCAATCTTGGTTTGGCAGGGTTAGGCCTCTCGGAAACCATGAGAAGGCTGGAGGCCCACTCGCAGCTTCCTTCTCAGACAAGGGGGCCGGCCAGGATGGACTGCACCCCTGTGGCCCAGGCCCTGGTGGGGCAGACGAGGCTCTGGCCCAGGAGCCAAGAAGCTCTGACGTCTGACCAGGCCAGTTGTGGTTCCTGACTGGGGAGCAGCTGGGCCTTTGCTTCCTCTGAAGATGTGTGAGAACACTGCAGGCAGTTTCACAGCTCATGAATTCGGGAATAGATGGCCTTTTCGTTCATGTCTTTCAAGAACCATTTCCCAATGTGCATCACCTCAGAACATGAGGCTTCTTTGTTCAGAGCAAGATGAAGGAGGGTAGAATATGCCAGTGTGGCCCTCATCATGGGCCTGACACCCCTCACTTCCAATGCAGGTGGCCATTCCTCACTAGGCCTATCTCTTGCTGCTGCACAGAGGGGACTGTGGGCCTTGAGAAAGCTGGGGGCCAAGTGCCCTCCTCTTAAAGCTGCCACAAAAGAAATCAAGACCGTGGCAGGACTCAGAGAAATCATATATGGTTGGTTACTTTTACCATGTGCCCAGTGATTATCTACTCTTAAAACCTCCTAGACAAAGAATAGCTGCCCCCACTTTACAGATGAAAACAAACAAATAAACAAACAAACAAACAACAAAATGAGGATCAGAGAGGTTAGTAACACAGCACCAAGCTAGTAAGTAGTGAGGCTGGGACTCAACCCAGGCAGCCAGGCTTCCCAGCCCATGTCAACTGAGAGGTCACTCTATTCTTGGTCACAAAGTATGTGCTCCTGAGGGCAGGCCTGGACCTACCCATTTTGTATGCCTTCCTCCCTGATGTGAAGCACAGAGGGGTGTGACGTCATGGAAAGGACTCTCACTAGCCTCGGAGTCTCCCGTATATGGGCCTCAGGGTCCTTATCTGTAAACGGGGATAACGGCCGCCTCCATGGTTGTTGGATTAAATGAGATCATGTAAGTTCTTGGCCCATCAACACAGACTCAGAGAGTGTTTCATGAAGGGGGAGCAAGGAGGCAAGGGGAAGTGTTGGGAGCCAAGTTCTGAGCCAAGGGTAGGCAAGACTGACTGGAAGAGTTAGGCCGGGGCTGAGGGTCTCTGTAGGGTAGTTGTGGCACATGGGATGGGTATAAGTAAGGCTGAACACCCTTCTGTGGGTGATGGGGCTTAATTGCTCCTGTGTAAAGTGTAAGCAAGGCTTTGGGAGGAGGAGAAAGGCCTCTCACCAGCCTGTTAATATATGCTGGCGGAGCCAGCTGCTACAGGCTTGTCCTCCTATTTACTGTGGCCCAGGACCATCAAGCATCACTGGACTTGAAAATTCAAATGCCATCTGCTCTGGAGCCAGGCTGAAGAGGACACAGGAAGAGTTTTCAGGGCCCACTGAGTGCCCCCTAACTCTTCAGACCCCCTCCCACATCCCACTTCCATCCCCATGCCCAAAGCTCTTTCCTCGTATAGGACTCAGCTCAACAGCCCTTCGGGTGTCATTTGCTGGGACCAAAATGATTTTGTCATGAAGAGAACAAGGCGGTGGCCACAAGGGAAAAGTCAGGACACTAGAACAAGCTCCGAGTACCAGGGACCCTCAGGTGCTGGGGCTTTAAGTGAGAAGGCCTCCCCCCACACACTCCTCACGTCCCCTCCCTTCTCACTCCGTTTTCCCCTTGGAATATTTTCAGCTTGTTTGAACATTAAGAGCCTCCCACTCCCAACAGCTCTTGGGTTCCAGGCCCATGAGACACCATGGGGGCCACAGGACAAGGACCCCAATGGGATGGCCCTGGTCTGAGATGAAGGACACCCTCCCACCTTCCTACTTACATGTCTCGGTCCAGTGGCTCTGCCCGTTCATGACCCAGTCTCCCCGCATTCACCACGGCTACATCCCACCTCATCCTCCCAACCACGACTGGGAAAAGCTGAAAAATACTACCTCCGTCCAAATGCCGTTTAGTGTTACCCAAGACTTAGGAAGGAAGAATTCTTACGGGTGGGATTTGAGTACTTATTTGTGATCTGTGCTGCTCGACACATGGTGGGAGTCACTCCGGTGTCTATCCTCTGCTCCCATTGGGACCATTTCCCTTCCACTGGCTAAGGAGACAAATGTAGACCTTTCTAGAACGTGCTACAATGCATCCAATGCCTCAGAAGGAGCTGTCACCTGCCCTATTATCCTTTAGAAATGGTCATCGAACTGGGAGCTCAGATTTGGAGAAAGGGAAGTAGAGAAAATTCCACCGAGAAAAATTCCACTCTAGAGAGAGACGGACAAGACACTTTTCACACTAAAAAGATGTCAGCCGTTCTGTCTCTCCAGAAACAGGGTGGAGAGGGGGCTTCTAGTTCCTACACCCAGCCCCCCAAAGGACATTTGGCTGAACCCAAGAGGTGCCAGCCTCACCATCCAAAGGCCTTACCTGTGCGTGCCGGGGCCTGGCTGAGTCAGGAGGTGCTGGTCCATGGGGCGTGTGGCGCCGCACGCCCGGCTACTCAGACTGGCATCTGAGAGCCTATTTTTAGGGTCAGATCTGCTGACGCTGACCTTGTCTGCTGCCCAGTCTGAGAAGAGACCCGTGGCGTCTGCCTGCAAAGTAATTTACCGATGTGACCTGAAACCCTTGACTTTGAGAGTCCTGGACGTAGAGCCCACACACTTTTTCCTGGCCCAGCCACAGAGTCAGGACATATGACCGCCAAGGGGGGAGGGGGACAGGCAGGGGATTTTCCAGCTTTTTTTCCTGGGATGGACGAGGCCAGGTGTCTGCAGGGCCCTGCCCTGGGCTCTGTCCTAGGACAGTTGGGACAGGAGGTCTGCGCACTGGCGCAGAGCCTGGGGTGGGGGTGGGGGGACCAGGGGCACCCAGCCTGGAGAAGAACTCTCATTCTAGTCCTCCCCGGGGGTTTATGGAGCCATCTCTGTGGAGGTGGGTGGAATGGATACCACATCGTGTGGAGCAATAAAAGAAATGACCCCAAGAGAGACTCTGAGCTTGGTTCACTCATAGTGTCGCTTCCCGTGAGACCTTTGGCCACTGTCCAACCCTACAGGGCTTCAGTGGGAAAAATAATGCCATCCTCTTATGTTGTTAGAAAGGCTAAATGACGTACAGTATGGAAAGTACTTAGTGCCTCGCATATGCTGAACATTTTTTAAAATGCTAGATGGTATTAGGATGCCAAGAAACTTCTGAATTCAATGGTCATTCCCAGATCTCTCTTCTTGGCAGTTCCTTCTCTCAACCTCCCACCTCTCTGGCTCCAGCCTTTTCTGCTCCAGGATCCCCCCATCCGCCCAAAAGCCCTACTACTATGACCCTCCTTTTTAGTGTTGAGTGACTTAGTCCTGCCCAGGCTTCCCTAATTTTCTAGTAAAATCTTTCCAGGGCTTCCTATAGTTCTTTATAATGAATGATATGGCTTTCTACCCTTCCCCATTCTCGTCACCCGCTTTGGGGTGTACTGTAATGTGTGAAGGATTGGGGGAAGTGGGGAGGGGGTCACCAGTCTCCATGCATCTTCCACCTAACAGGGTCCTCTTGTGTTGGGTTATCAGATTGTCCTCTGCAACTTTGTAGTCAGCAAACCAAAGATCTTCCTCACAATTTGCTTGTTGAGCTCCTGCCAGTTTTATTTGAAATGGTTATTTCTACTAGTATTTTTTTATTGTGAAACTGATCAAAGGCTTAGATTTTATTGATTTCTTGATGCAAAGAATATTCACAAGACAGAGACTCAGAATCCGAGTGTACAAGGAAGTGAAAATGTCAGAGTTCAGGTGTCCCTGCTGTCAAGTGCAGCAGAGTCAAAAGGCCCTTCTGCAATTAATCCAAGAACCGAAGGAGTCAGAGCTGCTGGGACTGACAAAGGCCGGAGGAAGATTTCTGTCTAGCTGGGAGCCCAGCTCCAACCCCAGCCCAACTCAAGGGCTAAGGAGGCAAGAGGGGCCCCTGAAGATATAGGTTCAGCAGGGGCCAAAAATCAAAATATCTAGAGACATCTGAGATAGATGATTGACAAGAGATGGGGATAATATTTCATTACACTGTCTAGGAGGATGTTCACATTAATAAAGCCAAGGAAAGAATTAGAT
This sequence comes from Lyroderma lyra, assembly GCA_004026885.1. Lineage (NCBI taxonomy): Eukaryota > Metazoa > Chordata > Mammalia > Chiroptera > Megadermatidae > Lyroderma > Lyroderma lyra. The sequence continues at coordinate 112,700 of PVJL010000987.1, read as the reverse complement.
GGATGGCCACATTATCACCTCCATTAGAATAGACCCTAAGTGTGGTTGACCAGCAGACTGGTGACCCCCTTCCCATATCACATACACCACCAAGCCATCACACATTAAAGAATGCACAAAAGAGGGTGACGAGGATGGGAAAGGGTGGAAAACCACAGCATTGATTATGAGGAACTATAGGAAGCCCTGGAAGATTATTAGAACAGAGCACTGGTGGTGGCTAAAGACACCTGATCTGTCTTCTAGTAGCTGAAGGGCTGACCTGTGATAGAAACGGTCGCATTCTCTGTACAACTCTAAGGGCAGAACTCAGGTCATGGATCGATGCCCCAAGCGCTGCCTTGTGTGGATGCAGCAAACACATCATTCTGCCAGATGGTAACCACGGTCTCTGCTCAGAGGTATCTCCAACTACTCCAGACTCCACGGATAGTCCACCAGGACTCTGTGCAACAGCAAGCTACACTAGTGCATGTGAAGTGTGGCCTGTAGAAACAGCTGTCACTGTCATTGTAGCTTCTTAGGAACTTATCTATGGCAGTATTTGACCTACTTTTCTCCCTATCATGCCATTTCTCTGACCCAAGTGATTTTCATTAGCAAATTCCTTTCCTCCAGAATCTCCCTCTACTTTTAAAATTTTCAGATATAGGTAGACAAGCTCTTTGTCCCATCTTCTCTGAATCAGAATTCCATGTAGGCACAGTGGCAAGGTGTGGCAGAATACATTCCGCCTCCAAAAATATCCACATCTTAATCCCTGGGACCTGTGAGTAAGTGTTATAAGGCAAAGGGGAATTAAGGTTGCAGGTGGAATGAAAGTTACTAATCATCTGACCTTAAACTAGAGAGAGAGTATCTTCGATCATCCAGGTGAGCCCCATGTAATCACAAAGGTTCTTGGAAGAGAGAGGCAGAAGAGGAGGTTGGAGTGATGCAATGTAAGGACTCAACTCCCTGTTGCTGGCTGTGAAGGTGAAAGAGGAGCCACGAGCCCAAGAACAACCTCTAGAAGCTGGAAAAGGCAAGTAAATGGACTCTGCCCCAGAATCTGCAGAAGGAATGTAGACCTGCCAACACCTTGATTTTAACCCAGTGAGACCATGTCAGGCTTCTGACCTATAGAACTATAAGATAATAAAAGTGTTGTTTTGAGCCCCTACCTTTAAGGAAATTTGGTAAAGCAGCCAAAGGAAACTAATACATGGGATTTGACTAATACATGACATTTCTGGGCCCAAAAGATCCAGGGGTTTCTGGGCCTCTGTGTACAACTGACATTATGTGGATACTGAGTCCAGCTAGAGCCAGGGGAGAGAGGGTGCCCTCCCAGAGGGAACCCAGAGAGCTGAGGCCACATCTCAATGGCAGACATTTGTGGTCTGATGGCTGTAAGTCCTCTGCGACCCCTAGAGGTCTCTCTTCTTTCATGTTAAAAAAAAAAAAGCAAAGCAAACAGACCAGAGCCTACGTTCTGCAGGAAGATGAGAGCTCTCCCTAACATCTTGAAGGATGGTTCTCTGGGAGAGGTATAGGCAGGATGGCTTTCATTTCTCCTGAGTCTGTCCCACTGTAGCCTGCATGTCTCTCTGTACCCTTGAGGGCACCCTCTGGCCTCTCACTCCTTCAACCTGCACCCCAAGCTTGACACCACCCTCTTCTGTTCTTCCACCAAAGCACCACTCACCCAAGGCCATTGTGTGTGGCAGAGGGGACCACTGCACAGAGTAGGGGACAACTCCAAATTCAATGTCTAACCTCCCTATTCTTAGAAAATGGTTGATTAGGCCCCATTTGTGACTAACACCACATCGGCCACAGAAAATGTGTTTTCTGTTCTTTAGCTCTGTGTCTTCAAACCAAAGGCAACTGAGTCTGAATTCCATGATGGTGGGTTGTATTGCCCCCCAACCTTGGAGCATGGGGAGGATTTGAGCTGTGAAAGTGCTTAGGTGAGAAAAAAGATGGCTTATTCCACTAACCCACTCATCTGCTCAGACAGAGAAACCTGGTAATGCTTGAGAGTCCGTTGTGTCTCTGTGTCCTGCTTCAGGGTTCTGGAGGGGACCTGGAATTAGCATGATATTCCCAACAGTTGCACAACAGCTGAGGAATATTTTAGTATATTAAACGATTCATAATATTCTTTAAAATGTGTATACGAGGGCTGTCCGGAAAGTATCCAGCCATGTAATATGAAAACAGAGGCATTTATGGCTGGGTTTTTTCCAGACAGCCCTTGTATGCTGGTCTATATGTAATACCTGTGAAGTGTAATGCCAGTTCTTTACACTGACCTCTAGAATTGTCAATAATTTTATTTTATAACAATGGTTTATAAGATTTAACAGAAGTTCCAAAGAAGTGAGTTAAGATATTCCAGTTCATTTATATCATTTTGATTTAAAACTTTGATATTCAGTAATTACATAGTCCCTTTTATTTTTAATAGAAGCTATGAATGTCTTAGAAAAGGAACTCTTGAAAATATACATGGAAATCATTTTAATTTTGTTGTTTTCATTTAGTTTACATTTTGATAAAAATAATATTTACATTTGTTCACTTCGAGTTCAATGGCATTTTATTTTTGAGTCTTCAGATCAGCGCTGTGCAATAGAATATAAAGCAAGGCATGTAGGTAATATAAAATTTTCTAGTAGCCACATTAAAGAGTAAAAAGAAACAGGTGAAATTAATTTTAATAATGTATTTTTTTAATCAACTATGCCCCAAATGTTATCGTTTCAACACGTCAATATGAAAAATTATTGAGATATTTGGCATTCTTTTTTCCATACCAAGTCTTTGAAATCTATGAGTATTTTATTAATATACTAGAGTATATCTCAACTTGGACAGCCACATTTCAAGTGTTCAGTAAACCATGGGGCTGGTGACTCCAGGTCCAGGTCACTGAAAATGAGACAAATTAGTGTAGTGATGGGAAGTGCGAGGGGGTTTCCATTGTCCTACTGCCCAGAACTGACCTACCTCCTTCCCACTGGATAACAACCAACTTTCCCTCCTCCTCAGCCTGGGTTGTCCCCAGTTAAATGGTGTTGTATGGGTGTACATTGGAGGTTTCTGTGGCTCATCTGGGAGTTTGCTGGCAGCTGGCCAGGCCATGTCTATCCTGGAGCTGTCAGTCTTGACTCTGATGGCCCAGTGATGTGAGGGCATTGTATTAATATTTGGAGAGAGGGCCCAAGGGCCAAGGGTGCTTCTCTGAAATTGAAACCTCTGTGTATGTTCGTGGCTGTCAAACCACTGGGCATGCCTGCTACCAGCCTCCCTCTGGGGGCTCTGGAGCCTTTAGGACACAGGGCATGGGCAGGTGTCCCCCTCAAAGTCCCCCTTTCCCAGGAGACTGAATGCCATTTGAGTCCTGCTCCAGTCTGTCAGTATTCTCAGCAAATGAGTAAATTGTGTTTCTATTAGAACTTCTGTCTTCCCGCCAGGACTTGTTTATTTTGCAGATAGATAGCTATTTCCTCTTCATGGCCTGTTAGTGCATCAAAGTGACATTGATGAGGCTTGACAGGGTGATTAGTCATGTGTGGGAGGCAAGAGACCCAAGGAGTGAAGGATGTGTGCTTTGAAAATGTAGGGACTTGGGTTCAAATCCTCCCCCTGTCATTCACTCTGAGCTGGTGTGAATCCCTCAGCTTCTTTGTGCCTGTCCTGTCATCTGTCTGTTGAGAATAGCAACAGGTTCTGCCCTTGGGTTTGTGAGGATTTTTTTTTTTTTTTTTTGCTTTTTGGTATGTGGGTAGCTCCCTGACTGGGAACCGAACCCAGGCTGCAGCGCTGACAGCGCCGAAGCCTTAAGCCACTACACCATCAGGGAACTCCCATTGTGAGGATTTAATAAGATAATACACATAAAGCTCTTGACTTGGAATAAGCAACCAGCCCATACTAGTAGCTGCTGCTCTTCTCACTCTCTCCCAACTCTGGTTAATTGTTTTAGCTCCCATTGGGTAGATCAAGATATCTGAGAACATTTATCTGTAAAGATACATGTACCCCTGTGTTCACTGCAGCATTATTCACGCTGACCAAGACATGGAAACAACCAGTGTCCTTCAATAGTTGACCAGATAAAGAAGATGTGGTATATATAAACAATGGAATATTATTTGGCCATTAGAAAAGATGAAATACTTGCAAGAACTTGATAGTCTCATGCTAAGCAAAATAAGTCAGACAAAAAATGTTGAGAACCATATGACTTCACTCTTATGTAGGATATAAAACTAAAAAGTAACAAAGGAGCAAGACAAACAAAGAAACAAAAACTCATAGACACAGACAACAGTTTAGTGGTTACCAGAGAGTAAGGAGCAAGGGGGGTTAGTAGAAGGAAAAGGGGGTCAAATATATGGTGATGGAAGGAGAAGAGACTCTGAGTGGTGAGCACACATTGCAATCTATAGATGATGTATTATGGAATTGTATACTTGAAACCTATATAATTTTACTAACCAATGTCACCCCAATAAATTTAATTTTAAAAGGATATCCCTAAAGAGGATTAAATTAACAGATCATTGTGTTGGGAGCTGAAATCTCCCTGGAAATTCAGAAGACATTTACTGAGGTGAGGCCTTATTCTGTGTCCAGGCCTTGTTCTAGCAGCAGGCAGCAAGACAGGGAGGCAGGAAATCAGGGCCTGGCTTGGGTGTACTCACTGTCCGGTGGGAAATCAGGCCCCTAAGCACACACTGGCGGCTCAGTTAGTGAGGCCTGTGATAAAGGAAGGGTGCACGAGAGTTGCTGGAAGAGCTGAGAGGCTCAGGAAAGACACTTGGAGGAAGCCAACTTGGGTACTGGAGGAAGAAGCTGGATGGGAGTGTCAGGTGATAAGGTGCTGGTCATCCATGGACCCAGGAGGCACTCAACAAACACTTGAGAGTGATATTACTCCAAACTGCCATGGACATTTTAGTTCAGTGATAGGCATTATTCAACCCCTGATAGTTGGGTCATGATAGGTACTTTGAGCAAATCCCAGTTATTAATATATTTCAGAAGCATTGTTTGGGAGGGAAAAAAGGATAATATATAGGCTAAATTGAGCTCAATTTTAGGAAGGGTTAACTTTGACATATTGTGCAATGTACTCTGATCAGTCAGGGTCCAATGTGGGACAGAACTCACCAGGGATGGTTTAAATCAAAATATGAAAGGACTGCATACCAAGTGTGAGCAGGGTTAAGGGAATAACCAAGGGATGCAGGAGCACCCAGAAAGTAGAAATAGTGGAAAGCCAAGGGACACAAATGTGGCTGTGAGCCAGCTTCAACCCAACAGATGAGGACAACACTCTCAGGAATGGCAGAGCAGAAACGAGGTGGAAGGAACCTGGGTCCCTCCCTGTATGACCTTGGAGCTGAGTCACCTTGACGGTGTGGACCACCCACCCACCTGTGTACAGTGATGTGAGAGAAATAAACAGCTGTCTGAGCCACTGTATTTTGGGGTCTCTGTTACAGTAACTTAGCCTGTACCCTACTGTACTCAAAGGCCATTGTGGTTGCAATAGAATGAGTGAGGGAAAGAATTTAGTGGACAAGAGCCTTGTAGCCAAGTGAGGAGTTTGGATTTTATTCTAAGGAGGATGGTTACATGATCTGATTTGCATTTTAAGAGAAACATTCTGACTGGTATCTAGGGAATGAAACTTGGTAAACAAAAAGTAGAGGCTGGGAGACCAGCAAGGAAGCTATTCTGGTTATCCCAGAGAGATGCTGGTGGCTTGGTCCAGAATGGTAGCAGCAGATGTGAGAAGTGGGTCAGATTCTAAGTATGTTTTGATGGTAGATTATAAAGCATTACCTGATGAATTTGACTTTGAGGGATTTATATGTTCAGGAATAAGTGACAGACTATAAGGTGCTTAACACAGGCCATAGCACTTAACGATTATTTATATAAAGGCTTTCTGACCCTTCTGATATAACTTTTCCTCATACAAGAGACTGATGAATTGGGTTAGGAAAGAACCCCATGTGTTATTAAGCAAATCACTACTTTGCTCTCTGTGCATGTGGTCTCAGACTGTCCCTGAGATTAGTCATGGGGAGGGAGGTCAGTGAGCATGGCCCAGACCCAAAGAGACCCTCATGGATCCAGCTTGGAACAGATAGAAAATTCTCTCACTTTGCTCATCCCTGTGTAGCTCCTACAATGAGGTAGGCACTGCTTTAGAAACAGGGAGAAGAAGCAAGCTACATTACGTCACTGCCCTGATGTTGCTGCTATTCTTGCCACTAGGAGGTACAAAAAAGGTGTCTTTATTTTTCTTTAGCTCTTCTAATCTTCCTTACAAGCCCCACCCTACCCTGCTGGGAATTGAAGACATTTAAATGTGCTAAATAATAATTTAAATCTTTTGCCCCAAGATGGATTATGAATGTACATTTGAGTTATTGCAAGAGCAAAGGTTAGGAGAAGGCCTCGATGCTCTGGGGTCCCTTAAGCCTGGATACTGTTCAGGTTGGACAAAATGATCTCCTTCTAGAATCCTAAATAGGTAAAAAGCAAAGGACACACATGCACACACACATGCACGCACGCATGCACACATGTACGCACACACACACATGCACACACACATGCACACACATGCAAGCACACATGCACACATGTACGCACACAAGCACACACACGCGTGCACACACACATGCACGCACACATGCACGCGCACATGCACACACGTGCACACACACATGCACACACACACATGCACACACGCACACACATGCATGCACACATGTACGCACACAAGCACACACACGCGTGCACACACACACGCACACATGCACGCGCACATGCACACACGTGCACACACACATGCACGCACGCGCGCACACGTGCACACACGCACACACGTGCACACGCGCACACACGTACACATGTGCACACGTGCACACGCGCACACGCACACGCACACATGCACATGCACATTCACACTTTTCAGTTTGTCCCCAGAACACTGATTTAGGTAATAGGTGGCACCAGCCCTAGGCCTCAGTGCCAGCCACCCCCTCCTCTATCCCCTTCTCCAACCGCCCACTTTCTTTATTACCAGAAAATCCTCTGGGTGTCCTCATACCGGACTTGGCCTCCCTTCCCCATTTCTCTGGAGCCACATGGCAAGGTAACTTCCAGGTAGTGTTGACTGGTTTGCAAATACATTTTTAAGTATGTCCTCTGAAATATTTGGAACATATTTATACTAAAAAATTGTTTCTTAGCTGAATTCAAATTTAACTGGTGTCCTATATTTTATCTGGCAACCCTACTTCTAAGAAACTTGGTTATAGGGGAGAGGAATGAAAAACACAGCCATTTAGTATTTTCAAAATATTATGCCTGATATAAGGCTTATTCCCTGCTGGCCTCTTGGCTGGGCAGACTTAGCGGGGCTTTAGGAAGAAAGAGGCTATCCCCCACCACCTCCCTAGCATGGGCTGTTCCCAGTCTCTCAGAGGAGCCCATCATGTGTGTTGTGTTAGGGGCAGGGGGATATTGAAGGAACCCACTTTGGCTTTCTGCCCTTTTCCCCCCAATCACACCAGGCAGGCCTCCCTGGGATGTGGGTAGCCCCATCCTGCTGGCAAAGCGATTGCTTACCTAGAACTTTTATGAGGACATTTTTATTGAGCTGTAATTGAAAAGGAAAAAAAAAAAACTCCCAAACGTTCCAGATTTTTCTCATAAGCCTGCTTCAGGCGTGTGTGTGTGTGTGTGTGTGTGTGTGTGTGTGTGAATGCTCATAGACTTTAGCCAGACCACACCAGAGTTTTCACTGAAAAAATGAAGAGGTTTTTGTGTGTGTGAGAGACATTCAATTTTTCTCTCTTCATTCCTAAATTAAGGACCAGAATATAGATGAGCTGGGAGTCTGGAGAGCCTGTGAAACCTCTTTTCATTAAGCAAATATTCCAATGTTTGGAGAATTAAGGTTTTATGTAAGAGGGCTGCATTTGTCATTATAGCCTAATATCCTAATGTAAGTTTGCAACCATATTTAAGAAACCTGTAATAGAATGCAGAGCCTCTTATGTATGTAAAACTGCTTGGCAAAAGTTTATAAATCATATACATCTATTTAAAAGGATGTGAAAGTAAATCCAGATGATGGCCTTTTAGAAACAGGCTGGTGGTGAGTGCCCTGTTGTGCCCCATTGACATTGTGAGAAGCTGCAGGAAAAATCTTGAGTCTCTCTTAGGGTCTGTGTGAGCAGTCCACCCCCACCCCCACCCAGGAAGGCTAAAGATCCAGATCTATTTTCCCCAAGTCCCTGGTTATCTCAGAAGGAAGGGAAAAAAAAAGAAGCAACCCAAGCTTTTGTTGAGCACCAACTATGTGCCAGACATGAGGCTGATTCTCTATTTCCATCCTTACAACAGACCCGTGTAATACTATTATCCTTTCCATTTTTACACTGCTCAGGCCCACACAGCTGGTTAAAGGATGAAGTCTGAATGAAGTCCTGCATGTCCAAGGCTCCTGTTCTTCCTGTCACTCCATTCCCACGCAGGCTTGGTGGTGGTGATAGGGATCTATGTTATGATCTCCATGGATAGAGACGTATTGCTACTTCTTAGAAGGGATAAAGCTGGATTGAGAGTGACAGAGGTCAAGCCAAGCACTTCTGTGTGGTGGCCATTTCTAAGACAGACCTAACCTATTGTCCTGCAAAACGGTCTCATTCTTGTCAGGCAATGCCTGTGGTCTGACTGAAGTTCACGAAAAGAATAGATGAAGTTTTTCAGGTGCCAAAAGAGAAGATTCACAATCAAGTGACCTCAGCGATTCATTGTAAGAACACACTTGGAAACACGAACTCTCCTGGGGAATGGGAATGTCTCCCAGGATTCACTGGGACTCTAATCACCAGGCTAACGTGAGGCCACATCAGGTGCAGCCTGCTCCTCAGGCTGAGGCTCTGGCTCTGTTGGGCTCTTCTCTACTTGGCTTCTGATATTCCTGTCCCTACCAGCTGACTCCCTCTGCTTCTCCATGTCAAGATTTCTCCTACCCATGGCTTCTGCCTCCTGACTTCCCTCTGGTACCTCCCCACCCATCCTGCGACCTCCAACTCTGTTTGCCCCTCAAACTCTCCCCAAGAGAGATGACCTCACTGAGTCGCAATCTTGTCCAGAAAAGAATACCATCAATGGCAGTCTCTTACATCAAACTGTCCCACAGGCCTCTGGCCACCTGTGGGTCAGAAGATGTAACAGTTAAGATTAGGTTTGGCTGCAAGTAACAGAGACTTGAAAAACAATGGTTTAAACAAGATAGACATTTCTGTGTCTCTCATGTGTGAGGGCAGAGGCAGTTCAGGCCTAGCAAGGAGCCTAGCCACGTCGTTCGCACTCCAGGCAGCACCATGGAGCGGGAATCAAAGGATACACACCTTCCCTTTTAAAGGGACTTATCAGAAGTTCCACATAATTATGCTCATTGGCACAGCATAGTCACTTGGCCACACTTACCTGTAAGGGAGGTTGGGACAGGTTCTACTTTAGCTGGGTGCATTGCCACCCAGCTAACAACTGAGGTGTCTTTTGTTTGTTTTTACCAAAGTAGAAGGGGAGGATGGACATTGGGACCAAGCAGAAGCCTCTGCCCGGGCGCCCAACCTGATGCAACTGTCTATGGCCAGGACAGCAGAGCCTTGTGGTAGAGAGCGTATGGGGTGTGTGTGACCAGTCCTTGCAGGGATGCTGCAGAGAGCACAACTGTGTGGTATGGTCTAAAAGGAACTAGGAGGTCCCCTCATGCCATGTCCAAGTTTCCTCTCAGTAGTCCTGCCTGTAAATTTATTATTCAAGTGAAGCAGTGCCTTCCCTGTTAAAGCATCCTGGGAAAAATTCACCTCTCCTCAGCTCTTTATACTTGTATGTGTATTTTCTCATGTCTGCCTAATGAGCAACCCTCCTCCCTAGTCACTACCAAACTTAGATGGCCCTAGAGGTCAATGGCACTAAGCTGGAGCCCTCGGAGTCTTAAAAGCTAGTTGACAGGGTTCTAGTTCTGGGTCCCAGAAGCCCCACTGCAGGCCCAGAAGGTACAGGAGGCCAGACCAGAACCTGCACAGGGATGTGAAAGGAAAAGTGTTTGGAGGGAGGGAGGGCACACAGTGGGCTGATGGAAGGCTCTGAAGTAGCAGCTGGGGGACAGGAAATCTCAGAGGAGGGGAGATTCCAGCAGCTCCCAAGAAGAGAGGACCAGGCTGACAAAACATCAAATGGCTCAGGAAGCATGGATAAGGAGATTAATGCAGAAACCTGGGGAATAAGCTGAGAGGAGTCGAGTTATCTGAGGAAAGAAGAAAATTGGTAGCTGGTTCCTCTTACCTGTGAGGGAGGGAGTACCTGAGTAGGCAGGGGTGGGTGCGATATTTCTCTTTGAGTTGTCCTCAAACCAGGGTTTCCCAAGGCACCAGTGACTGCAGAGCCCATACTGTGGCTGCCCTTGGTGTGAGAGGGAATGGAGGAGGCAGCTGTGAAGGCCAGGCCGGAAGCTAGAGGCCAGCACACCTATAGGGGCCTCCTGGTGGTCAAGAAGTCTTTGGCTGCTCAATAGGAGTCTGCTGGCCTTGAAGGTAAAGCAGTTAGAGCTTAGGACAGCTTGGGGGAAAAGTGGGGAGGGAGATTTTTCTTTCTGGCAGTCTCTCCACCCTGCCCAGCTGGAGGCCTTTGCCCCAATAGTCCCCTGGGTCCCTAACCATCTGCCCATCTCGAGTGAGGATCTGAGCAGACATAAGTCAGGGCTCTATTATCATCTATATTCATGGAACCTCATCATCACACATTCGGCCTGGGCGAGGATAGATCTGATTCTTCTGTCCTTTTCTCATTCACCCATTCCTCCAGAGGCTATTGTAGTGGTAAAAAACCAGGGCTTTTCATCAGACCTGGCATTGCCACTGTGATGGTTATTTCTTTATATGTAACGAACTACTCCAAAATTTAATGACTTGAAACAAGAGCATTTTTTTTATATCTTGTGATTTTGTGGGTCTTTAATTCAATCCAGCTCAATGGACCATTCTTCTATTCCACATGGTATTGACAGAGGTTGCTTGGTGGTATTTAGCTGGCAGATGTGCTGGTCTGAAGGATCCAAGAAGGGGTCACTCAAATGTATTGTGCCTTGGCCAGGAAGGCTGGAAGGCTGGACTCAGCTAAGACTGTCAACTAGTTTGTCTTCTCAAGGCCTCTCTAGCATGGTGGTTTGGGGGTAGGTAGACTTCTTGCACAGCTCAAGGCTCCCAAAGAGTGTTCCAAGAGACCCAGGCAGAAGTTGCAAGGTATCTTATGACCTAGTTTCAGAAGTCCCAGAATGCCACTTCTGCCCAAAATTCTAATGGGAAGCAAGTCACTAAGGTCAACCCAACGTGAAGACTCAGGAAGTACTCAAGAACACAAGTGGTAGAATAATTCTACCACTGCTAGCTAAGTAGACTACAGAAAGTTTACTTAAACTCTTTGAGTCTCAGTTTTCACATCTGTAAGATATGAATATTAATAATAATATCTGCCTCTTATGGTTTATAAAAATTAAATGATTATTTATTACTGATATCAACACCTGCTGTGGAAAAGTCTGCTCATGATCATCAATATCTGTGGTTTCATCTTCTTCCTGAGCACCATGCTAAACTACATTTCCCAGCCTCCCCTTGAGTTAGGTGTGACCTCATGACTGAGTTCTTGCCCATGAAACTAGAAGGAAGTGATATATATCTGGCTTCTTATATCACCTCCATACTTGCTTCCCTCCACCCCCTACCCTCACCATCAACCAAAGTTGTGAGAGAAAAATAAAGTTTTGTTTGTCAGAGCCATTAGCCTACGCTGACTAATACACTGGTACCTAATAATCACTCAATTAAAGTGAGTTACCTGGCCTAAGCTCTTTGCACCTATATTACTGGCTGTATAATGGGGGTGATAGGATTAAATGAAATAATGTATAATTTGAACTATTGGCTTAGCTTCTCTTTGATCACAGTTATTTCATCTAAACACTATAAACTGGGTCATCATTACCGTTTTTCTTGAAGCAAGATTATCCATATTAAAGCCTCTTGAAGGTTTTAAAAGGATAATGTGAATTTGCAGTATTTTAGGCCTAAAGCCAGTAATAATGGTACCATTTTAATTCAGAATAGTTCTTAAACTTCATTTGATGATAGGTTTCAAAATGTAAATATATAGATTAGGATATTTCCAATTTTAAAAATTAGTCAATTTATTTTTTATTTTTAAAATTAGGAAATATTTTTTAAAATAAAAAAAAGAAAAGAAAAGACAAAACACCTATATTCCCACAACTCAATATGGTCAAATCTTAACATTTTTTCATATTTGATTTTTTTTCCAAAGAAATAAAGCATTCTGGATGAAAGTGAAAAAAAGAAAAATAAATGATGCATCTAAAGCACTTAGCATAGTGCCTGGCATATGTAAAGCAGTCATTAATTGTGAGCAAATTTTTAACTTTTTATTTTGGAATAATTTAAAAATTACAGAGAGTTATAAAGATAGTAGAAACTTCTTATATACCCCTCACCCAGTTTCCTCTAAAGTTAACTTCTTACATAAACATGGCATATTTATCAAAGACATAAAAATTGGTGTAACAGTATTATCTAACTCTTCCAAAATTTCACATTTTTTTCTACTTAATGTCCTTTTTCTATTCCAGAATTCAATCCAGGATACCATACTGCATCTAGGTCAGCTGATTTTTTCCCCCAGAGGTCAGCTAATTTTTAATCATTCATTCATCCAGCATACTGAGAGCACTACCAGCTTTTAGTCTAAGACTGGGGGTTCTGAGTAGCAGATGATGCCAGGAGCCCCTTACTATGTACTATGATGATAATTACAGCTCTCATTTTCAAAAGCTGGCCACATGTTGAACAAAGTACTTTCTATAGTCCCCAGTTGATCCTTACAACAACTCTATATGTTGACTATTATGACTCCCATGTTACAGATGGGGAAACTGAGGTATGGAGAGATTAAATGAAATCACTCATCTGGAAGAGGCAGAGGTAGGATTTGAACCCAGGTAATCTAGCTTCAAAGCCATGCTCCTAACAATACCCTGCTCCTTTCACGAGGCTGAACTAGAGAAGAGGGAGAGTAGATGCATCATCACAGACTTCCTGGGGCAAGTGTGGCAGGCAGGAGGGCTTCCTGCCAGAGGTATATGTCTGGAGCCCCACCTCTGTTTCCTTGGGTGCTCTGGAAAATATTTGGCTTTCCCACCATCTTCCTTCCCAGGGCTTCCCTCCCTCTGCCCCCTGCAGCCTTAGATTCTGAGCCCAACCCTTTGAACCCCAAGCAGGTGACCTGCTGAAACCCAAGCCCAGGGTGTGGCTCCGTCTCAGCCTCTGGGCACCTCATCCCAGCCAGCAGAAGCAGGTGGCCCATATTCATACACCCAGATGTTGATTTAGAGAGTGGCTTCTGGAGCCACTATTTTGGGTCTTGCTGACTCCACATGAGCAAGAAATAGCAACAAGGGCTGAGTTGTCAGGCAGATGGGGGAATCCAAGAAATTGAGGGTGGGCAGATTTGAGAGGGGCCCCCCTGGTTGTGGTACAGCAGCAACAGCCCTTATGATGTCTTCCAGCTTTGGAAAGGGCCAGAGAGCATCCAAGGCAGCCACCAGCCAGCTGGGATTAGGGCCAAGCAAGTGCTGCAGGGAGGCGAGCAGAGGAGCTGACTGGGCAGTAGTTGCCCTGTGAGGCCAGAGCCCAGAGATCCGAGATCTGGCCCCATTTCTTTTTCTCTGAGCCTCAGTTTGTTCATCTGTAAATGGGGGTATTAATCCCTACGTCCCAGACAAGGCAGCATATGTTGGTGCAGTTTATGAATTGCAGGACGAGTAAAGGGCGGGGGTGGGGGGGTGCTAAAGCATAGCTTGTGTTCAGATCACTTATCTGAGCACCCTGACTTGGAGCTATGTCTGCTTGGGAGAATGTGACACATTTTTCCTGACCAAGCCCAGGAGTGCCTCTGCCCACAAGACTGCTTTGCTCAGATAGGGGCACTATTTTTTTTCCACAAAGGAAATAGCCCAGATAGCAGAGAAGAAGAGGGCAGAACTGGCCCTAGAGAGCCTTGGAGGGGCATGAGGAAGGGAGTCAGAGGTGGCCCAAGGGATCAAGATGAGCTGGGAAAGAGTATTAAGGTAACCAAATGGTGAGATGCTGTGTGCAGGTGGGGCTGGGAGGAGTACAGGTACCCTCCAGAGGCAGGTCCAATCCTGGGGTCCAGCTGGGATCCACTCCTGCTATGGAGAGGGCTGAGTGGCAGTGGTACCTCCTGTGGCTCCTGGTCCATGGAACCATAGAGCTGTACCTGACATAGGGTCAGAGCCAGAGAGTGTGGGAGCCATGGGGACATTGAGCCCAGGGAAAGCCAGTTGACAGAGAATGACAAGGCACTGGGCAATTATAATCCAAAGTGATCAGTCCTTTGAAGGTCTCTCTCCATCAGTCATGAGCACCGAGGAGGGATTGCTTCTATTCCCAGCAGAATACCTCTGGGCTGCATCCAGCTCCTCCAGTGCCCTGTGATGAGATGTCCAGGAAGCTCCCAACTCCTCAGAGCCACCAAGGATGCTATGATAAGCCTCCTCCTCCGTGTCTCCCTGCGGACCAGCGTGAGTTCCCCCCATTTTATGAATGGAAAAACTTGAAATACTTCCAGCCCATGTGACTTGCCCAGAAAGTATAACGCGACCTGATGGTGAAGAAAGCGACTTTGGTGTCAGAAACACCTAGTCAGGTACCTGGCCTTTGACCTTGACCTTGACAGTCCCTTGACCTTTCTGTGCCTCAGTTTTCTCATCCATAAAGTGGAAATGATACAATTACCAATCTTGTAGGTTTGTTATGAAGATTAAACAAATGAACACCACTTAGCAGAATCTCTACTGCCTAATGAGTGCTTAATTAAGGTTCACTATAGTTTTCCCTCTCTTTCCGGAGGGGAAAAAAAAATTCAAAGTGATGGGGCTATCACAGGGGGTGGTTGGACATTTTGGTAGCATTTCTCTCTGGCTGGGGGGTCTAGAAGGCTTTCCCAGAAGAGGCATCTAAAGTGAAAGCTCAAGGAGACCCCAGAGAAGAGTGGTGGGAGAGGTACAGGTAGGACATACACCTTGAAGCAGATGCACGTTGCCAGAGGTAAGAGAGTGTAGTACATTCTGGAAGTGGATTTACTATTTTGTAATTACATAGTGTGTATGAGAACAAAATTAAAAGAGATATGCCTGGAGGTGTGAGAAGTTCTCAGATAATAAAGCATCTTTATATTTTGTCAAGGTGTTTGTACTTTGGGGTTGTAAGCAGAGGAGTGACGTGATCAGATTTTCATTTTAGTAAGATGCCTGTGTGGAGATTGGAGGGGCCAGGCTAGAGGCAGAGACTGTTAGTGGGCTGATGCCAGAATCCAGGTAAGAGGTGAGGATGGCTTGAACTTCAGTAGTCACAACAAAGATGAATTAAGTGAGTAAATCCAAGTGGTATTTAGGAGATAGGATTGATAGGCTAATTGGATGAGAGGCAGGAGTCCAGGGTGACAACCGTCACTGATTTGGGTAACAGTGGCAGTCAGACTAGGAAGAGGAGTGGGTCTGGGTGGGCAGTGATGAAAAGTTCAGCTGAGTTTGAAGTTCAAGGGCAATATTCAAATGGAGGTGGCTAGTGGGATACAAAGGGTTTGAGCTCAGGAGAGAGAATGGGGCCAGTGATAGGGGTCTGGGAGTCATCAGCTTGGAGAGGTGAGCTGAGGCTATGGGATCAAGAGGGTCCCCAGGAGGGCAGGGACACTGAGGGGAAAAAGAGGACAGAACCCTCAGAAACCTTGATGTTTACGGGTCAGTTGGAGGAGGCAAGGGCTAAATAGGAGTAGCCAGAGAGGGAGAAGCAATGGCAGCCCATTTAATCCTCATAATACCTTGGACCACTTAGAGGTGAGGAACCAGAGACTTTTATATTGTTTTGTTAGGGCACAAGTACTAAGACACTCAGATCTAAATGTTTTGCTCCATCATATAACTACTCTTTCCCTGGGGTTTCTGGGGTATCTCCTTCACAACCCCTATCCTCTTGTTTGATGCCTCTGTTTTCTAAGTATCTGTAATTTTAATCAGTCCTTTCAAAAGTAGAACATAAATAAAAGCTTAACTAGATTTAGGAGATGCTATTTGTGCACAGTACATTTTGAGTGCCGGGTTTTGATAGTGTGGGCGTGGAGAGCAGGGTGATGCATCATATCTTGGTCTTTATTCAGACAACCTAGCTCTTGGGTGATGGTGTGAGCCAGATGAAGAAAAGGCCAGCTAATTCTCAGCACTTGTATCCCATTTCTCCCTCTTACAACCAAGGCTGGTATTACTAATTGATCCTCGTCTGCCCTCCTTCTTCATGAAGCTTTGACAGGGACTCCTCCTTTCTAGGCTATCATCATTCTGAATCAGAGCAGGCAAGCCTTCTGGAACCTCATGGTCACCCCTGGAGTAAGCCACCACCCCACAAACTACCAGAAGGTCTCCTGCCTTTATTATGATGAACCTTTTATTATAGAGACTGAACTCTCTTTTACATAAAGAATCTCTGGGTTGGGTTGGGAAAATCCACCTACTAAAGGTCACTCACTACCCAGCCCCCCGCCTCTGCCTCAGCTAAGCCCCCAATAGCAATGTACATCTCCAGGTCACTGGAAACAGCAGACACTGCTGTCCCCAGGGCCAGGCTGATTGGGTTGGGCCATGCTGGCCGGAAGGTCAGGGCTCCTGGTTGCCCCAGGTCAGAACCGCCCTGTCTCCTGCTTTAGTCGGTTGTCTAGAACCTGGAGCTGCCGGAGGAAGCCCGAGTTGGGGCAGATAGTGCGGTGGGCCTGCACCGTCTGGATGGCCTCTTCCAGTGTCATGTTCTCGTAGATCATGAGGAAGGCAAGGACGATGGTGGCAGAACGGCTGACCCCCATGACACAGTGCACCAGCACACGGCCTGCAAGGAGACCCAGTCTAGCGTCAGCTACCTGCCCTCATACCACATACCCATTTGGGAATCAGAAGTATTTCTGGCCATCCTTCAGTCCACCTATCACAGCATCCTGGAATACTGGTAATGTCAGGTGGGGCAACTAAGACCCAGAGAAGACAAAGAATTGGCTCAAGGTCACACAGCAAGTAGGTGGCAGGCTAAGGGTAGCAGCTGGGAGTCCCTTCTCCAGGTTGAAGGTGCTTTCTCTGGCATCTCTGTAACTCTGGTGGGTTGGCAGGGGACAGGGGTGGGGAATAGTACTTCTGGAGTCCCCTGGGTTTGCAGTACATTACAGGGGTTGTCTACCTCCTCCTCTTCACCCCACCCTCACAGTTCTGTCCTCTCCTTTGCCCCTACAGCCGTATGCCAAGACCTCATTTTAGAGGGGCCTACTCAAGAGGCTTTGCTAGGTCCTATGTCATCAGCCCAACACCTGGTCTCTTACTGAAGGATACGGTTATACCGATGACCACACTGGACCTTAGTTATATCTGATTGTTGGTTTCCAGCATGGCCCTGAAAGGGATGCCCACTAAATGGGAGTAGCAATTTGCCCTACAGGGTGGGAGGGTTGTTGGAGAGGTTTGTGGCTTAGGACACTCCACCTATCAGTGCTACTGGAAAAATGGATAGCCCCAGAGCCCACCCCACCTCCACCCCCACCCAAGTCCCTTCCCCAGGAGCTCACCTTGGGGAGCACTAAGGGCAGTTCGGATGTATCGAGCAACAGGCATAAAGTAGACACTGAGGTCGAAGAAAGGGTTGTCATCAGCCTCGATGCCATAGTACTCCAAGGGCATTCCGCGATAGAACTTGTCACCTGTATCCACTTGAAACTTGCCTGCAGCAACATTTACAACATGGGTGATGCCCAGCTGGATCAGCTTGCTCTTGTCCCGGGCTGCATACCTGGAGAGAGGGCACAAGGGGAGCTTGGAGGTGGGGGTAGATCTCCCTGGTCAGCTCTGGTTGGGCTGGAACTTGCCCCCTTCTCTTCTCTGCCACTTGCCTCCAAGGATAGAGACTGGAACCAGTGAATTGGCCCAGGGTAAAGGGATTCCTCTAGTTAGAATTCAAGACTCCCTTTCGCTCAGGCCAACTTTTCAGAGAGCAGTTTGGCCACATGCATCAAAACCCTTAAGAAATGTACACATATTTTGCCCAGCAGCTCTATTAGGAACTTTAAAAAAGAATCCAATCTGTGCCAACAGACATGTAAACTGGATCAATGATATTGAAGATGGTGCGAAATTGGGGAAAAATCACTAAATATCTTCTAATAGGAGACTGAGTATATACAGGTAGATGAAATTATTATGTAACCCCTAAAATATACTAGATAGAGGTAAACAGGGAATGGTGCTTGTGCTATATTGAGAACCCGTGAAAAATGCAGAATACGAAACAATGTTGTTTAAGAATTTTTAAAAAATATATAGTATGATTCCATTCAAAAAGATTTCTATATAAAGCTGATTACAAAGTGAAAACTTTTTGTAAAAATAGAAAAGCAAAAAAGCATTTATGTATGTATGTGTGTATGCATTTGTAAAAAGTCAACGAGGATTTTATTATTGTAGAGAAATAGCATACTTTCCATATTGTTAACAATTCTGAATATCAGAGACTATTTCTAAAGTCCACATACATTGGTCCATATGTTCTAAATTATAAGTTAACTTTTAGAGAAAATGACTCAAAGTTCTACTCTATATATACACCCTAGAGAAACTCGTGTATGTGATCCCAGGACACATGTACTAGAATGTTTCTAGGATCACTGTTCATAACAGCCAAACGTGGAAACAACTCAAACGCTGGTAGGAATGACTAAACAATAGACTGGTATTCGTAGAATCCAATAGCACACAGCAATAAAAAAACTGCAACAAACTGCAGCTGCACACAGCAACATGGGTGAATCCTACAATTTTGAGCACATTAGGCCAGTCTCAAAACACACAATAGGATTCCATTCATGGAACTATAAAAGACAAACAAAACTAACTGTTAGGTACGTCAGTGGTAAAACTATAAGGAAAAGCAAGAAAATAATGATTTCAATACAGGGTAGAGGGTTATGATAAGCGGGGTTCAGCAGGGCCTTCGAGGTAACAAGCAATGCTCTATTTTTTTACCTGGGTGGTGACACTGTCCCTATAAACTCTGTGCACTTTTTCTTAATGTGTGTTCTACTTCTACAATGAAAATAATAATACAAACACAAGAAACACGTGCAGAGATATAGCGGGAGGCAAAGAGGATGCCACCTTTGCCTGCAAGGGCTTTGCAACAGGCTCCCTTCTGCTCCCCGCACCTCTGACGTGGGTCCTACTTACGCGTCCCCCAGGAAGAGGTTGGGCCAGACCTCGTTGATGTGGCTCATCGCAGCAGCTCGACGGACCCACAGCAAGCGCTGCAGTGAGGACAGTGTAGGTGGCTGATAGGGGGGTGCTCTGACTGCCCCGTGGATGTTGGGCCTCCGGAGGTCCTGCTTCTGCAGCCAGTTCATCCTGGAATAGAGTGGATACGCGGTGGCTGGAGGCAGACTCACCAAAGGTGTGTCCAGCTGACTCAGAGGCCCAAGTGTGGTGCAGAGCCCAGGTGAGATGATGCAGGCAGGGCCTTGGCTAGTTTGTGTGAGATCATTAACCAGCTCAGCTGGGGCTGAGGCCTAGACCCTTTCCTAGGGAACAAGGAATTAATGCTTTGTCACCACTATGGAGCTGGGAAGCGCTCTCTCTTGCCCTTTCCAAAGGCCCTGGAAGTCGGAAACCTTGGAGTTCCCTGTTTGTGGCGACAAGTCAGTGCAAACCCCACCCCTTAAGTCTCTGGTCACTTGGGACTTTGTATGGATGGAGATCTCAGATGGCTGTGGTTCCCCACAATGTCAGCCGCTAATCTCAAGCCCCCTCCTCTGCTACTTCCACAGCTGGCCCTCAAACCCCCATCCCCTCCCAGTTTCAGGTGCTTGGAGAGCAGAGCCCATCTCAAGTTAGCGGCCTGGGCTATAAACAACATTTGTTAGCATTTCCATTCTGAATGAGCTAATCCTATTAGGGGCCTGGTGCCTCACTTGTGGTAGGTCTCTATTTTACATAGGAGAAAGCTGAAACTCAGAATGTTTTTTTAAGTGACACCCAAAACCATATGGCTGGTACGCAGCAAGGCTGCAGTTTCAACCCAGTTCTGTGATCCTGCGGTTCCGTCCCCAAGCCTTGCAGTTGCCAACTTTGGATATACCAGAGAGTGCTCACTAACCCATCCATCTCTACAGGGAAGCCTGGTGTTACTGGTACACATCTACCTATAGTCCCTGGGACTTTCCTCCTTACCCCCTCGACTCAGGCCAGCGCTGCAAGTCAGGCCTCACCCAGCTGGGGTGGGTTGTCCCAGGAGTCAGCTGGCTGAGGGAGTCCGGGACCCGACAGAGCTGGGATGTCAGTGGCACTAGAACAGGGGTCTGGTGCTGTGCTGGGAAGGAGTGCCTATCTTGGCTAACTGTCCTCGGCCCCCTCAACCAGTAACTGGGGAAGGTATACACTGGGAAAAACATCTTTTCTCTTTGGTAGGCAGTGCCAGGATCAGAAAGAGAAACAGGCACCCAGGAGGCCACTGGCTTGGCAAAGCTCACCCAGTGGGCAGCCGGAGGGCAGGGTGGAAATGAAGACCCGGCTTTCCCCCTCATCTCCCACTGACCTCTCAGGGCAGGCCGAGTGGCCTGCCACCTACCTAGGGCATGATCTGGGGCCAGGAGTGGGGGAGTGAGTGCAGGGATAGGACTTAGGAATGGGGCCAGGGCAGGTTCCGCCCCTAACACACTGTGAAGCGGCTAGAATTCCAGTTCCTCCCCTTGGAGCCCATGGGGGTGGGGCCTAGGCAGATCTAGGCCCCTATGGAGGGAAGCACTGTCCTTCCAAACCTCAGGCCCCCTCTCTGCTTGGCATCTCTTTAGAATGAAAGGTTCTCACACCTGAAAGTCCCCATGGAGATGAGAGGCTACCTGAAGTAGTGGGAAGAGAACTTAAGAGGGAGGGAGGAGAGCCTGGCCTCAGTTTATTCTGTGGCTTCAAGCAAGTCTTTGCTCCTGTCTCAGCCCCATTTCTCTTTTCACGCTGAAGATCCTGGCCTTGCCACACTGAGGAGTCTCTGGGGGTCTGACCCGAGAATGAGAGAGGAGTGGCTGGGTGTGCAGCAACTACGGGTTAGTAAGCAGTATGGTGGGTTGGGATGGGGTACGCCCCCAGGCCCCATGGTTGTGGCCAGGTGGGGTTGCTTGAGCCTCCTGCAGGGCCAGCTGAGGCTTTGGGAAGCCTGGCAGGCATGGGCTCTGGCTGCTAAACTTGGCATAGGGTAAGGCTGCCACCCTGTGGCCAGTGGATATCTTGCAGCCCTGCTGTGCCTGGGAGCAGACAGCTAGGCTCAAGTGGAGCAAGCAGGACCCGGTTCACCCTGGAGTTTCCTGGGCAGAGGAGACAGCAGAGGGGTCAGGGTTGGGGGCTGCTAGGCCACAGCCCCATCTCAGCCTCTTAGGGGACCTAGGCCCAGGTCTGGAGAATGGAGTCTTTCCCTTGAACTTAGGGATCCTCTTTGTCAGATTCCATCTAAAGTTTCATATGTGATGCTCACCTATCTGCTCCATCCCACTGGTGGTCCAGCCCACCTTGCCAGCCTGAGTCAGGCCCAGCCCCTTGCCCAGTGAATCATCCTTCAAGCTCCAAGCACACCCAAGGAAGGGGAGCAGCTCCCCTGGTTTCTGCTGGCCCCAGATCGCCAAGGACTCTGCCTGACACTTCCTCCCACATCTCCCCCATCATTGAAGGGTGAAGCAGGGCCCAATCTCCAGCAGGCCAGGGCTGGCCTGGCTCTTCTTCCTACTCACTCTAGCCCTCATTCTGCCTCGTTCCTGCATCTGCCTGCTCCAAGCTGAACAGCTGCGTCTTTAGGCAACAGTTTTCCTGCTCTTAGGTAGCTGCTGTTTGCAAGTTCAGACACTCATTTTCTGTTTTTGTGTCTCTCCTTCTCTCTGTCTTGCTCTCCCACCCTCTCTCAGGAAGGAGCTCATGCTGCTCCATAGGCTCCCAGCATACCCTGCATGCTGGTGGCCTTGGGTCAGGGCACAGGCCTTCTCAGGGCAGAGGGGCAGCTGTTTGCCACCCACCTCCTCAGCTCCAGCTCCAGGAGATGTTCCCCCTGGTCTTCCCTCCTGCTCCTTCTCTCTGCTTCCTCCTCCTCTTTAGGCAGATCAGATGGGACAGTGGTCATAGGACAGGTGGGGCCAGATACCTCAGGGCAGGACCAGTGAGGAGTCTGATGAAGGAAACCTCAGGGAGGGTGGCAGGTGGGCTGCCAATAATGCCAGTGGGTCTGCGGACGCAGCATGCAGGCCTTGGAGGAGGACAGACCTGGGCAGAGTTCTTAGGTCTCATGCTTGTATCTGTGTGGGCTTCTGTGAGCCAGTGTCCTCAGTGGGGCTGCTGTGAGCATCCCATGAGCATCCCCTGAGATAATAAATGTAAGTAAGGCACTTCCCACAGGATCTGCTTCGTGGTAAGTGCCAAATAAATGGTGCATCTTACTATTATTATTACTACTATTAAGCCTCAGCCATAGCCTGGATAGACAGTTGTTTCTCCACAAGACAGTGAGGCTTGGTATTTATCTCTGTGTTTCCTGATGTTTCTTTCTTAGTCTAGTGATGATTATTATATATTACATTCACTACTTACTAAGGATGTACTATGTACCAGACAGAGCTAAGTGCTTAAATTTTCTCATCAAAGCCTCACAGTATCCTTATGAAGCAGGTTAAATAAGCCCCACATTACAGATAAGGAAACTGAGGCTTGGAGAGATTAAGCAACATGCCCAAAGTCACACGGCCAATAAGCATGGGAGCTAGGATTCAAGTTCAAGTCTTTCTGATTCTATGCTTTGTCTGTGCTTTTATCTCTGACTCAGTCCATCCCCCAATCTAACCCGATCCCCTCCCTTCCCCCATCACAACACACCCAGGCACAGGTGCCCTGGCCCTCATTACCCAGCATGCTCTATGGCCCCTCTGAAATAGGGGCCTCACGCACCTGTGGGGGTATCTGGCCCAGACCGTGGTCTTCTCTGACGCGCACTTTGTGCTGCTGATTTCCAACCGCTTGTCTCTGCACACTTGATGCTGTTTCTATTTTTTGATTTGAGTTTAATTATAAAGCATGATGTGCTGCTCCCCTCTTGTGGCCTCCGCCTGCTACTCTCCACTCACCCACTGATCCCATGGCATGGTCAGTGCCAAACCCAGCCATGCACCTGGCCCTGCTGGGAGAAGCAGCAGCCCAGCAGGGGTTTGCCTGTGCTATGTGTATCCGTGTATGTTGAGAAGGAAGACCAAATAAGCCACTTTAAAAGTTCTCTTGATCTCCAAGGGTGGCGTGGAGCCCGGGCAGGAAGTTAAAGCTGGAAGGATCTTCTATGGCGGAGGACAGGGAAGAGACCAGCCAAAATCGTATGCAAACTGGCAGTATTGCCAGCATTGGAACCCAGGTTCAAGGGCTGTTAGTTGGGAGTTGAGGATTACAGGACTGGCCCAGGATTAAGATCTAGAAGACTCAGGTTGAGGGAAATATGGGAAGACAGACAGACAGACAAGGGGAAGTGGGGTTCAGAGTGAGTCTTTAGACCAGCCCTGGCCTGCAGTAAGGTGTGTCAAGAAGCCACTCTGCCAAGCTCCTCCTCCCCCTAGAAGGCATTCCTAACCCAGGTCCCACTGTCCCTTGAGGCCAACGAGATGGTCTTTAAGGCCCCTCCTAAGGTTAGCTGTAGTCAGTTAGGGCCTTGGATTTGGGCCTATTAAGAACCCTCCCTCCTCTACAGAGACCCTCCTCATATAGCTAAATGTTAATACTCTTCCCCACTCACACTCCCAGATAACAGGTGTGCACAGAGATAGATGCACACACACCCTTACATGGGTCTCTGAAGTCTGAGCTCCAGGGAATAGCACCTGCTGTGGCTCCCTGAGCTCTGGAGAGAGCTGGTGGGGACAGCTGTGGCCAAGGGCAGTTGAGAACACTTAGAATCCCTTCCCACTCTCCTCCCATGCTCCCCCCACCAATGCCCTCCAAGGGACCTTGGGGTCCCTGGTAGAGGAGCCTCAGGTCTTGGCTGAGAGGCCTTCCCATTCCCACCTGTGGGGACTGAAGACAGTGGCTGAGAGGGAGTGTAGGCAGCTGGAGGAAGCAGTTGGAGGAGCAGGCTCTAAGGCGGAGCCCACACTGGGCTCTTATCATCTTCTGGGTATCCACCTGGGCCAGGGCCTGCAGCAGCACCAGCAGGGCCAGTGCCAGGGTGACAAAGTGGCAGAGCCCCATGGCCAGCAGTAAGGACCAACTCTGGGGGAGAAATGAGGTCCATGTTACAGGCAGATAAACCAAGGCCCGGGTTGGATGGGGCCACATAATTGGCTTAGGAGAGAGAGCTGCCACCCAAACCTGCTTCTGCTTTGAGTCGTCTGAGTAAGGTCAAGTGGGTACAGATGCTGGGAGAGACAAGGAGGAAGGTTTGGGGCCCAGGGCTCATGGAGAGCAATGACCTATCCCCATGGCCCCCTCATCTTCCAGAGTCCCCAGCCCCAGGGTTGCTGTGTGTGGCTGCACAGGCTGCACAATATACAACTCCAGCAGGCTCCAGACTATTTGGAGCCCTGGAAACTGTGCAATGCTATAGCCTAACTGACTCCCCTGAAGCCAGATGCCTGATGAGAAAGATGCTGAGGTTGGAAGACAAGTTATTTAAGAGCCCCAGGCCAAGGAAGTGGGGTGACTAGGTGTGATCAGAGGTCTGCTGCCCTGCCAGCTTCCCGAATCCTGCTTAGAAGAGAGTAGGATGGGAGCATGCCATTCCTGTCCTCTTGGCTGCCATACGGGCAGAGCTCCCCACAATGGTTTCCCACCCGGCTTAGACACGGGCCTAACCCCAACCCCAGATATAACCCAAATTTTCTTTCATTATACTTATCCCAAACTCTAAACCTAGCCCTCTATCCTGCCCTAATCCCCATCCCCAAGATGCTCATTCTCCTGACAGCATGTGGGAAGGGGTTGGCATTGCTAAAGTGTTCCCTGTTGCTTGGGCTGGCTATGCAGTCAGAGACCACAAGAGCTCTTCTGCATGGGAGGCGAGGGAAGATTCAGGTCATGCCCTGGGTAGTTCTTGGCAGGAGGAGAAAGCAGAGCCTAGGCCACTCCCCCATCCCCATTAGCAGCCCATGAACCAGTGGGTGGTGTGGCACAGCCCAAATCAAGGTTGAGGAGAGCTGAGGAGAGCTGAGGATAGGAGCAGTGTGGGTTCCAGGAGTTGGAGGTAGGGTTTGGGGAGTGCAGAGCAGCTGTAGAGGCCTAACTCCATGGCTGATGGCCCTTAGGGGAGATGTGAATGTGAGGAAGGTGGGCTGTTGGGGCTAGACTGAGCTTGGGTGTGGTGGAAGAAGGGCAGTGGTCACTCTGCAGCTCCCTTACAATCCTGGTGTCACCCCAGGAAGAGACACCCCTGCCTCCTCCCAACCGAGCTGGAGGAAAACACAGGACTGATGACAAAGTAACTGAAGGAGCATATCAGCGACCATGTGTGGGCTGGAAGCCCGAGAAGCAGTGTTGCTGCTGGGTTGGCCCAACTCCTCGGGCTGGGTAGCTGGGGACAGTGGGGCCTCCAGCAGGAGGGAAGAGGCTTGGGAAGAGAAAGTATTAAGGATCTGTCCCTCTTGTGCTATTGTTCTGAACACAGAACAAAAAGGCAGGGGTAAGTGGGAGCAGGATTGAGTCTGAACAGACTTCAGTAAGACCTTAATGTCCTGGAGGAGTCCCCAGAACCAGCGAGGTTAGGAAGGGTCCTTCCATAGGTCTCTGAGATCAGATTGGATTGGTGGGGAGCAGGTAGAGAGTGGGGTGCTGGGCCTAAGGCAGAGAACTGATTGGCGTGACATGACAGCAGGAGAACTTCACATCAAGCAGGGCTGTATGAGGAGGTCATGGCTGGTGGCAGGAATAGCTCTTCTCCTTCCCCATGTGGGAATGAGGAGGCAGGGCTGACATGAGCGTTAACTAAGCTTAGAGCAACAGCTGTAGCCACACTGTCCCCCCCAGGTCCACACCTGAAGGAAGGTATGCAGAGGTGGGGGAAGGTCAGACACCCCACAGGTGCCAGGACTGGTTGTGCTGCTGCCTTGATGGGGTTTAAGTGAGTTCCCATAAGCTTTTGGCCAAGGAGGCAGGTCAGGTCAGCATTAGGACCAGGTAGGAAGCCTCACTTCTCCCATTTTATGTTTCCCACCCCTTTCTGACCTAAACTTTCCATCCTCTTTCGTGTCTGAAGAATTTGGGTGGGCTGCAAGAGAGAGAGTCCTACCTGAGGGTGACCTTGGCCAGGCCCATTAAGACTTTGGGTCGGTGAGGGGAGCTCAGCAAGATCGGGAGTGGGCCAGGCCCCTTTCAGCCCTTACTTCCAGCCACACACCGCCCTGACAACCAATCTCTGAACTGGTCACATCCCATGTCCCCTGCCAGCCCTCATTGGCCTCCGTCTCCATGTCCCCTGCCCATCTCTCACCTGACCTCTCACTTCTAACAGCACCCTGCCTTGCCCCCTCCCCCTGCCACACCTGGCCTGGCCCTCACCTGGCCCCTCAGGTCCGGCCTGCACCTCGCAACTTCTGGTCCAGCTGGCAGAGCTGGTGGAGGAAGCCTCGGTTGGGGAAGACCCATCGGCGTTGCCTCACAGTGGTCACTGCCTGCCGCAGGGACATCTGCTGGTGCAGCATGAGGTAGGCCAGGACCAGGGTGGCAGAGCGGCTGACCCCTACCACACAGTGCACCAGGACCTTGGCTGAGGAAGACATCCTGGTGAAAGACCCTTTCCCAGCAGCTGGCCCACCCAGGGGCTGGGGTGCAGACCCGAGTTCCTTTCTCTGCCCTGCTTTGGGTGTACTCTGTGACAGACCCTGGACAACTCACTCAGCCTTGGTGGGCCTCAGTTTCCTGATAGGTCAAATAAGTAGACCAACATGTATTTTGCCTACCTTTAGGATGAGGTCCACAGTGCTTAACATGCGTTATAAGACCCTCTGTGAGCTGGCTCCTGCTGACCCTGCAGCCTCATCTCAGGCTGTCGCCCCCTTGCCCTCAGTTCTAGGAACATGGGGTGACATTCAATTTCTTGAAGCTGTCATGGTCTCCGGCCTTAGCACATGCTCTTCCAATTCCCTGTAAATCTTTGTCCCTGTTCCTGGTCTGACTAACGTCTACTACTCATCTGGCAGGTATCAGCTGAGACGTGGCTTCCTCACACAGGCATCCTAACCACTCACGGTGTCAAATCGCAGAGAAGCTGATCCTTTTTGCATGTGGCCCAGTGACTACTGTTGTAGAGGGAAGTCACCCTACCTCTCGACCCTCTGCATTGCGCTCCCCGGCCTTGTGCTCCCACATTTGCCCATTCATATGAGTAGCCCTCATCGTACTTGACATTTTGACTGTCTTTCTGCCAAACATATAATGACAACTTCCATGAGGGCAGGCACCCTGGCTTGTCTAAGTGGGAATTCCCAGTACCTAGTTCATTGTCTGGCATGGGGAAAATAATAAATAGCTTGTGAATGAATGGATGAAGAACAAATAAATATCAAAGTGACTTGGTTATTAAGAAGTAATATGAGCCATAGTCTCGTCTCCCCCATTGCACACAGATGAGACACTGAAGTCCAGAGAGGACACTGGCTTGCCCAGCATCCAATAGCAAGGGGCACACCTCTCACCCAGGATGAACACCAAGTAGGGGCTCAGCTCCCCCCAGGTCCTTCGCTGTGCCCTGGGTATTAGAAGGTCCCCTCCCCCCCCCCATTTCAAAGTTCTTTGGGGGAAGAAATCAGACATCTAGGTACCAAATGGCAATTCCCCAAGGCTGACTGATGCAGACAAAGAACTGTTTTTGCTGTTTGGGAGACTTGGTTTCCTGCCCCAGGGCTGCTCCTAACTTGTGACATGGCCTTGTATGCTAGGCCTCAGTTTCCCCATCTGTGAAGAAATGTGCTTGGATAAATCACTGGAGCACTAAACAGAGGATTTTAAAAAACCTAATGGCTTTTTAAAAACTAGGGGTAGGAGGGCATTGGTGTTTCAAGGGAAGCTGGACATTCCCCCCGCCCCATGACGGAGCAGGATGGAATATTAGGTCAGACCCCCAAGTCCTACCCCCGGGGTTGCTGAGGGCACGGTGAATGAAGTCAGCTGCAGAAGAGAAGTAGGCACTGATGTCGAAATCGGGGAGGTCGTGGGCTGGCACCCCCAGATAGCTCACACTGCTGCCGTAGAAGTCAGGGCTGCCCTGACAGTAGAGGCCCCCATGGGCGGCGTTCAACACATGAGTGATGCCCAGCTTCCATAGCTCAAAGCGGTTATTTGCTGTGGTCCTGGAGAGGGGAGGAAGGGGACTGGAGCCATGGAGTCCAGGAAGGAGGCTTTACCAGGCCCCCAACTTCAGAGGAACAGAGACATTAGAGTTCAAGGGAGCTGGAAAAGAGAACCCAGCAAGCTTGAGCTGGGACCCACAGTTCACAGCCCCACCCTCAGAGCTTTCTGGTGGGAGACTTGGGAGTACAGGGAGTTATCTTTAGCCCCTCTGCTTCCTTAGATGATCTGCCCCCGCCTTGGCCAACACAGGAAGGAAAGGATTGCCTCACTGCTCCCATCCTGCTGCCCCTCCCTTTCTGCCATATGCCCTCCCACGCACTTCTGGCCTCTCCTGGCCACCACCTCATACCTGCTTCTACTCTGCAAATGTTTAGAGGTGACACCTTTCCTGATTCACCTTTAGTCAGGCTTCCTCACCCATTTGTGTCCAGAGCAGGGAGGGTGGGACCAAGAAGGGGAGTTCTCTGTTCATTTCATACCCCCAAATCACCATTCCCCAGGCCTCTGCCCCCCAGACTCACCAATAGTCCCTGGATGTGCCAGAAGACTCCAGGAGCCTCTGTGAGTTCCCCTCTTTCGGACACGCAAAGTCCCCGCTCCCCCCTGGTGGCCACATCTGTTCATTACACTGTCCCCAGCACACAGGGATCTTGGAGAAAGTCCCTGGCCCAGGATGCTGAGAGCAGAACTATTTCTCCTTGTTCCCACCTCCCCCGTCTTTGGTAAAGCACCCAAGAACTGTCTCCTTATTCCCGCCTCCACACCCTTTGGTCAGGTACCACTCACGCATCTCCTATGTAAAGGTTGGGCCAAACTTCGTCCACCCGGCTGCAGGAAGAAGACCCCGCCCTCAGGAGATCCTCCAGTTCCAGGACGCTGGGGCAAGGTGTGGCTTCGGCATCTCCCCTCAGCTCTGGGAGTGAGGCCTCAGCCATGAGCCAGCCCACCCACCCCTCTGTCTCTGCGGTCACTCCTGTCTGCGTCTCCGGTGTCATTTCTCCTTCAAGAGATTGGCAGGGACAGGTGGAACAGGAGGAAGTGACTCAGCAAGTCATAGGGGCCTCCAGAGGGAACAGGACATTTTCTTCCCCAAGTCACCTCCCTAACCCCAAACTCTGCGACCACGTGGAATTAGACATATCTCTGCAAGTCACTTTACCTCTCATCCCAGTTTCTCTCTCTGTAAATTACACCTACCTCAGAGAATTGTGAGGATTGAATGAAACAAAGATTATTCTGTCTCTAACACCTAGTAGATTTTTAAGAAACATTTTTTTTTCCAACAGATGTAGAGCCCTGAATAAGCTATTTGGTTATGAGGACTGAGTTAAAGTAGAGGTCCAGAGTCAAGAGGAGATGGATGGCCCCAAGGATGAATGACAGCAAAAGCTCTGCAGGTCTGGGTGGGAACCACATGGCTGTTGGATGAGTCTCTGGATTATACTGCTCAGGGGAAGTTTCCTGAGTTGTAGAGGAGGCATGGAGGACTTCATCTAAAGGGTGCCCACAGGGTTCATGGGTGAAAGTTTAAATAATGTTTCTGTAATGAAGATGGCTGATTTCTCAAAAAAGAAGGCTTAAATGGGCCATGTATGTCAAAGGGGGAGAAGGGAGGTGAATGTTACCCTACACTTTCTGAAGATCCAAAGGGCCTGTCATCAGAAACATTTTTGAGTTGGGAGGGAGATTCCTCTAATTATAAGGGCTTTTATCCCCACAATAGCAACCGAGAAAGGTCAATATTTGTCCTCTGTCAGAGCTAGTTATCGGCAAAAGAGGTGAGATGTCTTGCCTGCTCCTAATGACTTCATCTGATGGGGCTGGGAGGGGTACAAGCTACAGTGGGAAGCCTCCCAGCTGCCCCTGGCCTTGAGTTCAGCTTGAGGGTAAAGTCCACACTAGATCATCCCATGTAAGCAGTCTGCACTCATGTGTACCCCAGAACCTGTCCCCACCCCCATCAGAGTCACAAAAGACTGCCTTGCACTGCTTAGGGAAGCAAGGCCAAGGAGGGGCTGGATCCCAGGTCACAGGTGGTTTTGGACTTGATTTAGGCCAGTGCTCGGCATAGGTTGGGGAGTTCCCTCAGGGTAGGATGGTATAGCGGAGTGAGAGGAGCATAGGTTCTTACTTTAGGCAGATTTGAGTAGGAATACTGGCTTGGGCTCATATTAACTGCCTACCTCAGGCAAGTCTCCTGGCCTTGTAGAGCTGGCACAAGAATTAAGTGAAATATTAATATTTATAAGGCATGTGGCATGAGGACTGTCATAGAGTAAAGGCGCAATAAATGGTAATAATACTCATTGTGAGCTGACTCTTGAAGAGGAGTTGGCTCCCTCTAAAGCATTAGTATAATTTTCTCTTGTCCTCAAACCCCATTTACTAATCCCATCGGCCTCGACCTATCTTCACTAGCGCCTTATCTCCTCCGTTGGCCTTATCGGTTCGCTTTGGTCCTGACGCATGCGCTCTCGGGTTTTCTCGCTGTGCTGCTCTCGATCCCACCTGGAGCCCGCGTCTTTTCCGGTCTTGGCCCCGCCCCCGACCGTAGGGGCTCCGCCTCCCGCCAGTAGGGCCCCGCCTCCCGAAGCAGTTCCGGTTCGGATTTCCAGCGGCTGCCGGATCCGCGGAGACCGGGCTAGGAGCTATGCCGGCGCGCAGCCGCCACCGCTCCCGCCTCCACTCTAGCTCGCCTCCCCGGGCTCCGCCTCCGCCGCTCGAGGCGCTTCACTCCGGCAGGGCTCGGAGGGCCCCGGACTCCGACGGCTCGGACGCCGACTCGGAGGTGGGTCCGGGGAGCCCGACTCCGACCAAGGAGGTGAGCAGGAGCTGAGGCGGAGGAGAGGGGAGTTAAGGGGACACCTGCAGCCAGGGGAGAGTTGGGTATCAGGGATGATGGAGCCGGGGGCTGCGGAGAAGAGGGATCCATCCGGAGGGGCCACGGGAGACGGTTGAGTGATTGGGAGAGTCAGCTTTAGAATGGAATCTGAAGGAAATGGAGGTTGGTGAGCCGAGGGCCTGAGGGGAATGACGACGGCCAGAGGCTGAGGGGATAAGTAGACCGAGGAGCAGAACGGAGTGGGAGACTGAGGCACAGGTGGCCTTGAAAAGGCGAGGGATTGGAGGTTTTTGAAAGCAGAGTAATGAAAGAAGAAGATCGAAGGGATCCCTCGGGAATGTGGGACCGGAGGAAGCGATGTTCTGGGATTTGTCAGTGGAAGCGAGGGATCCGAGGAGCAGGTCCAGGCTCGATGTTACTGCGTGGCGGGAGAGAGGGAACCGGGTGGGAACTAACCACGGTGGGGTTGCGGGGGTGGGGTGGTAATCAGGGGAAGGATTTAGGTTTGACTGGAAGAGGGAGGGATCTGTCGGGTGGGAAGTCATCTGGCTACCAGGGCTATAAAATGAGAAACGGAGTCAAAAAAGAAAAGGAGCCCTTGGGGATCTAATTTAGGGCTTTGGCATTGTTCACAGGTGTCTTTCAAAGCATAGAAAACTATGGTAAGAGGCTTGGATTATGGGGCTTTGTCGTTTGTGGACCGTGTGTCCTTTTAAAATCTGGAGTGGAAGGGACGGTGTTAAACACTGATTTGCCCGAAGGACTGGGGGAAGTAGTGAAAAGTAAGTGATGTTTGGAAAAGATAGTGAAAGGAGTGATTCTGTAATGAAGCTATTTGGATATTTTTGGTAACAGTATGCTGCTTTTTCTGCTTTTAAATTCTTTTTTAAATTTAAGTTTATCAGACAAGTTTAGATCTTTACAAATATTTAATACTTTACTTTTAAGTTGAAAAAAATTCAACTAGAAACAATTTGGACTTTTAGGTTTTACAGATACTCAGTATTGACCGGTTCCACTTTGACAGCCTTGAGTTGACACATACTTATCACAGGGTGAAAATATGGTCAATGCAGCTGTTTGAGTTAAAAGGAATCTGAAAACTATATGTGGAATCACCACAGTCTAGGAGCCTACTAGATCTTCCTCTTACCCATAACTGCAGGATGGGAGTTACCTCTTGAAAATTGGAGGGGTGCTTTTGACAGATTTGCAAAACCAATGATAATGCAATTTTGCAGATATTGTACAAATTATATTTTTAATAGAGTGATCTAGAAAAATAAGAATAGAGAGTGCTTGTAGTTGGCAGTTAACAAAACCGGGATAGGTGGGTACACAGGAGCTTTTTATAGAAGACATAGTACCACAACCATAATTGTGCCAGAAAATAATGATGGTGAAATTTATATTCACTTTAGTAGAAATAAGTTAACTTCCATTGTAATTGTTAAATAGTACCATGGCTTCATGAAACCTTTGACATTAGCCACATGTATTATATGTTGTTTTTTTTAACAACTTCTTACCTGATTATAGATTTTGCGAAGTTGTTGGCCATTTCAAAATAAACTTTTCATCAAGTATTTATACCTAAATAGGTGTCAACTGTTTAATTTTCATGAGATGATAATTTACTGATTGCAATAAGCTTTTAATTAGTTTATGTGTATAGGTATTTGTCATATCTTCAAATGCTCAGTGGACTAGCAGTTATTTCCTTAAAGGAGAGATGAATTCTTAGCTTTGTTTTTAGTTGTCAAAATGTCAACTCCCTTTTCTTTAACTTAATACAAGTGATCTTTAGTTGAAGAAATTGACGTAGTATTTCTATTGTTCATTTATGTTTCAATTTACGTTCATAAGAATGATATCCTCTAGAGACCTTGTGTTCCTACTTAGTTCTAAATAAAAGTCTTGGCATGTAAAAAATTATTGAACTGAACTGAAATATGAGACCTCTCTATTAAGGTTACATCTAAATGTTACTGCACAATTAAAGAAAGAAACTGTTAGATGGAGTTGTACAATTAATATATTAGCACGCCTGATAGTTATTTTGTTTCCCTTTGACAGTTCTCATAATCGCTTAGTTGTAAAGAAAATCAGTTTTATGGTAGAGCAGTTTCTCTAAGGCAATGTTATTGCCGAAGAAGCCATCATAACTGTGATGGCACAACATGCAGTCATATTTAGATAAATCAGTTTTAATTTTTGTAGCTTTCATTCCATTCTGCAAAAACTCTTATTCACATTGAAAACTACTTGTAAACATTTTTATTTTGTTAATCACTAAAGCCTCAATACTTTTTCAAAACTTGGCCCATAGTTTTGCTGACTTAGAGACATTGTCATGGTTTTTCTGAGAATTGAAATCTGAACATTGTTTTTGAGAAAATGTTGAACATAGATGTTCTAATGAATATTATTATTTTGACTTATAAGAATGACCATATTAACTAGCTACTTTTTCAAAATTTTTATCTTCAGGCCTGTTTAGGACGTACCTAGCATAGCCATTAACCTATGGATGGAAATCTTCCTGTCTTCATTCTTTATATGATATTGTTAGTGAAGGTCAAATTCATTTTTTTTTTAATTTAGAACTTCTGTAGCTTTGATTCTTTTTGTACTTCAAACTGACTTAATTGAGATATGAATCCATATTATGTTAAATTACCTATAAAGCTCTTTTGAAAGATTGTGGTATTAGTGAAAAAAATACAATATGAGCTAAATATAGTTCTTTTAATGGACTTAGGTTACAAGGAGGGACTACACTATTGCACCTAGATTAAATGCATTACTTTTTGCAGAGAACGGGGGGAACTTCTTTTTTTTTTTTTTTTTTCATTTTTTTCTTAAGTGTTTGTATTTGCTTACAAATAAGTTGTTATTTACATAATGCTATATCTTTTGTGTTGTTAAGTATTTGCTTGCATGTGGGTTTGGAAAATTTTGAAATCTAGTTTTGTTCTAATTTTTCTCTGGGTTATGATGTAACACATTGAGGGATATTAATAGTTGGGCATGAAGAGAGAGAGTCACTTGACTAAATGACAGTGATTCTTACTTTGGGTCTTGCGGTTCTCTTGGCTTTTGAGAAATCAGGAAGTTAACTAAGAATAGAAGAGTGTGGGCCAGGCACTGCTTGGGATAATTTGGTGTTTACATGCTACCTGTGGTTAATTTGCCATGTGAATATGTGGCTATGAATTTGCGACAGACCTATGGTGTCTTATTCTAATTATTAAAATAATATGTCTGACCGTTAGCCTGCCCACATATTATTTTAGTGATTCACCGTAGGTGAATATTCCTGCATTCCCTCCTCCCATACACATAGCACCATCATCATTGGATCCTAAGCTGAGTCTAGACTTCATGCTTCCATAACAAATGCTCTGTTACTTCACCACACAATGGGGTCTCCCAGTGATATAACCACTTCAGTACAGAATGTAACATGATATGAGTCTATATTGGCTCTTGCTTATGATGGCAGAAACTAGGAAAACTTAGTTATTATAGTTTCATCACAACATTTCATTATAAAATAGTGTTTTGTGATATGTACCTCAAAAGAATTGTGGAGGCAGTGACCTATGTTTGGCTTTGTCTTAAATTTTTATTGTAGGTTTTGTTAAGCTTTTGAATTATGGCAAGGGACAAGAGAGGTGGTAATGTATCTATTATCTTGACCCTTTTTCTGTTCTTTTAAAATTCTTGACAGGAGGAAATTCTAGTAGGAGGTAAGAACCATGAAACTAATTTAGGGTCTTCCTATACATTAAACTGTAGCACTGAGTTACTGGAAATGCCAGGAAATTGGTTTTAGTTTGGAACTTTGAGATTAAATTAAATTGCTGTCAGTTTCATCAATATAATATTGGCACGAAAGTCAAAGGTTGCCCAAACCATACATTAAATTTTGGTGCCAAATCCAATATATTTTCACAATGTTATAATGGAATTTGAAGTCTTGAGCCAGTTTCTCATTTTCCATTATGTTAATATGATTTGGGGGTGTAGTATATTTAAAAGTAATGATTTTTACCAATCAATATGCCAAACTGTTAGCCTGCCCAAATTTTAGTGATTAGAATAAGAATTATAATTTAAATGGTTAGTTCTTTACTGGTGTGCTTGACATGGAACCAGGTCAAGCCTTTCATCAAATTTACCACTAAATTTTGATTGTTTTGTGTAATTGAGGGTATAAACTGGACAATGTTGTCATATTCATTGAGTTGAGACAATTCTAGATATGGTATAGAATTAAGTATAACTCGATAGAGTCTTAGTTTAAAGGCATTTTGGAGCCAGAAAAGGTTGGTGCTCATTGGTATACATTATAACTTTAAAAAAATAATAATATATTGAGTGTATGGCCCCAGCAGCAAAATATGTCCCAGAGCTGAGGTGCAGAATGATGGTGTAACTGAGGAGGCTATTTGATTTCTTTAAATGTGCTGCCCCAAATTCTACTGCTCAGAAGTAGGACTTAAAGCAGTAGAAAAATCACTGCTGCAGTTTCAAAAATGGATGGTAGGAATTGGTTCTTCAGGGTCTTGGAAACTGTTTTGTCATTATAGCAGGCTTTATAGATTTAGAAGCAATACCCAGTGCTTACTAAGAAAAAGTAAATAATTTTTATAACTATCAAGAGAATAGAAGAGTTTTTATTTGTTCACTGAAAATATTTTAATTTAGGATTAAAAATGGGATTTTAAAAACTTGATAGTCTAAAAACTACTAACTCTAGAACTAAATGCCCAAAGTAAACCTTGTCCTCCTGCATTGTAGTTTAGGCTTTTTGCTTTCATAAAAATTACTTTAATACTCTAGTTTATGGATGTACAAACTAGTGTAATTTGTTTCTATTGTGTGCATATCAAATAACCTTTATTAAATAAAATTGAATTTAAGCTTATTTTAGTGTGAGTGCAACTATAATATATAATTGCCCTAAGAATGCTATATTGACACTAACTTTATATAATTAAAAAATTTTTCTTCCCCCTTTTTTTGCCTTGGGATAGGAATATTATTCTTGTTTGTTTCTTTTTTTTTTTTTGCTTTTTGGTATGTGGGTAGCTCCCTGACTGGGAATCGAACTCAGGCCACAGAGCTGACAGCGCCAGCGCCGAAGCCTTAAGCCACTACACCACCAGGGAACTCCCAGGAATATTATTCTTTAGGCTTTATTTATCACTTAGAAATGATAACTTTTTAAATTTTTTACTGTGTCCCAAATCAGTAATGACTTCCAAAAATAGCACATTTTATATTTATGAATCAAGTTTCATAAATTGTTCTAAATTTGAATGTATAATTTTAATGTCAATGTATGGTTTTTAAAGAGGACAGTTGCTTTAGACAGCTATACTCCAGTATTTTAGAGTATTTTGTGTGTGCACGCACACACACATACAAAACCAATCAGGTGAAATTACAAGAAAACCCCAACATAATTAAATCACTACGGTCACCACCTGAACGTGGACATTTGCTCTGTAAAAGAGAGAGAGAGTGAATGTTTCATTTTGTTGATACATCCTCTGTATTCTAAAATTGCCTAATGTATAAAATTAGAAGCCATTTTGGTGTTTTGTGTGTTTGCATAATTAAGCCCATAGAATAGTTTGTGTCTTTCCACTTACTGGTGCTTCTCACTTTAGGAAATTCCCCCACCTTCTTCTAGAATTCTTAAAGTATAGAAGTACTTTTAGGTATCAGTAATAATCAATTGCCTTCGACATACTTTTTAAAAGTGTTGGTGAGTGTATTGCTCCTGTCGAAGAACTTTTATGTAACTAAATTTGATATTAAATAAGTCTTTATAAGAGAAACTCCTGTTGATGTGTAGAATTCTGCATTGGTTAACTGGAATCACTATTGTATTTATTCTCAGTTTCAAGTTATAATGTTACTTGATTATATTGTTTAGCAGAAAGGTAATTCCACCCTGAGTAAAATCTTTATAAGGTTTAAAAGTTGTTTTCAAATACTCATATTTATTTTGTATTAACTGAAAGATTTCCAGAGTTAAGCAGACTCTCCTAATAATTTAATTTCAGGCCTAGGGCAACACTATAAGAAAGTGATGATGATAGCAATACTAATTTATAGTTACTGAGCAGCTTATATTTGCTAAGCATTATTATAAATGCATTACATGTATTAATATTATTTCATGTAATCCTCACAACAAGCCTATGGTGCAGGAACTAGTATTCTCATTTTAAACAGATAAAAGCAATGAGGCCCGACGAGGTTCACTAACTGCTATAACGTCACAAAGCTGTAAGTGGTAAATCCACAGTTTGAACCTAGGCAGTTTGA
The DNA here is from genome assembly GCA_004026885.1 of Lyroderma lyra. Lineage (NCBI taxonomy): Eukaryota > Metazoa > Chordata > Mammalia > Chiroptera > Megadermatidae > Lyroderma > Lyroderma lyra. The sequence continues at coordinate 74,964 of PVJL010000987.1, read as the reverse complement.
TTCTAGAACCAGTACTCTTAACCACTATGCTTTCTGGGGTTAATATCAGATTCTGTTGTAGAATACCTGTCTGAAAGTTACTTAACTCTCTAGCTTTGGTTTTCTTCAGGTGTAATTTAAGGAATTGCACCAGATCTCCTAGATCACTTCCAATTCTAGCATTGTGAGACTTCTGTCATGATTTATAAAGGATATGTGTTTAATGTCTCTGATTAGTTTCTGTTTGTAATCTCTTGGCCTTTTAAAGTATAAAGGTTAAGTCATTTTCCAAAGTCACATAGTTTATGGGAGAGGAAAGTGGATCTATAATCAGATCTTCTCTTGGACTTTTTGGTCTTGCTAGTTGCCTCACTATTTCTTATCTTTTATTTAGTGTGTTTATGTATACAGGGGTTAATCATTGAATTTAAGTGTGATGTGCTTCGGTGAAAGAACAGTTTTAATTTTTTTCAAAGGACCTTTTCCCTCTGATTATTAAGCTTTATATACTCATTGTATAACATTTAGACATTTTAGAAATATTCAGTTTAAAGAGTGAAAAGTCCACTGGAAAAGTAACTGTTAATAGTTTGATATTTTATTTAAAAATATACTATTTTTAGGACATTTTACTCATTTTTTAAAAAATTAAAACTTTTTATTTTAAAATTAGTGTAGATTCACAGGAAGTTTCAAAGATCATGCAGAAAGATCCTATGTACCTTTTGCCCAGTTTCCTGCAATGGTTACATCTTACATAATTATAATACAGTATCAAGACCAGAAAATTGACATTTGTTTCATGTGTGTATAGCTGTGTGTCATTTTATAATGAATGGATTTGTGTAACCATTGAACCAATCTAGTTTATCACTATGAAGATTTCCCTTGGCCTACTCCTTCATCATTGCCCTCCCACCCCCAATACTATCTCTAACCCCTGGCAACCCCTGGTAATCTGTTTTCTATCATTTTGAGGATGTTATATAAATAGAATCATACTGTATGTATGAGATTGACTTTTTTCAGTCAGCATTATGTCCTTGAGACCCATCTATGTTATTGTATGTATCCGTAGTTTATTCATTTTTTATTGCTGAGTAGTATTTCATGGTGTGGATGTACCACAGTTTGTTTACCTCTTCACATATTATGGAATATTTTGAGTTTTTACATCGTTCAGCTATTATAGATAATGTTGCTGTGAACATTTGTGTAGAGGTTTTTGTGTGGCCATAAATTTTCATTTCTCTGGGGTAAATACTCAGGAGTGCAATTAGTATGTTGTATGCCAAGTATATGTTTCATTTTTTAACCCTTTTGCTGTGACATTCAGATATATCCAAATGAATATTTCCATCTACTGACTGTGGTGTTTGAGTTTACCCCATGAGCTCAAAAAATTTTTTCTTCTACTATATGTACAATTTCTTTTTTTTTGCTTTTTTTTTTTTTTTTTAAATGTAGGTAGCTCCCTGGCTGGGAATCGAACCCAGGCCGCAGTGCTGACAGCACCAAAGCCTTAAGCCACTACACCACCAGGGAACTCCCTACATTTTTCTATATTTTTGTGTTTTTCAAGAATGAACAGGAAATTTTTATACTTTAATGTAATCATTTATTTAATAAAATGGACCACCTCAACTGTAGTTACTTAAAAATATAAATACTGTAATTATTTTAAAGTTGTTACTCAGTGTGAAACTATTTCAATGACTTTTCTCCATTTACAAAATTTTAAATAAGTTTTCCTGTGGCTTGTACTATCAACAACAGAGATGTTTTGTATGCCATGTTGTGTAACATTTTGTAATAAAATTTTTATGTCATAAATGCCATTAGATTTTAATTTATCTATACTTAAATCTAATTGATGCTACTAAATATGTTTTGAGTATTTTTTGCTAAAATTCAATATAATGGTAAATTTATTACCATATAATAAAAATTTAAAATAAAAATAATGTCATTTATATACAAAGCAGCTAGCTCATTTATTATTAAATGCATAAAATAGTCAAAATATCAACTTTTATTTTATTTTTTATTTTATCTTTTATTTTATTTTTTGACACATTTTGAAAAAATACTTAAAGCCAGTTAACACAGTGAAAGGGTTAAGAAACCACCAAATTATTTCCAGTATCACTGTACAATTTTACTTTCCCATTAGCAGTGTGTGAGAGATACATTTTCTCTCCATCCTTGCCCACATTTCACATTGTCACAATTTATTTTAGCTGTTCTAATAGGTGTATAGTGATACCTCCTCATAGTCATCATTGCATTTCCCTAATATCTATTGATGTTAATTTTTTCAGGTGTTTATCTGCCGTTTGTATATTCATGTCTTTTGCCCATTTTCTGTTGGAGTTTTGTGTTGTTGTTTTTTTTTTTTTTACAGTTAAATTTTGGGAGTTCTTTATATATTCTAGATACATACTGTTTCTCAGGTATGTGGTTTGCAAGCATTTTCTCCCAGTCTGTAGCTTGTCTTTTGTACTCTCTTCGTAGGGTCTTTTGTAGAGTAAACTTATAATTTTGTGAAGTCTGATTTATCATTTTTGTTTTGTTCTGTTTTTTGTTCATTTATTTATTTTTGGATTGTGCTTTTTTTTTTTTTTTTTTTTTTTTTTTTTTTTTTTTTTTTTTTTTTTTTTTTTTTTTTTTTTGTTTTTTTTTTTTTTTTTTTTTTTTTTATGTGGGTAGTTACGTGGCTGGGAATCGAACCCAGGCCGCAGCGTTGACAGTGCTGAAGGCTAGCCACTACACCACCAGGGAACTCCCGATTGTGCTTTTAAGTGTTGTGTTTAGGAGCTCTTTACCCTAGGTCCTGAAGATTTTCTTCTATGTTATTATCTAATATAAGCTTGTCCAACCTGCACTCTGTGGGCTACATGTGACCCAGAATGACTTTGAATGTGTCCCAACACAAATTCATAAACTTTCTTAAAACGTTACAGAAATTATGCACGGACCTTATTTTACCTCATCAGCTATCATTAGTGTTAATGTATTTTATGTGTGGCTCAAGACAGTTCTTCTTCTTCTAAATGTGGCCCAGGGAAGCCAAAAGGTTGGACACTCATGGTCTAATAAAACTTTTGTAGTTTTACACTTTACATTTAAATCTATTATCCATTTTGAATGAAGTTTTACATCAGGTGTAATCTTGGGTCAAAGTTCATTTTTGCTTATGGATATCCAGTTGCTCTAACACTGTTTTCAACTGTCTGTCATTGAATTACTTTTATACCTTTGTCAAAAATCAGTTGGCCATATTGTGTAAGACTATTTCTGGGTCCTCTATTCTGTTCATTTGATCTGTGTGTCTGTTCTTTTACTAGTATTATGTAGTCTTAATTGCTATAGCTATATGAGGGCTGTCTAGAAAGTATCCAGCCATGTAATATGAAAAATAGAGGCATTTATGGCTGGATTTTTCTCCAGACAGCCCTTGTATAATAAGTCTTAAAATTGTGTAGAGTGATTTCCTCCACTGTATTTTTGTTCAGAATTGATTGAGCTCATCTAGTTTCTTCACCTTTCCATATAAATTTAAGGATAATCTTGTCTGTGTTAATAAATATATATCAATTTTAAGAGAATTGACATCTTTATACTATGATGAGTTGGCTAATCTACAAACATGGAGTATCTCCATTTATTTAGATCTTCTTTGATTCCTTTCATCAGAATTTCAATATATAGATCCTGTATCAGTTGTTAGATTTATCTAAGTACTTTTCTTTTTTTAGTGATGATAAGTGGTATTATATTTAAAATTTTTTTTCCATGTGTTCATTACTAGCATACAGAAATATAGTTGATTTTTGTATGTTGCTGTTGTATTCTACAACCTTACTGAACTCACTTACTAGTTCTAGCATGTTTTGGTTTTCTTTTTGTAGATTCCTTGGGATTTTTCTATGTAGACTGTTATGTCACCTGCAAATAGCAATATTTTTATTTCTTCATTTCCAAGATGTATGCTTTTTATTTCCTTCCTTGCCTTATTGTGCTCACTAGAATTTCAGTACTAAGTTGAATAGCAACATAGAGAGTGGACATCCTGGCTTTTCCTGGTCCTTGATTAGTTTCTCATCATTAAGTATGATACTAGCTGTAGGTGTTTTATAGATATTATAATTGAGAATTCGCCCTCTATTCCTAATTTTCTGAAAGTTTTTATCATGAATGGGTGTTCATGATAAAATTTTTGTCATCTGCCTTTTCAGCTTGAATTGGTATAATGTACATTTTCTTCTTTAGCTGGTTAACATGGTGGATGACATTGTTTGATTTTTGAATATTAAACCAGCTTTGCATCTCTGGAATAAACTCCACTTACTCATGGAGTAATAGTTATATATTGCTGAATTCCATTTGTAAATATTTTGTTAAGAATTTTGCATCTATATTCATAGAGAATAGTGGTTGCTGATACTGTAATTTTCTATAGGCGCCACCTCCTTAGTGCCAGGTAGAGGTTCATGTTTTCCACTCTGGTGGCTGAAACGGGGAGATGGACCTCATTATTATTCCTCTTGGGGAGGTTGGGGAAGTGGGAGAATGGGGGTTATGCTTGGTTTCCTTACCCTAGGCACCACTGGATAGTGGTGTTAGTTCTGACTCTCCAGTAGGCCTTCTCTGACAGCACCTCAGCAAGGAGAAGGGAAGGGTGCCTCATCAAGGCTAGATGGGGTCTAGGCTTCCCATATGGTCTGCACTAATACCATGTTCACCGATGAGCAGGGACTTGTTACTGCTAGGCAGTTATGACAGACTGCTCCCTGCTTGGCCTTCCCTGCTGTCACCCTGGTAGCAGGGGAGGAGGGTAGGTATGGCCTAGTTATAGCCTGACAAGGTTAGAAATCTAGGCTTTCTACTTGGCCTGTGCTGTTGGAGGTGGGGCCATAGTTATTTTCTATGGTGTTTGGCTGGAATAGAGCAGTTACTGTTTAAACAAAGTTTTGTCTTGCTAGGCTGCCTCTTTCTGGTCCTTTGGCTGGAGAAAATGGGCTTTCCTTGGTACTCTCTTTGTCTAAACTCATTAACATTTATACGTTTCTGGCTTCTCCAGTATCTAGTCTGTGATACTTGTGCGAACTAAGCCAACGAAAGCACCCAGACAACTCACTACTGTGTTTTTTCTCTTGTTCCAAGGTTCCTAGCCAGTCTGCCTTCCTCCCTCCACCTTCCAGTCTTAGGTTTGTTTTATACAGAATTCCCAGGGAATAATAGGGAAACGATAGTTTACTCTTTTTTTCCCACAAGTCGAAGTCCACATAATGCTATATTTTAAAAAAAAGGTACCTGTCAGAAAGTTTGAAGAGTGCAAACAGTGGCATCTTTTCACCTACTGTTGTAGTATTTCCTTCTTCTTGTGCCTCTACTTTTTAGAAGCTAAATGTTTTCTTCATTTAGTGTTATTACTCTTCATTCCAGCTTCAGCCCTCACTGTTTTACACTTTTTTGACAATTATTCTTTCTAAAACACACTCTGATTACGTCATCCTCTTGCTCAAAAATCTCCAGTGATTCCCCATTGTCTACTGAATATCCGTAACTTGACAATGGAAAGTTTCCATGATCTCTCACCAATTTATATTTTCAAATTAATATCCTAATACTCCATTGTCCCTTGTGAATATTAATGGTTCGCCATTGTTTTCTGTCTTTGTACCTTTGCTCAATGCAATTTTCTCTGCTAGTGTATTTTTATATTTCTATCTCTATCCACAGTTTCCCTCCTCCTATAAGACTTAGTTCAAGTGTCATTTCCAAGTATTCTTGGATCTCACCAACTGGAAGTAACCTCATTTCTCCAATTACCTTAATTTTCTAGTTTTTAACACATTACAAAAGTAAAAGCTATATTGGTGTTGTTTTGAGAATTGAATATGCTAATGTGTATAAAGAGCTAGCAACAGTAATTTCTTTCCCTCCTTTTTTAGTGACTCTCTTTAATATTCCTTTCTAGACTGTAAAATCAATGAGGTAGGGTCTGTTTCAGATTCATCTAAGTAAATGTCATATTGCCTAGTGCAGTATTCTTCACATATTCTGTGCACAATGAATATTTAATAGGTGAATAAATATAACATATGAGGGCATCGTAAAACTCACTGGGGAACGCCTTAGTATCAGTAAATGTTTAAATAGTGCAAACTTATAATTCAAAAAACCTTCATTAACAGGCAGTCTCATTTATGTAATCTTTGTCCAATGTAACTGAAGACCTTTGATAAATTTCTTTGCTGAGTACTAGAAAATATTTAGCATTTATGAGATTCATCCCCTATAGAAGTACAAGAGCTCTCAGCTCATGTGAGGTAATAACTTAGAACAGTTCCTGGCACTTTGTAAAACGTCTTAAGTATTAGTTAATCTAATTATTACCTGTTGTTACTTCCTGAAAATGTTCTGAACACAGTTCAAAATGTAAGGAGTATATGAGTTAGAATATGTATTCTTTTTAAGGAACAGCACTCTGCCCACATCGAGTACCTTATCCTTGCGCATCATGCCCCCTGTATTCCCACAGTAGGAGGTGCTGATTGGATAGCTGATAATCTTTGTCACCTTGTTGTGTTTATCATACAAAAGTTAAACAAGTCCTGGAACTTTTTAGCTCAAAAAGGATGAAATAGTTCACATCAAGGAACAGTGCGTGCTCTCAGTCTTCTAAAGGATATGATAATCTTAGTTCTGGTTGAATATGCTTTCTATTTAGTACAGTTAACTCTTCCTGCTTAATATATCCTTATTTCGTCTTCATGAACAAATTTAAATGACTATTTAACATTTCCTAACATTATTTTTAATCTTAAGTCTGTTTTTATCAATGTAACAGTCTTCTAAATTTTTTCCAAGATTAATCTGGTTCAGACTTTTTTTAAGCAGGTAAATTCTGCAGTCTACTTTTGTGTAAGACTTCAAGAATACATACAGTATGATTCCATTCCTATAAAATACCAAAGCAGACAAAATTTAATTATATTGTTTATGGATACATGCTTAGATAGTAAAAGTATAGAGAAAAACAAGGGATTATCTCAAAGATGGGTTTGTGGTTACCATGAGGGGAAGAAGAGGGCTATTGATTGTGAATGCACACAGTGATACTGGGCTGGTGACATATAGTGGTTATGAAATGTAAGGGAAATGAATAGTTGCAAGCTTGAAATGGAAAGATTTGGTTTTTATCTAGTTATTTATATTGCATTATTGATACATCCTTTACATCCATTTACCTAAATGCAACTAAGCAGTTAGCATGGATTTCCAGGCAAACATTGAGGAAATTTCATCATTTCTATTTGCAAATGGGTCTTTTAGCAAAAATTGATACTTTTCTAATTAAAAAAGAAGCCCTCCTTTCCTCTGTAATCCTTTTCTGTGTTACAAATCATGCAAAAATCATCTGGATCTTGTTTCCAGTGTCCTTTTCTTATTCTGAAGGTACTTGTTTTACCCTCTTTTGTATTAGAGACGCCAAGAGGCCGAAGTAAAGCAAAACAAAAGTTGTTTATTTGAATGTTGGCTGAGGCCAAGAAAGGCATCACTGTAGAGAGGAGGGAGTGTGGATCATTTAAGGTTCAGGGCGGCCAACTGGGGTAAGTCTCAATCTTGGAACAGCTGGGTCAGGAGTTAGGTCCTAGGAGGAGGCATTCTGTTCCGCAAGTCTGCAGTTAACCCATTACTGGAACCCGGTGATATTATTTGTGTCTCTTGACTCTCTTCAACCATTGTGTCCATTGAACCATGTCTGCAAAAATTTAGGAGAAATTTTAGTAAAACAATAAATGGAGTCCTTATTGTTCTACCTAACATTTTGAACTTTTAAAGTTAAAATGGTTACCTAGTCTCATGGACATCTTCAGATTTCAATTTATGATTTATATAGGAATAGGAAAGTCTTGGTAATAATAGAAGATAGTTTATTTATACAGCTTTACGTATATAGTGGGTAAAGTTTTAAATAATGCCATTAATGTTTTAAGAAGCACCCCCAATGTCATCAGAATAGTTACATGAATCTTATTGTTGTAGATCAGTGTTAATTTTAGCTGTGATCTTAACCCCTGATATCATAGTATAGTAGTTAAGAATAGAGAAAACTAGTAAGCAACTAAACAATTCAAAAATGTAGGTCAATCTACAAAAGAACTGCTCTGAACTCAGATTTTCTCTCCTTCCCCCCAAGATGGGGCACTATTCTAGATGAGACTAAAGAGAAGTGATGACCAAATGCAATGGTTGAACCTAAATTGAATGCTGATTTGTGGGGGTAGACAAATATAAAATACACTCTTGGGACAATTGGAGTAATATTGTGGTTGATTTTCTTAGGTGTGGTAATTAAGTATTACACTGATATAGGAAGTTGTCATTATTATCAGAAGATGCATGCTGAAGTTAATTTATGGTGAATATCATAATGTCTTATTAAATGGTTCAGCAATGTATCAGTATGTTTGTAAAGCAAATGTTGCAAGGGGAAGGGCTAAGGAAGGGAGAGGAACTAGGAGATGTGAACAACCTTTTCTAGATAGGTAATAATCTCTTTGGCATGGGCGTTACATTAGGTCTCATAAAGAATCTGGATTAAAATTTGCTTAATATCCTCAGCTTTTCTTTGCTCTGATTATTTACAATTGCTTTCTGATTATTAAATCAGCCTCCTAGATTCTTCAGAATTGTAAAAGGGTGTGCCTGAGACAAGGTGCTTAAGCATTCTTTCTAGACATTTAAGTATCCAGTATTGGCACTCTAGTTTATTCATTAGTACCTTGTGAGCTTGCCCTTAGTCTCTCTCAGTTTGATCAACTCTGGGGTACTGACAAAATTAAGTTTTGAACTTTTAGATGTGAATACAAGATCCTGATTTCTGATGAATTTACCAAATTTGTGACAGGGGTTGTCTCTTGGCAGTTAAGACATTCTGAATTTGTTGATATAAAAGTGTCTGAAGCCTTGGAGAGTTTGTAATAAAATTTTGTAATTAAAAATATGCATAATTAAAAAATAAAAATATGCATAATTAAATGGAAATTTGTAATAAAATCTTTTTAAGAGTACTATACTCCTAAGAATGAAATAAGTCTAAAGGCAGGGATTTTTTGTTTTGTTTTGTTTTTAATGATCATATTTGGAAGGGCATTAGGGAACTGAGTTATTTAATTATTTTTTGAACATTCACTTAATAATGCTTTTTGAGAATCTAATATGTGCTAATCATATAAACCTTAGTAATCTTCTCGGTAATCCCTACTATCTTTTCTAAAAATAAAACAAAAATAGCCCAACAAAAACCTACTAAGCTTTCCTGCCCTAGGTTCTAGATATTAGTATTTTAAAAAATCATATATATATATTCTCACGTTCCCTTTTCTCCTCCTTTCTTTTATTTATAGTGTGGTATTTGTCTCCTTTCTTGATACTGTTGAGTCTACTTAATAGATGAAATGGCAAGCTCATAGCCTTTTGTTTAAATTATTAATGGGATATTTTACTATTCAAATTTTTTTTTCTTCTGACACAGTGTGCTTGGTTGAGAAAAAAATAGTTGTGCAGCTTATTGAAATAAAACATGTCATTTATTCCAAAGATAATGCAAGAGCATATCTATTTAATGAGAAGAGGGGATAAAAATCATAATCTGCTTAATTAATTTTCCAGGAAATTAAAATAAGCAACATGAAATTACTTTGCCTTACCTAGAATTGAACCAGAATGTAGACTATATGAGAGAACTTGAAGCCTTTACTTTGGGTACATCACTGGCTTTGAAAGATGACAATTTGAAGGGCCTATACTAGTATATTCTGTCAGAATTCACTTGCAAGAGACAGACTACTCTGGGCTCTGGGCTAGGCTGCTAGGAATAACTTAGAGAGCAAGACTTGAACTGGTGTGCCAGAGGAGTGCTACCTTTCCCACAGTCAGCAAAGGTATTATATAGGGTATTAGAGGCCAGCATGAAAATATTAGTTAAAGAACACACTATCTCAACAACAAAAAAAAACCCAATTCAAAAAATGGGCAAAGGACTTGAATAGACATTTGTCTAAAGAAGATACATAAATGTCCAATAAGCACATAAAAAAATGCTCAACATCACTAATCATTATGGAAATCAAATCAAAACCACAATGAGATACCACTTCACTCCAATTAGGATGACTGTTATTAAAACAACAACAACAAAGAAAAAATAACAGGGCAAGGATGTGGAAAAATTAGAACATTTGTGCATTGTTGATGGGAATGTAAAATGGTACAGCTACTTTGAAAACTGGTATAATGATTCCTGAAAAAATTAAACAAAATTATCAAATGACCCAGCAATTCCCATTATGGTTATATACCCAAAAGTAGTGAAAGCAGACTTGAGTACATACTTGTTTACCCATGTTTATAGCCAAATTATTCATTATAACCAAAAGGTGAAAGTAACCCAAATGCCCATTGATGGATGAATGGATAAATAAAATGTAGTGTGTGTGTGTGTGTGTGTGTGTGTGTGTGTGTGTGTAAGTGTGATTATTCAGCCATAAAAAGGGAGGAAATTCTGACACATGCTGTAACATGGATGAACCTGGAAGACATTATGCTAAGGGAAATAAGCCAGATACAAAAGAACAAATATTGTATGGTGCTACTTATATGAGGTATCTAGAATAGTCAGATTCATAAAGACAGAAGGTACAGTAGTGGCTGCCAGGTGCTGGAGGGAGGGAACAATGGGGCATTACTGTTTAATGAATATGGAGTTTCCACTTAAGATGATGGAAGAGTCCTGGTAATGGATGGTGGTGATGGCTGCAAACTACGTGAATGTACTTAATGCCACTGAACTGCGCACTTAAAAATGGTTAAAATAATATATTTTGTTATGTATAGTTGAACATACACAGAACACACCATCATATCTGTGATACAGGTATTAGGAAGCCAGTACGGCTTCTCCACATGTGCAACTAATTCCTGACACTTAGTTAGTGCTTAAAATTGGAGAATTACACACACACACACACACACACACACACACCCTCCCACCCAGCATTTTCACAGCCAAAATTTAAGTAAAATGGCCCCAGTTCACTTTCTACTTCCCTCATCTCACGTCAGAAAGTCCAATTGGATGGCCCTTATTCGCATTTAGATCACTGCTTGCAAGTGGTCCTGGGGAATAATTTTTAGCTTTCAACTTCTGTAGTAGCAGAAAACAACTAGAGGGAGACTGGAAAGAATACTGAGTGCCAATTGATCATATTTGTCACAGGCTCTGAGTCAGTGGTGATTCATAGCCGTCATAGATAATGTTTCTTTTGGTCAAGTAATCATTTCCAGTAGTGGCCAGATGGTCCTGCAGCAGGTCAGTCAGAGGTAGATTGGGGCCAACAAATAGCTTCAACAAGGTGGAATAAGGAAACAGTTTGTTGATAATCTTTATCTCCGTTTGCAGTTCTGGGCTGATTGTGCTTAGTTTGTTAAACCTAACATACAGTATTTAGATTTTTAGTATGGTGGAGCACAACTGAGTTATTTATATTATTGTGAAGAGATTTGAGTCACTCTAATGGGATGCAGTAAAGGCTCAATGATTAAAGCATAGCTATACTAATGTAAAGGAATACCAGATTTAAAGTTCATATATTTATGATAAGCTTTTTTCATTTTATTAAGTATGGAGATAAGAGAACTTCAGAGTAAACGTACTGAGGTCTTTCAGACTGCTGAAATCTCTAATGTGAACTAAATTTGAAAAGAAAAATAAATTCACTAGTAAATAAAAGAGTTATGCTAAAATAATTGCATTTTTAAAACCCATTTTCAAAAATTTCTAACCATGGTCCACCCAAAATATAAGGTATCTTTTGTTGTACTTTGTATAGAACAATCAGCTGCTTTTGTTTATCTGTTATTTATGACTTGGAGCTAAGTTTGACTAATGCCTGTTGATAGTAAAATTCTGCATGAGTGGACTCTTCTCTCAGTGCCTTGATAATACAGTGTTGATAATTAAATAATTTCTTAATTACTCATATTTCAAAATAAACTCTTTAAATTTTTATCTCAAATTGAAATGTTGTACATACCAGTTAACATTTTGGAGAACTGCTAAGCTTTGTGTGCAATGTTTTTTAATGTGGATCAAACTTTAATTACATACCTGTACATCAGATTCTTTGATAGAATTTTCCACTTATAGAAATCTAACCTAAGGCACTGCAGTACTGTTTGTGAACAACTGTCAACAATGGGGAGATGGACAAATTTTTTTATTGTATAACCATACAATGGAATGTCCTTTTCAAATGATAATTTAATAACATTAGACAGGACTCATGCAGTAATGTTGAGTTAAAGATACAGAATTATTTATGGTATGACTTCGCTTTTCAGAAAATTTTGTGTGTGAGATATATAACAAATTACAAACAATAGTTCTCTGGGTAATTTTAAATGTTCTTCAATGAATATGTGTATTGCTTCTATGTATTTTTCTCTTTTTATTATAGAAATACATTAAAAGATAAAAACAATGAAAGAATTTGCAGGCTAAGAACCACAAAAGTCCTTCGGTCCCCTACATAGACAAATGAAATCCAATTTATCTGTTTGTTTGTTGATGGGTTTGCTTTTGGTGTCATGTAAGAAATCTCAACCTAAGTCAGAAAGATTTTCTCCTGCATTTTCTTTTAGAAGTTTTCTACTTTTTGGTTTTACATTAGGTCTGTGATCTATTTTGAGTTAATTTTTATATGTGGTGAGAGGTATGGATTGATGCTTTTTACCTATGGGTATCTGTTTATTCCAGTACTGTTTGATGAAAAGAATATCCTTTCTCAACTGAATTGCCTTTGGACATTGGTAGAAAATGAGATATTCATATATATAAGTCCATTTGTGGATTCTTTCTTCTGTTCCATTGGCAGACACAGGTGGCTGCCATATCTGAGAGTCTTCATCAACCTGGCCAACACTGTTGGTTCACCCCACCCTGGTGATTCTGAGACCCCCATACCCAACTTGTGGCCCCCGCCCCCCCTCCGCCTAGCTGCTTCCATACAAAAGGCCTGCCTTGGCTCATGCTACAGACTTTACTAAAATCTCTCAAAGGTTCACAAAACCCAGACAAGCAGCATCTGGCTTTGGCATGTCCTGTACCTCTGGCTGAGCAGCCCTAAGCCTGGCACTAGGGATGGCTGGTCTCAGTTTGCAGCTTGGCTTCTCAAGACACCTCCAAGTACAGTGTGGGTGGCAGTTATCTGCAGATTGCTTTGTGGTTGATGTATTTGTTTGGCAGGAGTAGAGGCATGGTTATTCTAGGCAGGGTTTCTCAGTATCAGTACTGTAGCCTTTTGGGTCAGATAATTCTTTGTTGTGAGGGGCGGTCTTGTACACTGTAGAATGTTTAACAGCATCACTAGCCTGTGAACACTATTCACCTTTATTTCTTCAGACTCTCAGCTCTATCTCCTCAACTTAACAAGCCTGCTGGGCCTCATGGAGTTTCCATCCTGTGCTACTCATGGCCTAGAAACTTTTAAGGCAGTAAGCTGGAGTAGTAGGGCTCACCTTCTTTCCTGTCTTTCAGGGATCTTCTTTAGTGTCTGATGCCCAGTGTCTTGAAACTTGTTTTCCCCTCCATGTATTTTGTCTGTTTGGGGGTTGTTTTAGGTGGGAGGGTAAATCTGGTCCATCTTACTACATCTTGGTCAGAAGCAGAAATCCCTTTAACTGATAATTGATTCATATTAATTATTGGTTAAAGCTGAAAGTGTTCTTAAACATTTACTAACCTAATTTCTTCATTTTGTGGATTTGTATGAAACCTATGAGTATGAGGTTTAGCTCTCACATTTGTATAGCTGTCATATTCTTTGTTCAAAGTCTCCTGTTCCCTGTAGTTCCTGTGGCACAACATAAATGTTAAATTGGCCCTAAAGCCTCTGTCATCTTTTAATATAACTCTTTAATGCAGGTTTTCACAGTGTTAACTAACTGTGGGCACCTAACTATATAATAGTAGCATACAATTAAAGGATATGCCCTAACTTGAAACACAACAGTGGAATGTTTCATGTTTTTAGGGCATTGCCACAGCAGGCTCAAAGACTTCCAAGAGGCTTCCTTGTGTGGTAACTAATTTTCTAGCAGCTATAACAAAACACACCTTCAAAGCCTGTTAGTAAGCCTTCTTGAGGGTATGAAGAACTGGTGATATAAGACAGAAGAAAAAAAGCATGAAAGAGAAGAGCATTTTGAGCAGTTTATGATTCAAAACTGTACAGAAGAGTAATACTACAAGAATGGGAGTGACTTGGAACCCATTGGTGGTAAGCTGCTGCAGAAAGGAGAAAGGTAGCAAGATAGAAGAAATATTTGTATGAGATGAGCTCAAAATTGCTATATTGTAACAGCTGCAGAGTTTGTAGCATATGTTTTTTGGATATTCAAGGATAAAGTAATTTATTCAGAGCATACCTTGAGGAAAGATGTATGTTGTGGGTAGGATGAAACCATCTGGCTCTCATATCTGAACTAAAACATAGCAAAATCATATTTCAGTGGAATTTTATATATGTTTATGTGATCAGTGAAATACATGAATGTGTATAAATTCTATGTGTTGAAGTGAAGAAATCATAATTCTTTGGTGTTTGAGATGGTGGTGATATGCTGTAGCTAAAAAGAATTGAGTAAGTGTTTTAGTGGTTCTACAGTACATAAGAATTAGACAGCCTTTTAAAACATGCAGATAACTTATAGATGGATGTGCTGATAATTTTCTAAGACTGAAAAGTTGTGTATCAATAATATTAAAAACTCTGGAAACAAAATATGATTTAAGCCTTCTAAAAACTAGGATTGCTTTTTAGTGATAAATATTTAATGAGCAGATTTCTTATTTGGTGAACATTTTTAATGGTATAAGTGGTGCTCATGTAGTTAAGTATCTGCCTTTTTAAAGTGATTGATTGTAAGTCTTCGTGACGGGGGTTTGTGGGGAAGGGGAGAATGCAGAACAGTAGCAGCCTTTTACCTTCCACAGCATAAGGAAGCATAGAAGCTTTTTCGTACCAAAAATGCATGTTATAAGGGAATGGTAAACACCAAAATTAGAAATTGCTGCATCTGGGAAGAGAGGAAGGCGGTGCTATCAAGGAAGGGCATTCACTGTATTGATGTTTTGTTTTGTTTTTGAAATCAAACTTTTAAAATAAAGTATAGATCATAAGTATATAGCTTGATGCATTTTCACAAATGAACATACCTGTATAACTAATACCCGATTAAAAAACAGAACATTGTATTAGAACTGTTTGATTTTTTTTTTTTTCAAGGTGGGTAGTGGGCACATGGGTGTTTGTTTTATTATTCTTTATTTTTTTGAATGATTTGAAGTTTGCCTAATATGTTTTTTAAAAATCATCGCAGAAGGAAGTATGGTCTTTAGAGATCTGGAAAATGTCAGAAAACCCACAGGCTCTAGTAGTTGAGAAAGTATATAGGGAAATAGGGTTTTTCTATGTAGGTCTTTGTCTCCTGTGTGTCTGATAGTTTATAAACCTGATATTGACCCCAGTTACTTGAAAATTTTAAACAGTGTTATGTGGGATCAAAGTAGTAAAAAATTACTACTGTTTTTTGAAACACTATGTTGTTAGCCTTTTATAATTGCAATATAAAGTTTGTGTCCTCAAATTTATGGGTACATTGAAATGACAGTTTTGTTTTAAATTTTTTATCACTAAAATCTCTATGATAGTTTAAGGGAATTTCTTACTCAGTTCTATAATGGCATATTCAAAGTATAGAAAGGACTGAGCTATTAAGATTTATAGATATTTATATCTAGTTTAAAGGCTTTATTTTTGTTATAGAAATTGTTATTTGCATAGTACATAGAAATATACTTAATTTAAGGGGTTTCTTGAAATTAGTTGTCTTTCTGTCTGTGGTGGTTTTTTTTTTTTTTCTTTTTGGAGGAGAGGGAGGTACTTCTTCCATGAACATGAAGATTTCTGAAATTTAATTTATTTTTACATATAACAATTTTTTTATATATCTCATTTTATGAAAAGTATTAAAATGTGATTTTTCTCCATTGTTCTCAACAGTAGGCTGTATTTAACTAAGTTATGACTGCTATGGTGTGGAAGAGCCATTTGTAAAATAACATGTTGTAAAAAATTTGGCCATTAGCCTTTTTTCTGCTATTTGTTTCTGCTATTTGGGTTATAGGCATAAAATTATTAGAATGTTAATCTATTGAAAACCATTCATTACTGAATAATTTTTGTTTCTTTTACTCTCTTCTAGAAGCCAATAGAGCAGCATTGGTAAATTACTGTTTCTGTTATGTTTATGTGTATTTGATCTTCAAAGGAATTGATAGGACACACTGAAGTCTTTGTTTTGTTTTCCTGTTTTCTCTAACAGGCAGTGGAGGAGGAAATGGCTGGTCCTAGTCAACTCTGCATTCGTCGCTGGACTACCAAACATGTGGCTGTTTGGCTCAAGGATGAAGGCTTCTTTGAATACGTGGACATCTTATGTAATAAGCACAGACTTGATGGAATCACATTGCTAACATTGACTGAATATGATCTCCGGTCTCCTCCCCTGGAAATCAAAGTCTTAGGGGACATTAAAAGGTTAATGCTCTCAGTCCGAAAATTGCAGAAAATACATATTGATGTTTTAGAAGAGATGGGGTACAACAGTGACAGTCCCATGAGTTCCATGACCCCTTTCATCAGTGCTCTTCAGAGCGCAGAGTGGCTCTGTAATGGGGAGCCTTCACATGACTGTGATGGACCCATCGCTGATTTGAATTCTGATCAGTACCAGTACATGAATGGTAAAAACAAACATTCTATTCGAAGATTGGACCCAGAGTACTGGAAGACCATATTGAGCTGTATATATGTTTTTATAGTATTCGGGTTTACATCTTTCATTATGGTTATAGTCCATGAGCGAGTCCCTGACATGCAGACCTACCCACCACTCCCAGATATATTCTTAGACAGGTAAGTTTTGTTTCTTCTTGCCAGATTTATAGAAGATTAACAACAACAACAATAATACATTTATGATCATTGTTTCTTATTGGTTTGGTTGATATATACTTTCCATTTGCTTTATCTGGTAGTATAGAAAGATAATGCTTTGAAATTGCCTCTTTCTCTTAGAGTAAATTAGACCTTAACCTTAGGTGAGTAGGAAAGACCACTGCTTAATTTATTAAGTTTTCCATAGCTATATTATAGCTCCCTGGGCACTACAGGGGTTTCCTAGAATGTTGTTTGTAATAAATGGAATTTGGTTCCTTTTTTTATTTTTATGATGTCAGGGTTCTGCTTTTCCAGAAATATGAAGAGGTCTCCTATATCACCAAATAACTTGGAATTATCACAAATAGTACAAATTGATTCATTGATAGTATTCTGTTGCTTTTATGAAATACCGAGTGCATAATAAAGAATATAGTATATGTATATGAAAACCAAGACTAGATCAAATCTCAAAACTTTTTATATTTGTGATTTTAAAAAGTCTTTTAGAAGTTTGTAATGCTTTCTTGTTTGTTTTTATAAAAGGTTTTGCCCTTCTGAAAGTGCCTTATAGTATATGCTTCTTTTAATTAAATGGATTAAAATGTCCATATTAAATGGCAGAACAACATATATCTCACATTTTTGTCCCCTTTCATACTCCAACTAAAATCATAGTAAAGCGGTTTTTAATGTTTAAGTTGTAATTCCACAAAGAGAGGCAGATAAGACAGGAGGAAACAGTTACACAGTTTTGGAAGTTTGAAAGCAGATGGATGAGTAGCACCTAGCACACCTGAGATAACCTAATTCTAAAACAACAGTTGAGAAAACTGAGAAGCAACCCAGTCTGTGTTTCAGATTTCTCAAAGCTCTGGACATTGCAGGTGAAAGAGTGGTGCTAAAATGAGAATCGAATGAAAGCTGTTTAAGAAGCTGGTAGATCTCTGTATCTCCTTCCCTATCCTATACAGTTTTCCCAGCTGTAAATAAAGACTCCAAAAGGGAGAAAGCATGTGGATATCTGGGAAAGAGTACTGTGGGCAGAGGAAACAGTAGGGTGCAAAAATCTAGAATTGGTAGTGTGCTTTAGCATGTTTAAGGAACAACAAGTGACGCGTGAGGAAAACAGTTACAGATGAGGGTGGAGAGGAGACAGGAATCCAGATTGTGTAGGGATTGGAGGGTTGTAAAGATTTTAGCTTTCATTCTGAATGAAAAAGGAAGCCATTGGGAAGTATTTAGAAGACTAGAGTGAACTAATTTGCATTTTAATACTGGTTGTATTAAGAATAGCCTGGGGTGGAGGTAGGAAAACTGGGATTAGTTACATATTGAATTCATCTAGACAAAGATGAGGTTGATTGAATAAGGATAGTGGTGGTAGGCGATGGTGTGAAAGAGTCAGGTGTGTGTGTGTGTGTGTGTGTGTGTGTGTGTGTGTGGAGAGAGAGAGAGAGAGAGAGGGAGGGGTCAAGGATTATCCCAACATTTTTTACCTGAGCATTTGGAAGGATGGAGTTGCCCTTTACAGAAATAGGAAGACTGTAGAAGGAACTGACTTGGAGAGAAAATTAAAGGTTTTGTTTTAGACTTGTCATGATTGAGATATCTTTTACACCAAATCAGAAAGCAAGTAAAAGATGGAAATATGAGTTGGAATTCAGAGAGATCTAGTCTGATTTTGTGGAGTTCCCAGCATAGGAAAGGCCATGATACTAGATAAGGTCTCCTAGGAAGTGAGAAGGGAAAAGAAGAGATTGAAGATTAATCCCAAGAAAATTATAACATTTAGAGGTCAGACAAGTTAAGGCAAACCAGTAAAGAAGACTGAGACTGTCAGAGCTGAAAAAGAGTAGTTTCCTAGAAGCCAACTTAAAGAGATTTAAGAAGGCAGTAATAATTAATAATTAGCTGTGTCAGATGCTGCTGAGGGCCCAAGTCAGATGACGATAATTGACAGCTAGATTTGCCAACATGTCAGTCAACGGTGACCTTGACAAGAGTTAATAAGGGCAAAAGCCTGATTGTAATGGGTTCAAGAGAGAATGTGAGACTTAGGAGAATTTACCTAAAGGTGTATCTCCACAAATATGAAACAACATATGCAGTTATTTGTTGTGACATTATTTCTAATCATTATAAATATTGTAAATAATCTAAATGTTTATCCATGGAAAACTAGTTGAATATACTATGGTACATTTACACAATGCAGTACTGTTTAATCATAAAAAAGAATGAGAGAGATTTCTGTGAAGTAATATGAAATGATTTGCAGGAAAAACTCAGTAGCAGTAGCACCATGTGCACACAGGTCATGGTTTCTAAATACCAATCTCTACTAAAAGGAACCCCAGACCAAGGCTCCTTAAAGAAATTACTGATTTTAAGTCTGGGGTAAGGGAAGTGAAAAATGAGCCTGAAACAGATCTTGTGCTATAAAGCAAGAAGTGCACAAAACCAATGGAAACATGTTAAAATAACATAGGAACTGGTTTGAAGGGTTTCTCACTAATCAAATTATGACAGTTGGAACGTCCAAAAAAATAGTGATGGCACCAGATTATAATATATTGAGTAAGAAGAATCTATGAATTCATAGTAATAAAACAAGCAAAAAGTGGTGGGGAAGGAAAGCTCTTCAAGAATAATACCAACAAGTGACTATTCCTGACTATATTGCAACCTCCAATGTAGTAATTGGTTCAGGCAAATGGATGCTAAAATTATTGGATGCAGAATTTATTAGGTGAGAGGCTGGTCTTAGGCACATGAACTGTTCATTCATAACAGAGAGGAAGGTAGAAAAGATGGAAGCAGGTAGAAGGATGCTAGATGTGATGGTGGACCATGAGGAAATGCTTTTCTGATTGTTTTTTTATTTTCTCTTCAGAGTTAAGATTGAGAGAAGGTTTGAGATTTGAAGTAAAAGAATGAGGTGTAAAATAGTCATCTAGGAGAGTGACCAGACTTGTGTGATATAGTAGCAGCACTAAAGGCCTCCTTGAGGTTAGTAGTCATGTTGGCATCGTGTGTTTTACCAGCTTCACTCTGCAAAAACAGGTATGAAACAGGTGGATAATTGGATATAAGTAGGGTGGAAGTTTTTCTGGGTAGTATGGTGAAGGAGAAAGGCAAGGGAGTGATTATAATGACTGACCATGGACTCAGATCGTGGATAAGGAGGGATGTGCAGATATCAGGTAGATGAAGGAAGGTGAAAATGTTATAAAATCAGTGGATTTTAGGTCTCAAAATTATTGAAGTTGGAGTATTGGAAGGAATAAGCTGGAAAAGAAAACAATAGGTATTGGTTAGTGTAGGATTCTTGAAATTGAGATTATGAAGAAGAATCTTGGTAATGACAAGATCTAGTTTATCACAACCATGGGTGTGAATCACTGAAGTAGAGTAAAAGACAAGGTCATAGGAGAAGTTAAAGAACACAAATTACAACAGGAGAAATTTTGAAGTGAGTGACAAGTAAGCAGAAACTAAAATCTTCAAGAAATGAGAGAATGGATACTGAGAGTCTGTAGATGATTATAATAAGGCAAAGTGGGAGAAAAGAAGGGAAATGGTCTGGAAGAGCAATGAGGATTTTAAAGTGTGGTTTTCAGTATATTTATAAAATTGTGCGACCATCACCATTAATTCCAGAATATTTTCATTGCCCCCAAAAGAAACTCATATCCATCATCAGTCTCACCCCATTTTCTTCTTTCTCCAGACCCTGGCAATTACTAATCTGCTTTCTGTTTCTATGGATTTGCCTATTCTGGGCATTTCATATAAATAGAATCGTAGAGTATGTGGCTTTTTTCTATGTGTGTCTGACTTCTTTCATTTAGCATGATGTTTTCAAGATTCATCAACATAGTAATATATATCAGTATTGTTCCTTTTTATTACAGAATAATATTCTATTGTATGAATATACTACAATTTGTTTATCCATTCATTGGTTGATTAATGTTTGAGTTGTATCTACTTTTTGGCTACTATTAATGGTGCTATAATCATTAGTGTACAAAGTTTTACACAGACTTGGGTTTTCAGTTAGCAACAGGGATTTGAAACCTAACTCTACAGTGCCACCTACTACAAAGTTCTGTACCAGGGTTGTCCAACCTTTTGGCTTCCCTGGGCCACATTGGAAGAAGAATTATCTTCGGCCACACATAAAATACACTAACACTTATGATAGCTGATGAGCTAAAAAAAAGGTCTATGCCTAATTTTCATAATGTTTTAAGAAAGTTTACAAATTTGTGTTGGGCTGCATTCAAAGCTGTTCTGGGCCACATGCAGTCCATGTGCCACAGGTTGAACAAACTTGCTCCATACTCTCAAGTGTCTAAACTTTATTCATAGGAGAATGGTAGCAAGTGCTTGTGGGTGTTTTTCCTGCATCCCCTTAGATCTCTTTTCCATTTTCTTGCACACTGATACTCCCAACATCCAGCAAATATCTCTCTTTTTTGGAGAGCTGCTCTTGCCTGCTTGAAAAGAGACCTGGACATGCTTGGAAACTTACATCCCTCCAGCAGCAACCCTTAACCAATGTCTGGTGAGATGGGTATAAATATTTCATTTTTCTTTGCCCTAAGTGGGACAACTTTTAGGTTGGACCTATACTGTGTCCTAAATTCCCTATAGGATTGAGCTACAGTTACCCTTGCCTTAGTTCCCCACAGGGCTGTGTTTGAGTCTCACCCTTGCTTGGCTTCCTTGCCTTCCAGATGTCATTTCCCTATTGCCCTATGGTTTTCCCTTGGGAATACTCCTAATCGTTTTCACACTGATCTTTGTTTCAGTTTGCTTCTGAAGCTTATTTGACGTAATTCCAAGAGCTTCAACACAACATAAACAGAAAATTAGAAAGAGATAAGGATGCTTCTAGAGGCAGACTCACTTACAACAATGAGAAGGGGTAGCTGATAACCATAATAGCAAGGAAGGAAACAGAAGCACTATTAAAAGCAAACATAAATAATGGAAAAACCACATTCATCTGGGGCTTAACTGTCCTTCATTTCTCAGTGTTCTTGAGGTCATTATTATATTCAATGTAATAATCAGTGTCCACAGTGATAACTGTGAATTACCAAAGAAAATTTGTATCCAGAAAAAAGGTATGTATATGTATAATGCATTTTAGAAAACTTTGTATCATGAATATGAGATACTGAATACGCATTTGACAGTTTTCTCACAACACTCCATTAAAATGACAGTAAAAAGGAGGGACGACCCTATAATACCATGGAGGCAAAAGTAGTCATAATAATGAAAAGATGAAAAGTGGAAAGCTAAATGCCTTTTGTGAGATTGGGAGTGGGGACTAGCAGTGCCTAAGAGGTGAGTTTATTTGTACTGCAGAGCTCTATAAACTCTCAAAACAGGAGGCACCAGCCATTTCTCAAGAGTGAGTACCAATTGGAGCTAAAATGAGAGATTTGGTTGAAAATCAATTTAAGAAGCTTTAAGACTTGATCCACTCCAACCGATGACCAGGTGGTATATTCTCCAGTCATTGAATGTGAGGGACTCTGGACTCAGGGACACTGGGCCCACATGAGAACAAAGGTGCATGTTTTTCAGTATGTTTTCAAGATGATTAACTGTAAATGCCCCTATTGATCACTGAGACTTCTAGCTTTCTTATTTAAATAGCCACACTTATTTCCCATCCCCACTTACACCCAGCCCCAATCCTCCAAGCGGGAGAATATATTCTTCTCTCTGGGAAACCTGCAAAGCGAAAGAACTGTAGATACTGCGGAAGGGGAGATAGCCCTATCTCATCAATCACTCTACACTGAAACACACAACTTGACAAGCTCAGTCCATGTACACACAGCATCAGGTTTGTTTGTTTGTTTTAGTACTTCACTGTCATATATGAATGATCAGTCAGGAATCACCAGACATTTGAGGAAAACAAACCAATGCAAACAGAAAACAACTGGGAAAAACAAAATAGGGAGAAGACACTTTAAAAAAAAGAATCATTCATATTCTCACAGATAGGAGATGTTGCATTCTATGAGACAGTAGTAGGCTGTGAAAAAGGATAATTCAGAGAATAAAAGCTTTTGGAGAATAACAAATGAAAACAGAAATTTAAAATCCAGCAGGATAATTGGAGCATAGATTTGATTAAATTGCCCAGCATGTAGAACAGAGATGAAAAGTAGAGAAGAAAAGGTAACATCAATCCAGTTGGCCCAATAGCAAACAAATAGAAATGAAAAATTTCAGAATACTTCGGTATAGACAGAAGATCTTAAAAGCTTCTTAAGAGACAAAACAGGTAACACACAAAGATTGGAAATTCAAATAGCATCAAACTTTATAGCAACAGTGGAAGCTGGAAGACAATGGAACAATGCCTTTAACATTCGGAGAGAAAATGTCTAACCTAGAATTCTCTGTCCAGGCAAACTACCAATTAGACATAAGGCTAAACCCAAGGATATTTTTAAATTTGCAAGTCTCAAAAAATTTACTCTCCAACCCCACTAGAATTGCAAAAATGAAAAATTGATAATAACGAGGACTGATGAGAATTCAGAGCAACTGATTTTCTCACACATTGATTGTAGGAATGCAAATTGACACAACTCCTTTGAAAACAGTTTGATAGTTTCTTGAAAAGTTACACACACTTTTTAACATCGGACTAAACAGTTTCACTCCTGGGTATTATTACCCAAGAGAAATGAAAACTATGTCCTTGCAAAGACCTGCATGTGGCATTTATTTATAATCATCCCAAACTGCAAGTAGCCCAAAATACCCATCAACTAGTGAATGGTTAAAGAAACTGTAAAGAATTATACGTGCGATAATGTGCATCAATCTGAAACATATTCGTGCTGAATGAAAATAGCCTGATACAAAAGGTATCTGGATGTATGCTGTGTGAGTGCATTTATATGCCATTTTGCAAAAGGCAAACCTGTAAGGGGCCAGAAATCAGATCAGTGATTGTCCAAAAGCTGGAATTGAGGGAGGGGATTGATTACAAAGGGGGACCCTGAACTTTTTGGAGTGATGAAAATGTTCTCTATCTTTATTGTGGTGGTGGTTACATGACTGAATATGTTTGTCAAAACTCATCAAATTGTACAGCTTAAGAGGGTGGATTTTTCTGTTTGTAAATTAAACCTCAAATAAATATGACATTAAAAACATGTTTATTCTCCAGCCCTCTTTCTCAGAAAACTGGAGGATATACACCATCAAAACTGAGGAATAAAAAAACAAACCAAGAAACTCCACCAATAATCCATTAAAATTATTTGCTCAAAACAAGCAAACAAACAAAAAACTAAGGAATAAACTGAGAAAGAGGAGGGCATGGGATTCAGGAATCAGAGAATCCATTATAGTCGAGGAATTCCCAAGATGAGAGTTCAGTTTTATTCCAATAAATAGCCCTACAGAACTAGAAAACGGCAACCATTCTAGAGTGGAACAAGAGGGAGAAGAATTCTAGGAGAGCTTCCTCTTAAGGAAAATTCGAAATTGATAGATTAGTTTGCGGGTGAATTGATGATAGGCAAGAAATAGAGCAAACTGAAAAAGTTACTAGCTTCAGAGAATTATAAGGAGTTGGACAAGAAAGGGACTTAATCACTGTTCTCTGACTCAGCTATGAATGATGTTTACAAACTTACACTAAGAAAAAACAAAATTGTGAAATAGTGTCTAGAGCATGGGAAGAGAGAATGTGTGTGTGTGGTGTATGACTAAAAAAGATAATGCCAAATAAAAATGAAAGTGATTGCCTCTGGGGAGCAAAAATTAGGTTTAGGTTGTGGGTAGGACAGAAAACTTACTTTCATCATAAACATTGTAAAACTTTTATATATGTAAAATATATAAAAACACATGTACCTATACACATACGGTTTTTTAAACGTTCGTTTATTTATTTTCTTTTGTTGGGGGGGTAGTTCCCTGGCTGGGAATCGAACCCAGGCCGCAGCATTGAGAGCGCGGAAGCCTAGCCACTATGCCACCAGGGAACTCCCAAATGTTTATTTTAAAAGTTTAAATTTTTAGAAGTCATTTAAAAGAATCTTTTACCTGAGAATTTCTGTTATGTGAAATTACCCTTTCTCTAGTAATGCCAGATAAATAAGTCAGCAATAGATTAAAAATACATAAGAGGAGTTTTTTTTTTTTCTGAGGTGATAGGTAAAAGATGAGTCCCTGAATGAAGATCGACTCTCTTCATTTACTCTGAATAAGGTTTGGAGTGGACTGTTAATATCTTTTAAGATTTCATGTTTTCTTTTTAAAATACCTTGATTTCCTTAGTAATAAAATTAGCATGTCATTGTATAAAAAAGTTTAGTGGAAATGTACAAAATAAAAATAAAATCATCAATAGTTTTACCATCCAGAGATGACCTATTTGGACAAATTGTTTCCCCTCCCCCTCTTCCTCCTCCTCTTCTTCCCACCACCCTTTATTCCTCCCTTTCTCCCTCCCTTCCTCTCTCTCTCTCTACTTGTCTCTAAATTAAGGAATGTGGCATGTGTTTACTAGTATGTAACCACAGGAGCTGTGGGTTTGGTGAGGAAAGAAAGATCAATGATAAAAGAAAAGAGGAATAGAAAACAAAGGGGGACAGAGAGAAATCAAGGAGTAGAACAAAACAAAAACTATTTACTGCACCTAAGACAAAACCAAATATAGTAGTCCCTTCTTATCTAAGGTTTCACTTACCACAGTTTGTTACCCATGGTCAACCATGGTCTGAAAATTTTAAATGGAAAATTCCAGAAGTAAACAATTCATAAGTTTTAACTTATGTGCCATTCAGGGTAGGGTGTTTATATATTACACTGTCTTGCTCTGTCCTGTTCTGGACAAGAATTATCCCTTTGTCCAGCATATCCATGCAATGTATGCTCCCTGCCCATTAGTCATTTAGTAGCCATCTCAATTATGAGATCGACTGTCACAGTATCACAGTGCTTGGGTTCAAAAAACCCTTATTTTACTTAATGTCTCATTCACCTCACTTCATCATATAGGCATTTCAGCATCTCATACCATCACAAGAAGGGTAAGAACAGTACAGTAAGACATTGCATGAGAAAGAGACCACATTCACATAACTTCTATTATAATATATTCTATTTTTATTATTATTAATCGCTGTGCCTAATTTATGTGCCTAGATCCAACTTTATCATAGGTATGTGTATAGAAAAAAATGTAACATGTATAGGGTTTGGTACTGTCCATGGTTTCAGGCATCCATTACGGGTTCTTGGAATGTATATCCACAAATAATGGGGATTGTGCTATACTAAAAAAAGAGGAGTCACATTCAAATCCTGCTTATCTGGATTCTGAAATGAGCACACCATGCATGACTTGAGATTTTTTTTTCCATCATCTTTTGTGGGCAGTCCTATATCCTGGTCAACCATGCTAGAGGGAGGGAGAAAAGCGTCATTACTTCTCTCCTGAGAACTGTGACTGGGATCACAGACAACAGAGGTTATGGGAAATAGGGTACTTTATGAAACAGTTTTTCCCCTCGGGTTCTCTAAATATTATCTCCTAAAAGAAGTAAAAGTTACAGAAAACAATTTCAAGGTCATTATTAGAAAAGTATCTTATTGAGAAGAGTGGTGTCACTTACGTACATATACTTCTTGTCAGCCCAATATGTAATTTTTTTCTGTTCTAGTGTTCCTAGAATCCCATGGGCCTTTGCCATGACAGAAGTATGTGGCATGATTCTGTGCTATATTTGGCTCCTGGTTCTTCTTCTTCATAAGCACAGGTACCTCACTTACTCTGTTAAAAGACTGAAACTGTTTTGATTGTTTTGTGAAAAGGTCATCAAACCTGTTTCTTCCTTTGCAGTTTCCTTGTAATTTCCTTCTCTATTCATTATGACATTGTAGTTATTGACATAGGGAAGTGTTTGAGGTTTGATCAACAAAAGAGTCAGCCTGAGTTAATAGCTACATATTTAGTAATATTCTGAATGTATTTTAAGGGGAAAGATCACAGATAGCCATGTTTGGTCATGGGCTAACCATTGACATTAGTCTTATCTTTTTTTACAAACAAAAAAATGTCACTTTATGTAGGAGGATAGAAATTCCTCCAAGGACGGTCTTTGGTCAAATGTTTGGATGGAAGAAATTGTTTTCTGCTTGGAGGAGGCCCATTTAAAAAGAGATTATTTTGCACCCACCATGCATGCCTAGTCAGTGTGGCTTACTTCAGATGGTACAAAAAAATTGCTGAATAGGGAAAGTACTTTTTTGGTGCTTTCAACAAGAAAAATAAAGGGATTTTTTTTTTTCTCATTAAAAAAGAAGAGAAACATAAAGGGAGGCTCTTTCACTACTTTAATGAGAGGAAATTACTTGATTTAAGTAAAAAATAAAGCACACTGGAGAATAAAAGTTAAAGAACTAGAAAGTTTGTGGATCTGTTATTCTTTAGACACTAAGGAGAAATGGCCGCTTTCTTATTTTTTGATCCTTTGCCCTCACCAGGGAGTGCTTGAGGTAAACCACAGTGATGGGCTTTAGGTTCTAAGGAGTAGTTATTTCAGTGCTTGAAGGTGAAGAGAAAGGTTGATGTTTGCTATTCTTGTCACACTTTTAGGCCGTATTGCACTTCATTCTCTCTTATTTGCAGCAACATTTTTAACTGGGTTGCTTAAAACCAGAGGTAGTTAAAAAACAAAATGAAACAACAAACTTGTATCACTGCTGCTTTCTGGTTTAATTTTGTCATACAAGACTTGGTGGATTTGAATTTGTTCACTCTTTAAAACGAGAGTTTACTTTATAGGAAACGTTGGTAGGTTTAGCAAATCTTAGCAGTGGCCTGTTAAATGCAAATTTTGATGTTTAATTAGTCAAAGAAAGTGTTTCTCAAAGTGTGGTCCTTGGGCCACTTTTATTAGAATCATCTGGGCTCTTGTTAAAAATGCAGAATTCTAGGCTGCATCCCAGGTGTACACACTGAAGTTTGAAATATACCTAACTTTGTGTCCAGTGCAGTGCTTTTTTTGAGAGTGGGAGGAGCATTTTGAAAATATGTAGAGCATGATCCTAGTACTTAAGAATCTTAATAGTCTGTTTTGGTTTAAGACATTTAAAAAAATAATATAACAGTACAAGTGATGTCACAGTGCAGTTCAAATTTTTGTTAGAGATATACTTAATGTAAAACTTAGTGTTAAAAAAACATAGTACCATTTTATAGCTTAAGTTTAAGTTAGGAGAAGTTAGAGAACATTTGTTAAGTAGCTGCTATCATTAACGAATTTACAGTGTTATTAATAAGCAAAAAAACCCTAGAATCACATGTTTAACTTTATAGCTTTCATTTAGTAAATAATTTATGACCAATATAAGAGTAATAGGACTAACACTAAGTTAAGAGTCAGGTTAGGTACTAGTCTTCTCTTTTACCTAATTCTTTTTCTTTCTTTCAGCCTGTTTTCATGCTCTATGATGCTCTTAGGTCTGCACTGTCCAACAGGGCAGGTGCTAGCCACATGTGGCTATTTAAATTTAAATTAGTGAAAACGAAATAAAATTAAAATACAGTTCCTTATTGTACTAGTCACATTTTTAAGTGCTCAGGAGCCACATGTAGATAGCTTGCTGGACAGTTCAGTTATAGAATATTCTCATCACTGCAGAAAACTCAACTGGACATGATACGTTAGATTGTTTCTTAAGATTTCTTTCCTCTTCAAAGAGTCTACCTGTTTTCCTTCTGGCTTTCCTTTTAAGTAATCATTAGATCCCTGGGGTATTTTGGTTTGTTTTCTTCTCATCATCTCCTGTTTTGGTCGCTCTGTTCACAGGTCAATACTTCTGCGAAGGCTCTGTAGTCTGATGGGCACTGTGTTCTTGCTTCGCTGCTTTACCATGTTTGTGACCTCCCTCTCCGTGCCAGGACAGCACCTGCAGTGCACTGGAAAGGTAGCCTGCTACCTTCTTTATCATTCTTTCCTCTAGTTCTTGGTGGGTTAATGGCACCATGTATACAGCAGGGCTGACTTTGCTTTTAATATTAAAATGTGCTTTTCAGTATTTTCAATATCTGTAATAAACCTCTAGAAATAATTTGGTAACAATTTAAAGCCAGAATCTACTAGTTCTACACTGGAGCTGTAGGAAAAAAATTTTCTTTCAATTATCATTTTCCTTTTCCCACCATCCTCAGCATTTTATTTCCTCATATCACGTGGCTCTGGTCCCTTCACTGTCCTTATCACTCCTTTTTTAAATATTGCAGTTCGACCACATTCCATTTAAAATATAGTACCCACTACCCTAAACTTTATTATTTCTGGGGTATATTAAATAATGGCTGATTTTTTGTTTGTTTTTATACTTGTTATAACAAAGGTAGCTTGCTTTGTTATACTGTAGACATAATTTCTGTTCTGGTTAAATTGATAGAGAAGAGATTATACAGATGGGAACAAAAAAGCTGGGTAATGAATTACTTTAAAAAATAAAATATAAGAAAACCTTGAAAATTACCTGCACTTCATATACAAAATTGGCTGTTGTGACTTGTTAAATTTGGATAGAAGAATTTATTGTCTAACTTTTCTGAGCCTCCATGCTTTATTTATGTGTTCCCAAATATTTAAATAGGTATATTAACACCTTTGTTATTCTAATGTTGTTTGTAAAGTGTAAAACAAAATTATGTATCAGTTCTTTTTATAAATAGCTGAAATGCCAACAAGGGAAGACTAAGCAGCCAAAGGAGATCAGGAGCTGAAAATATAGCCCTGAGTTGAGGGGTAACAGAACTTTCTCCAG
Organism: Lyroderma lyra; assembly: GCA_004026885.1. NCBI lineage: Eukaryota > Metazoa > Chordata > Mammalia > Chiroptera > Megadermatidae > Lyroderma > Lyroderma lyra. The sequence goes on along the minus strand of PVJL010000987.1, from coordinate 45,064 downwards.
GTATTAAGAGACTCACAGTAAGAAAGGGAGAAGGGTCAGATGATATTTAGGATTTAGTGTAAAGGCAATGTTTTATTTTGAAGGTAAAAGCTGTTTTTCTCAAAAAGAAAGTAACTTTTTATAATTATAAAGTTATATGTTTATTAGAAAAGTTCAAATTTTATAGAAACTTACAAACTAAAAAGTAAAAGCTATGAGATGGACAGGCCAAAAAAAAAAAAAAAAAAGTAAAAGCTCCCAATAATTCCCTCTTCTTTCATCCTATCCCATAAATAAAATTGTTAACAGTCATTCATATAGTCACATAGACTATTTTTAAGCATGTTTACACATTCAAATAAATTTATATAAATAGGTACTTTTTGAACAAAAGATAGGATTATATTGTAGACATAGTTTTTTTAGCTTATGTTTTATTTAATAGTATGTTTTTTCTGAAGAAATACATATAGCTATACTACAGCTATATGCATATATACTTGCAGAGTGTTCCATTGTATAATTTACCAGTCTCCAAGTGATGTACTTTTAGGTTGTTAACAAATCTTACTATTTATAAACACTGCTATTGTAAACATCCTTGTACAATTATGCTTTTTCACTGTTTAATCATCTCCTTAAGTTAAATTCCTGGAAATGGAATTAATGAAATCAAAGCACACACACATTAAAAATTATGATACGAATTGCTCAAATGTCCGCTAGGAAAGACTAGTTTCACTACTACTAGCAATGTGTGTGTGCCAGTTTTCCCACCCCTGTTCCAGCACTACTTACCAATCTATTGAGTCACTGCCATTCTGATTAATGAAAGATGATATCTGATATATTTATGGTCTTATGTTTTATATTTAAATCTTTAATCTATTAAATTTATTTGTGTACATGGTGTGCAGTAGGAATAGAACAGTTACCCCAAATAGTGTACTAATTGATTAGAAGAGATTTCAAAGAAGAAAAATGTAAGCTTATTACACTGAAAAGGAAATTTCCTGTAGTGTAAGTATTAACTGTGAGTCAGCTGCTAAAAAGAAGGACAGATGTGCATAGGCCTGCAACATGGACTACAAAAATAAATTAGATACCATCCTCTACAGTATGGACAGCCCTTTTTCTGTTTCTAATGACTGTTTACCAGTTAGTTATTTATGGTATTTCTATTCAAATCTGCCCTAAATGCTGTTAATTGCTTTGAATTATAAGATAACCTACTTATTGACCTATATTATTTGCAGCAGTTGTTAAAAATAGAAAGTTAAGGTGATAGTAATCAGCACTCAAATCCCTTACAGTGAACTTCCATAGGGCATTTGAAATCTCATTCCTAGAAGTGTAGGAGGTTTGAGGACAGAATAAAGAACATGCCTGCTTTTGAAATTAAGCAATGGACTCACCTTAAGAAACCCTTAAAGCAAGCTTCTATACTCAAAAGTATCATGGTGATTACTTCTTTAGGTATATAAATAAACAACTATGGTGTATACCTGAAGTTGATATAATGTATGTTAGCTATATTTTTTAATAAAAAGCTTTAAAAAAAGAATGGAAGGATAGGGAGACTTAAGTAATTGCTTTCTTTCGATTGGCATCACTTGTTTGTTTCCTATCCTTGGATGAAATTTTTTCCTAGCAGTTTCTGTTCTTCACTGTCTGATTTTTTTACTTTCATGAGAGTAACATCTCTAATCCTGTTCTCATTAGAGGTCAAATATTTTAGCACCTTTTCTTTCCTTTTTTCTAATAATATCTCTTGCTTTCCTGCTCTCAACTAAGGCAGAAAGAAAAAGCTGGATTGTGTATAATCAGCAGGGCAGCTTTCTAATGAAATTGTGATATCTAATAAGGATGTTTTATTACCAAACAAGGGGGGGTCCACTCACTCCATGTTCAGGAGAGCAAAAACACTGAACATCGAGTTATGCAGTGGAGAAATTGGAGCCATTTATTGCCATGTCACTAAGCCAGGAAAGCCAGAAGCTATTTATTGCTTTAAACCTGAATGCCCAGATGGCTTTTTTTTTTTTTTTAATGTTTGCTTTTTGTTGTTGTTTTAATTTTTTTTCATTTATTTTTATTTTTCAATTACATTTGACATACAAAATTATATTGGTTCCAGGTGTACAGCATAGTGATGAGACTTTTATATAACATACAAAATCTTTCGATATATCTGGTTCCCATCTGACACCATATATCGTTATTACAATGTTATTGACTGTATGCGCTATGCTCTACTTTACATTCCTGTGACTGTTTTGTGACTATGAATTTGTACTTCTTGATTTGTTTCCTTTTTTCATCCACCCCTCCCACCCTCCTCCCATCACCCCAACCAATCTGGTACCCATCTGACACCACCCGTAGTTATTGCAACATTATTGACTATATTCCCATGATATACCCTATATCCCTGTAACCATTACTTTGTAATCACCAAACTGAACTTCTCAATCTCTTTCCCTTATTTCACCCCTCCCCCAACCTTCCTCCCCTCTGGCCTCAAACCAAATGTTTTCTGTATCTGTGAATCTGTTCTCTGTCCTACTTGCTTATTTTCTTCTTTGGATTTCACCTATAAGCAAAGTCAACCTGCATCTGTCTTCCTCTGTTTGACATTCCACTCAGTGCAATAAATACCCTTCATGTCTTTTGATTGGAGTTTTTAATCTATTTAAATTGAAGGTAATTGTTGATGTGTACTTATTGCCATTTTATTGTTCATAATTTTGCTTCCCCCCACCCCCCATCATAAAGCAGTCCCTCTAACATTTTTTGTAGTACTGGTTTGGTGGTGATGAACTCCTTTAGCTTTTTCTTGTCTGGGAAGCTCTTTATTTGTCCTTCGTGGCTGAGCTGTCCCTCCTGATTTTCTATCACCACCGGAGGTTTGGCTCCTTTCATGTCTGCGTTCCTCCTACCAGTCTCTCTGTGGCCCCCTCTTTTTTGTATCCTTAGGTATGAAGCTTCTGTTCAGCTAGACTTCACATGGTTCTCCATGTTGATTGTTCAGTAATTTATTTGTAATTTTAATGTGTTCAATGAATGAAGCAGGCAGTGTTTCCCTACTCTCTCAGATGTCTTTTGGTCAAAGGTTTTTAAAGGCAGAGATTGAAGGTTAGAGGGTAGGGGCTGAGGGTGAAACTGATTGGTTAGTTCTTGCGCAAGCTTCAGGTTTTCCTTTCCTAATTCAGTTCCTGACGTCATCTTCTTTCATGTCTTCATCACTGTGGTCAGGTGATCAAACTGGTTGAGGAACCAAGATTCTGCAAAATACTATGTCAGTGGTATTGTCTGTAAACTGGTTGAGGAACTGAGATTCTGCAAAATACTATGTCAGTGGTGTTGTCTATAAAGCAAAAAATCAGAAGCTGAACATCTGGTGACCTTTGTTATTGTGTAAGCTATCGTTGTTTTGTGCTTAACTAACTACATTTTTCTATTATCTCAAGCAAAGTGTCTTTTAAACATTTTTTTTTCCTGGAACTTACATAATAAATAGGCGTTCAGGACATGACTAACATACTTTGCAATCTTTGACTATAAGCTACGTGACAATCAAAGCAATTGAAACATTTAGTTAAAGCCTGTATCTCTTATCTCTAGTCTCTATGATCTCATACCTAAACATGTTTACTGTTAACTGCTGGTTTCAGTTTTTTTTGTTGTTGTTCATTATTCGGTAGTAGAATATTTAATACATAGGGATTTGGAATTGGACTCCCTGGGTTCATATGCTGGTTATGTTACTGACTAGCTGTGTAACCTCTTAAGATAAGTTTTCACATTTGCACAATTGAATTACTTCATAGGATTGTTGTGGAAATTTAATGTAATAACATAAAAAGCACTTAGCAACCTGTCTTACAGATAGTAAATGCACATAAAATTTCAGCAATTTTTTGTGTTGTTGCTATATGTTAAATGGTGTGTGTGTGTGTGTGTGTGTGTGTGTGTATGTGTGTGTGTGTGTGTGTGTGTGTGATCATTGCTCAAACTCTTCCTCAAAATGGATTACTTTTTAAAATGTATGTGTGCGAGTTGGGATTCAAGATACTTATGGTTTAATAAACAATGGTTTATTCTTTCTTGTAAGAGAAGCCTGAAAGTTGGTACTCCAGGTAAGGTATGATAACTTTATGGAGTCGTCAAAAACCCATGATTCTCCTGTCTTCCTCCTTTTCTATTCTAACACTTGCCTTGCATCCTCAAGACCATTTTGTGGTCCAAGATGGCTGCTGGAGCATCAGCTCCTGTCTGAGTTGTAGGCTAGAAGAAGGGAAGGCAGAACAGACTTCTGCGAGTTGTTGTCTCTTTCCTTTATAAATAGCCTTCCCAGAATTCTTTTACAGTTTCACTAAGATCTTACTGTAAAGAACTTAGTGACATTGCCACACCTAACTGCAAGGGAGGCTGAAAAATGCAATATTTTGGTTGAGTTCATTGCCACTTCAAATAAATTCAAGATTCTATTACCAGTGAAGAAGGGGAAAATGGATATAGAATGGTAGCCATTGTCTCTGTCATAGCCTATTTCTTATGGGAAAGAACAGGCAAGCAAATATTACTTTATTACTAGATTAAAAACTTGGAAATACTTTTGTGTTGTAAAGAAACTGCTAGTAGAGAAGTTTGAATTATATTGATTTCACTTAATTACCAAAATATTTATGAATATAGCCAAGCTTTGACCACCCATTTTTTTTATTTCCTTGGATCACATGGTAGTTTTATTTTTAATTTTTTGAGGAACCTCCATAGTATTTTCTATAGTGGCTGCACCAATTTACATTCTTACCAAAACTGTACAAAGCTTTTCTTTTCTCTATATCTTCACCAATATTTGTTATCTCTTGTTTTTTTTGTTTTTTTTTTTTGGTAATAGTTTGGTAATAGTCCTTCTAACAGGTGAGAGGTGATATCTCATTGTGGGTTTTTTTTTTTTATTGTTAGACTTATTGGGATGACATTGGTTAGCGAGAATTACATAGGTTTCAGGTGTGTAGTTCTACAGCGCATCGTCAACTTGTTGTATAATAAATAAGTTCACCACCCAATGTGAGTTCTCTTTCCATCACCTTATATTGAGCTCCCCCTCCCTCCTCTCCCACCCCTCTGCCATTCTTGATATCTGGAATTAATTAGACTTGAGGTCTGGTTGCTTTTGCTTAGATCTTATTTCTAAGTCATTCAGCATTTGAATGTCAATGGTAGTAGATGTTTACTCCTACCTCCATAAGCATTTGAAGCACTAATTCATAGTTTTCTTTATAGATATATGGCAGTGTATGGGAGAAACTACACCGGGCCTTTGCCATTTGGAGTGGCTTTGGTATGACCCTAACTGGCGTTCACACTTGTGGAGATTACATGTTCAGTGGCCACACAGTCGTCCTAACTATGCTGAATTTCTTTGTCACTGAATGTAAGTATCTCTTTAGTGCTTCTATGCATATTAGAAAACTAACTGCAGAGAAAGTTGTATGAAGGGTATAAAATTCAATGAAGATTGGGAGAAACAGACTGACCTAAGAAACATGTGACTTGAGCATTGGAACAAATGTGGTTTTAAAATGATCTTTCTGTCCTTTTCCCAGATACACCAAGAAGCTGGAATTTCTTGCACACTTTATCCTGGGTTCTCAACCTCTTTGGAATCTTCTTCATTTTGGCTGCCCATGAACATTATTCTATTGATGTGTTCATTGCCTTTTATATCACAACAAGACTCTTTTTGTACTACCATACATTAGCTAATACCAGAGCATATCAGCAGAGTAGGAGAGCAAGAATTTGGTTTCCCATGTTTTCTTTCTTTGAGTGCAATGTTAATGGTACAGTACCTAATGAATATTGTTGGCCATTTTCAAAACCAGCGATAATGAAAAGACTAATTGGATGAAGACTATCTTTGTTATGAGTTCGTGATTAAATATACAGTAGCTGTTGAAAGTGAATAACTTTGCTTTCTCCCCCTAGGTTGTTCCTGGATGCTTTGCTTTTTGGCTTATTTGTTGACAAAGTAAAGTTCCCTGTTCTGAGCAAGGTTGTGATTGTAGAAAGCAAGAAAGAACAATTGGGAGTCCTTATATATCTGTTTGAATAGAAAGCTTAAGTATATGTTTTCTTCCCCTTCTCTTGAGGCAGAGGTAATGTCATTGAAGTCAGGCTGTTAGCCTTACCTGTTGAGTATTTGCTTATTGAACTTAAGCAAATCAACTTGAGCAATTTGCTAGTTGAAAGATTTTTTTTTATTTCCAGTAGGACTCCAGTCAAGAAATAACGGTTTTTGAAGCTCATTATCTTCAAAAGAAAAACCCTTACCAAGTGAATAGTACTTGTTCTTTGAACTCATCTCTGTGTCTTTTTAAAATGCAACTTTGGAAAGTGATCCCTTTTACTAACAAATAATTTTTGTCTTCTGAACTATCTTTAAGAAAGGTATGTTGAACATATCAGGATGCCTGAGATAAGAAGAGAAAGGGGCCATACATGAGGTGACAAAGTACAAATATAGTACTGATATTTTTTACCAAAGATGCAACAGAAGGTGCAGTTTCTACTTTGTCTGAGGGTTCAGTATTCATGCAGGGAAAATGGCTGCATCTATAAAAATAAAATTGGCTGAATTTTAGTGATGTAGGTACCTGGAATAACTTTGTGCTATATTTGTTAGATGACAGCCCAATTTTATGCTTTTTAATGATGTCATTTAATGAACAAAACAGTGGAGTGTTTTACCAGATGTTAGATAAAGTTCTTAATGTCTTTAAGTAAGGAGATATGCATGCAAAAAATATTTTTTTCTGTTTCTGAGAAGAACTTGATAGCAGGTTGCAGGTATAATATAACTTTGGTTGTTGAAATTTCTCATTCTTGGCCATCAGAAGTAAGCAGTCACAGACATATTTGTATGTGAAAAGTTTTTGTTGTTTTTTATTTTTAAATGCAATTGTGTACATACATTCTTTCTGTTTAGTCTTAATTTGGCAGTCAGGAATTGATATAACTTAGTTGCTGTTTACAACACTAGAAATTTAGTATCTTATGTAATTTGATCTGTGTGATAACATGTCACTTTACTTTTAATGATTTTATATAGTAGTTACGACAGTAGGAGGGTTATAGAATTGGAATTTGAACCCCAGTTTAGCCACTTGGAATATTAATTGTATAGTTTTTACATTCCATTTAAAAAAACAAGGAGTTTGAAAAGGTGTTGGCATATTGAGGTCTAAAATTAGGCCACTTAGCTGGAGCCTGCTCCTTTTATGGGTAAAGTATTTTATTTTTGCACATTGAGACATATTCCTACCCCTGTATAAGCTGTGGAGGAGCCTTGAATAGATTGAGCAGGAAAGGAATATTATGCAAACAAGTTTTGGCCAGTGCTAAATGACCCCAGTTTGGGTCTGCTCCGAATGTTATTTTTTATTTCTCACTTGAGAAATGGCACAAAACAGTTCAAATTTTATTAATGCTTTTAAATCTCATACTTCAGAATCTTATAATATCTTAAATTGTTGATTCTATTACATGCTAGTGACAAAAATGCCAACAGTTCATTTAAGGAAATTGTATAATTATAAAAAGTGAAGAATGTTTCCTATGCCATTTAGAGTAACTTGACCCTTCAGGTCAAAAGATGTGTTACTACCATTGTTTTCCAAATGACAGAACAAGACCGTATTTAGCTGGGGAGGGGCTAATGTTCAGGCTTTTGGGAAAATGTTTGAAAAAAATGTGTGGCAAAATGAATTCAAGAATGTTAAGTAATTTCTTAGTGGTAAAATTTCCTAACAACAGTCTTTTTTCCATCATATGGATTCTAAAGTAGAAAAAAATAAATAACAACTGATCTACAGAGCTATTGACATTAAGGGTGCTTAAACAGACTACTATGAAGATTGTAAAAACTTTTCAGCCTTGCACTTATTGTATCTGTTTTGAGAAAAAGGTAAGCTGAACTTATAATTTATTGTTATAATTATTACAAGGCAGTGTTTACATAAATCAATCATCTCCAAGTCTCTTTCTTGGAAATTGAGACAAAAATTATTATTATTTTTTAAATATGAAACCTATATTTTAGTCACTTTTTGTTTTGTCCAGATTTTGTCTTTGTATATTTTTTCTTACTAAAATCTAAACCATAGTGAGAGTAGTATTTACACTTATATTTTGGGTGTGAATGTGGCTAGGCAGAGAAGCTACATGACTTAGAACTACATATTTTTTGACCTTGTATTAGTTGCAGACTTGTGAGAGGCTTACATCATTAAACACTGAAACCTCAGTATAGAAGGAATGGAGAAGGTTTTTGGTTTGGGGATGCAAATTGGAAGTTATATTGAAAGTTTTTGATACATTTTCTATGTTCCCGGGACAGTGTAGCCTTTTTTCATTCTTTTTTTTTTTTTTTTTTTTTTTTTACAGTCCATGCAGGTCAGTGTTATTGAAGTGTAATTGAAGGTCATAGGGAGTAGAATGTTTTGAAGAGGCAAGTTTGCTGTTATGAAATAATTTGGGAGGAATCTTTTTTTGGCTATGTTGCAGAATTCTCAATATGCCTATCTTCTCTATTCTCTGTGGCCAGGGTAAAATTACAACTTCCATGTGATGGGTCCATTTATTAGTATCTTTTTAAATCAAAAAGTGATGAGCTTAGCCTTAAAATCAGTCAGTTAATAAGTGTGGACTGTTCACCAGAAAAAAACCCATTGATTGAGAGACCTGCTGATGGTGTAACTCTTGATGCTGCAAGTGGCCTTCTTCTCTGCCCTGTACCTGCTTGATGGTTGTTACTTAGAATTCCAAAGTCCTATAGTTTGTAAATGAAGAATAGAGGAGCAAAATGCTTTTATAGCTGATATGAAACAGTCTATTTTAGGAATATCTGTTTGGAAAGTATTATTTATATATTCCAAGTCGTATTCATAACACTAACCTGCTTTGACTGTATTTAGCAAAAGGCAATTTCATCATTAGTTTCAAAGTAAACTTTTTAAGGATTCTAATTGCAAAATCCTTGAGAACATTAACTATTTTCTTATTTTAAACTCTGTGATCTAATAAATTTCTTTGATAGTCTTTTTCGTAGACTTAAGTTATCTCTTACTAAAGTCATTATATTAATAGTAGTAGTAATTTGTCAGTTCTCTATGGTATCAGGCATTTGAGACAAGAAGGTTCTCTCTTTTTCAGAATAGTCTAATAGCTTTCTTAAACGGTCTTGGTTTCATTCAGATAGTTGCAAAGCCAACAAAACATGTCAGTTTTAATGCCAACTTTGCTCGGCATTTAAGATAGTTTGCATTTGTGAAAAGTTTAGCCTGAATTACCCCTATGCCTCTATAGAGGAGAATCGTTAGTAACATCAAAAGGCAAGCTGCTTCAGGTGACCAATGAGAAAGGAAAGAGGTTGAAGTTGTTTTTCCCTCTCTGTCTTTGAGTGGCTTTGAATGACAGAAATTACTATGGAGGGAGGTTTTGGTCCCCCTCTTGCCTAACCCTCAGCACCAGTGAAAGCCACCAATTTCAAGTAACCAAAATGTGGCCTATTAACTTCCCATCAAGTTCAATAAAAATATCTATGAAATGTATGAGCCATAATTCAGCCACCAATACAGTTAGTTTTTAGAATATGTTCTACACTAAATTCACCAAAGTGTACTCCATGTTTAAGCATAAAGAAACTTTGTGTCTAATATGCAGAGAAAAGGAATATCATATTAATTTTATTCTTATTTCAGGTCTGTTTCAATCTGAACTATTGTGTTGTCTGTACATAACCAAGCAATGTTATTACTTAGTAATGTCATCTTAAAAATGCTTAATTTTAATAATTTTGTATTCAGAGAATCTATGGATTGTTAAGACAATTGAAGGATTTCTGATATGGAACAAAGGAAGTAGAAACTGGTACATATGGGGGCTGCAAAATTAGCTTGGATTAAAGTGGGTGTGTTTTGTTTCAAGCATTCTACCTAAATGTCACTCTATCCACAGAGAAACTAGTATTACTTGAAGATGTGAAAGTTCCTGTGGTAGCCATACCTTAAAGCACAGTATTGTATATAAGTAAATACCTTGATTCTAAATTAAATTCAGATTTAACTAATATATATTATTTTATACCTTTGTTGTATTAAAATGTTTTAAAACACTAAAAATAAAACATTTGAAAGTTGGATTACAGTCTCTTATTTAATTGTCTTTGCATTATTAATGCAGGTGGCCTGTCTTTTATACAGTGAATTTTTATTTTAGCTACTGATTGGGCCCTGCAACTTTAAATCCTAATATGGTGTCTAGCCCCTGGCATTTTCTAATTCTTAGTTGTTCAGTAGATAAGCCATTTTCCCTTTCCCCTTTCTTTTCTATAAACTAGGAAAGAAAAATGATCTTCCTGGGGGTATTGGAATAATTGTAGAGTAAGTTGAGAGGGAGGGAAGGGAGGCAAATAACTACTTATTCCTGAACACATTGAAGTTTTTGTTTTTTATTTTAATTGTAGATTATATAGGAAGATGCCATTAGCCTGTCAGGTCAGCTTTGGAGATAATTTGAACAGGTAAAGAAGGGAAGCAGTTGTTAGGGGTGGCCCAGTAGCCTGGAATCACCATGTAGTTGGAACCCTAAGCATTGTCACAGGTACAGCATTCACAATTGATTACTACTAGCTGTAGCCTCTCTGGTGCTGTCCTCAGCTGTTCTCTCAGGAACTCTGGAAAAGAATAGTGCAGAACAGACCTAGAGGTGCTTGATGGAATAGAAAATGCATTGGATTTATACTCTGAGGATCTGCCTATGAGTTACATCTCTACCACTAAGTAAATTGCGCCTTTTCTTCCAGCCCCACTTAAACTTATGTGTAAAATGTGTATGTGTGTGTGTGTGTGGTGCCTACATCATAGTGCCTACATCATAGATTGTATTAATGGCCAGATTATGAAAATACTGTGGCCTTCTGGCCTAGTAAGTAATTGAATTTAGGTCAATAAAATAGAGCCTATACCTCCAGGGATTTAATAATCTGGTTGACAAGATGACATAGAAAGGTAGCTAACTAACATCGTTCATTAGTGGAATAGACCAGTAGTTTTAAAACTGGCTGAATAACTTTTGGGGGAGGGGGAGGGAGTTGGAGCTTATACCATTTTCTTCCAGAGTCGGTGTTTTATATATTTGACTTTCCTAGTAGGCTTTCCCTTTGAAAAAAAGGGTTGAAGATAAGGAAAGGAAATGTTTGGAAAAGACTGAAGCATTAGACAAATTTATTGTCTTCACTTAATGGTAGCTTGAAAGAGGAAGGGCTCACTGGGGACTGAGGGTCCAAGAATTCACTAACTATGCGAAACTTGAACCGAGCCCTCTCTGAAGGATAATTCATAAGGATATGATGGAAAGCTTAGAGAGCTCTAATTGTCATGCAAAAATTTAGATTGATGTGGGAGTTCCCTGGTGGTGTAGTGGCTTAGGGCTTCGGCACTGGCACTGTCAGCGATGCGGCCTGGGTTCGATTCCCAGCCAGGGAGCTACCCCGCCCCCACTCCCCGCAAATTTAAAAAAAAAAAAAGTTAAAAAAGGATTTATGCATACATTAGGGAACAGATGACAGGGTATGTGTTTGATTTTATTATAAATGGAAGCACTGGGAATGCCTGTTGCCAAGGTCTAAATTGTGGGGACAAGTATAAGTAATTCTATAAAATAGGAATTGGTAAAGGGCAGAAGTGTAAGTCAAAAAGGGAGAGGTAAGATGGTGAAAAATACACAAGAGAGCACTGGAGATGAAGGGAAGGCTAGAGACCCCAAGATAGTAGGTCAAGGAATCAAGACTGGGCACAGCTTATGTAGGAAGCCTTTGCACCCAGTCAAGGAAGAGCAAGACACCAAACAGATGAACTGCCAACTGCTACTGGCTGGCGTAATTATGAATCTAGGATATATAAACATATGTTGTATCTAGAATTATGTCTTGTGGTGATGCACCTAACGCACCTGTGGGAGTGCTAGGTCACCAGGTGTCACTTGTAGTGGGAGCCAGCTCTGTGGAATCTTGAGGAGGGTTCTGGGGTAAAGGAATGCCTCAGAGAAGCTCAGTGATGACCCTCGGCTCTAACTTGGGAGACCAAATGAGAGTTCTAAGGCAAGCTTATCCAACTTGTGGTCACGGGCCACATGTTGCCCAGGACGGCTTTGAATGCGGCCCAACACAAATTCATAAACTTTTTTAAAACATGAAAATTATGCACAGGACTTTTTTTTTTTTTTTTTTAGCTCATCAGTTATTGTTAGTGTATTTTATGTGTGGCCCAAGAAAATTCTTCCAACGTGGCCCATGGAAGCCAAAAGATTGGAAGCCCTTGCTCTGAGGCCTCTGCTAGAAATAGCATGATAGTTAAGTGCTATATGTTCTCAGCTCCCAGGGCTTCCTATGAGAGCCAGAAATACAAAACCACCATGACCTGTTCATATTCTAGCTGTAAGAGCCCTGGATCCCACTCTAAAGAGCATACCTGTACCTAATGGTTTTTTAATACAGACTATCAGCAGCCTTCATCAATAAGACGTCAAAGTACATGAAATTGGATCCTATTTTTCCACAAAGACTGATTTTGGAGGCTTAGCTGGAGAGCACTTTGGCAGTAGTGATGCAATTTAAGGGACTGCAACATGGTTGAAATCTCACATGCAGAAATTTGATAAGCCTAACTGTCTGGGCAAGATTCTGAATTTACTATTGATAACACAGTGGTGCCTATGACTCTTACTTTTTTTAAAAAAAACCATTATTTTAAATAATTTATGAACATGGTAACTATATTTACTGAAAACTTTTCTTCCTACCCCTGTGCCCTCAGCCTTTAGTTCTCCTTCCAAGAGGCAACTACACCACCAGGGAACTCCTACAAATATGTATTTTTAAAATTTATTTTTATGTATTTTACACAAATTGTAGCATACACACATATATGCATATACATATACATGGTTTTGTACCTTGCTTATTTCACTTAACGTGCCTTCCTCTCCAAGGACACACCTTAGTTGAAAAGTTGGGTTTGTTGCTCATTGCGATGAGGGAGAACACGCACCATGGGATATTATAGGGCATCTTAGTTGGAAGGTGTTGGAAAGGACTTAACTATAATTTGGGTTTGGATTAGGTAGTTTTGGGGAAAAGTTTGAAGGAAATGTGGATTTGCTCTGCATTGTATGCTTTCAGGATGCTGGGGACAATTCTCTGATTGCATGTCTTAATAAATCTTAGCAGTAAGGCAAGAGTGAATCAAGGCTAATGTTACAATTAGTAAAGAAACAGCAGTCACTCAGATCCAGGATAGAGGGCTATTCGGTCATTTTTGTGGTTTTGATAATGCTCATGTTTTTATCTGTTGAGACATGATTATTGAGTAGTTGTTTTTATCTCTTGATCCATCACAGTCACAGATCTCCTTGTCTGATGTTGGTGTTGTGTGAATTTTATGTTCAATGGGAATATAATAAGGCCTATCTGTGAGTGCCAGGCCAGCCTCTAGCGACACCAAGTTCTAGCTGATGGTCCCAAGCCAGCTCCCTGATGTTAAGAGTTGCTTTTCTCTTTTTCCCATGATATGTTAGTGTTCTCTCCACACAACTACAAGTATACAAAGAATGAGATTTGTTTCGTTCTTGTTAATGACAGCATGATATTCCATTGTAGGGATGTCATAATTTGTTACTCATACCCTTAAAGATGGACACCTAGGCTGTTTACTATTCAAACAGGGCTGCAATAAATAACAAGTTACTTTGCATATATGTGTCCAATTTATTTAGCCATTAAATAAATTGTTCAAACTGAAGTTGTTGGGTCCAAGGTTTTGTACATTTTAAATTTTGTTAGATATTGTCAGATTGACTTAGAAGTTGCGCCAATTATTTCTTCCACTAGCAATGTATGAGTTTTCCTATTAATCCACACCATTGTCAAAATAATGTATTACTGAACTGTCTTATTTTTGCCAATCTGATAGGTTTTAAAATGGTATCTTAATTCTGTTTCTACATAAGTAAGCTGTAGAAGTATTTGTAAATAGTAAGATAATAAGGGAATAATGGAATGGTGACAACTTTATTGATATGCAAATCTTTTTGGAGGTTTAACTGAATTGCAGACTATGTCATATATTCTGTTAAAAGCATGTGACTGTAAGATGTGGTATAATCTTTAACTTGGCCATCTCTTGCCATTGGAGAGTAGTGGTTTTTTTTCTGATAATTGTCTTCCCAAGCACCTGGAGAAAGCTAAGCCCCATCTAGTCTAAGGGAGTCTGGTGGACTCAGTTGCTCTCGCTATTTAAAATTCTGTATAGATTAAGTGTTAATACCTGTATGCCCACCCTCAGCTACTATTGGCTCTGCTGTCACCTATGAGACATTACGAGGACGCACATTTACCTGTCCCATGTGTAGGGCTCCATTGTAGATGTGTAGGACCTGATGTTTGGAAGATGTTTTGAAAGAATATTTAGCAAACATTTGTTGAGCACCAACTATATGCCAGGCACTATTTAAGCACTGGTGCGTCAGTGTTTTGTAAATAAGACAAAGTCCTTGACCTCAGGAAACTTACTTTCTAGACAATAAACAAATATATGAGAAAGAAAAAAACATCCCTCACAAGCATCACCTAGTAACTGGCCTAGTTAACAGTGGTGTTTGCTTCTGTACATAAACAGGTTATAGAATGTCAACATCAGATAAAGAAGACTGTGTAGCTGTAATGGATGACTGTCTTCACTTCTAATCAAGCCTGAACAGATACCGCAACACAGAAATAAACATGCACCCCCCCCAATTAATACGTATAACTAAGATACTGAATTGCCCCAGCTTTCTAAAAACACCCAATCTAGAATAGCACCCCACTTCCTTGTTTTGAATGTAAGATCACCTAATCTAACACAAACCCAAATCCTGTACGAGCTCCTTCTAAAATCCTCTTACTGAGATTCCCCACTCTTTTCCTTGATGTTTAGTTTTTCTTGCTGCAGAAAGTTTAATTTAAAAAACTCAACTGACTAATGTGCTCTTGGCAGTTTTTAGCTGGAGGGAACTGACTTAGATAGCCAAAAGTGCTCTTGTTTACTCGGCTCTCCTCCACTCCTCCTCCTCCTCTTTTCTCTGGTGTGTGTGTGCGCGCGCGCGCGCGCGTACACACACACACACACACACACACACACACACACAAATGAATAGAGAGTGACAGAGATCACTTGCTACCCTACTTCACTAAAAGGACTTTTGCAGAGATGACATTTGAGCAGAGGGAAGAACCATGATACCTAGGGGCAGAGGGAATAGCAAGTGCACTGACCTCTGGAGCAGGCTTGGCCTGTTCTGCAAACAATTAAGAGGTGAATTTGGCTTAAGAGTGAGCAAGGGAAAGCTTGATTGGAAGTGAACTTAAGAGAAGTAGCCAGGGCTCCAATCATGCAGGTCTCAATGATCCTGATAAGGACTAGATTTTTGCTTCAAGTATTCTAGGAAGCTATTGAGAGATTTTGGTTTTGTGTAGGGGAGTGACTCACATCTCCATCCCACATCTCCATTGTAGACAGAATGACACTGCCCTTAGGCTAAAGCAGAGAAGGCTTCATGCACCCACCTCCTTCAGTGTGGGGTGACCTGCCTGGCCTTGGAAAGTTTCAGGCTCTTCTGGGTTCTTTATCAGGAGCCTGGAAGAATGAAGGATGCACAAGGAAATGAAAGCTGCAAGAGAATGCACCAGGATCTCAGAAATGCCGTGGTGGAATGAGACAGGAGTGGATGTAATAAGAAACAGAATTTTTCTTAACTTTAATTCACTTGAATAAAAAATTCACAGGCCTGCAATCTAGACTTAGGAGTCTTGTTTTTGGTTGAGATCGGCCTTTGCCAATGGGCACCAGCAGAGGGTGCTACAAACCTCTAGCAGCCTGTATGTCTTTGTCCCTTAGGCATAGAATGAAATAGGCAAGTTTCTTTTTTGAGAAAAGTATAGTGTGCATATCAGAATCACCTGGCTTGTTAAAACACAAGTCAGGACCTTACCTCCAGAGTCTGTGGATGGGAGGACTTTTCATTTCCAACAGGTTCCCATGTGATGCTGATACCTCAGATTGGTTCTCTATCTGGAGGTGATTGTGAATCACCTAAAGGGCCTGTAATTTGTCTGAGGCATCTTCCTCTAAGGACATTTCAGAATGGGGTGGAGTGAGAATGCAGATGTTTGCAAAGCTCCCTAATTCCCTCTTTTCTCCTCCTAGGCGGTTGTGAAAGTACTAGGTAAACTGAACTCTATACAAATGATTACCTAAGCATCATGCTTAGCTGTTCTAGTCCCCCATCCTATCTTTTAATTTTGATTTGCAGTTGTACATTACTAGTGTATAGAAATACAATTGATTTTTGGATATTGACCTTTTATCCTGCGACATTGCCAAGCTAATGTATTAGTTTTAGAAGTTGTTGTTTTTTTTCCTTTTGGTAGATTCCTTAGAATTTTTACATAGCTGTAGACAATCTCCTCATCTGTGAATAAGGACAATTTTATCCTTCCCCCACACCCTCTCGAACTCTTGTTTCTCTGGTGGTCAGAACTAGATTTGCTGACCCTATTCTGTGAAGATATTCAGGAACAGATAACACGCCAGCAATTGACAGTATTCTGAATCCTAATTGACCACTGAAAAACATTGGAAATGATAAGGGCGTTGGCCCTAAGATGAGAGAGACCTAGCCTTGATGAAATAATTTGTTCTCATTGGCCAAGCTCTCCCAGCTGAGCCAAGGCCCTAGCTGACCCACCAGCTGATGCAGCTGCATAAGTAAGCTCAAGGGAGACCAGGAGAATCATAGAAATGAATTGTTTTAAGCCACTGAGTTTTGGTATGGTTTGTTAGGTGGTAATAGAAAACCGATATACCTGACATTTTATTTCTAAAGCCCCCTCCCATTGGTCTATATATCTTGAAAGGCCTGGGTCTACTTATTTAAGAAGTCAGAGTGTGTTTTTCCAGCTTTCTTGGCCAATATCCAGTTCCATACTGTCCTGAAGTCTGTTTTCATGAGGCTGGTCTTGGCTCTGAGGCTGTTGTATATCAGTCTCCCTGGTGAGTCACTGCTGTATTCTCACTTGTCTTTGCCTAGAATTAAATGGACCAAATTTTTCAATTAAGAAATCATTTCTGCCTGTGGCCAAGATGGAGGTACTAGGAACCTGATTTACTCTCCTGTTTCATTGGTATTCGTTAGTTTGTCACCATCATTCTAAAAAATGATACTCCAGATGTGAAGTGGGCCCAGTACTGAGGACAGCCAGCCCGTCTCCCCTTGATGTGAACTCTATACGTGTATCATTTCATGCTTATAATTTCATACAGGAGGTACAGCCTGAGCAGGTGCTGTCTGTAGTGGGTTGTGCGCTGGCCTCAGCGGCCCTCTCCGGCCCTCTCCGGCCTGGCCTTGCTAGGTAATGTCTCTTCCTGCTGCCTCCTCCTTTAACATCCTATCTGTTGTAATTTCCATTTTTGCCATGTTATTTGCAATTTGCTGAGCATGCCATGCTGTATCATGCCTGGCATCTTTTCCTAAATGCTGCCCTTCTCCTTGTCTACCACACAAACATATCCTCCATTTTTAAGAATCTGTTGAACTCTGAGGCCCGCTTGATGCTCTCAGGCTGAAGCGACTCGGTATAGCAATCCTTGTGCCTACAGCACTTTACAGTAGTACTCATTTGTGTTTGTCTCCCTTTCTAGACCATGAGATTGTTGATACTTAATTAGTCTCCAGATCAGTGTCTGACACATACTAGTTGCTTAATGAACATTTGTAGAAGAAAGTGAGAGAGGAAGAAATGTGTATCACAGATTCTGAAAGTATAGGGATGGCTTCCGGCTAGAATAACAGAAGATGCAAAAGCTGATTGTTCCTTCTGAGTCATGAGCACAGTAACTTGATTTCATGTGAACAGAATCATTGCAGCATTAATGGGGACATCCCTAATTTTGAAGGATTGACAAGTTGGATAGTTTATTTTATAAACAGGATTTGTCCAACTAAAACACTGTGACATAAACAAGAGTAAGCATTTCAAGTAACTTTTAGCACTTTGACAAGTAATCCTTTCCATATAAACTACTTGATGGACTGAATTAGGAAATATTCTCATCTGTTCATTAAAACAAATTTCCCTTAAGACCTATACTCAGGAGCACTTCATTAGCACAGTTCCACGACATTCCTGAAGGTAATAAAACTGAATTTCTTTTAATATGCTTTATGACTCAGTCAATCCTTGTTAGTTGGACCTAGTTAATCTGAATTAACTTGAAGTCCTTGACACTACAGAGAGCAGAATGACTCATTCATAGGGTGTGTCTTTGTAGCTTGTCTCATAAAATTTTTGGAAACTCAAGAGAAAACGGATGTTGTTTTAGAGGAGGTTAAAAGAGGTATCTCTGGTAGACTTTGGTCTCTAGACTCGAACCTCATGAGCTTGATGGATTTCTTATGGGGGAGTTGTAGCAGTAGCCCTGACTCTTAACAGGCACCCCTCCTAACCACTACCCCCCCCCCCAAAAAAAAAAAAACCCACTTCTATACACATAGCATACCCATAGAGCTTTTCTGTGGCATAAGGTCCTTAAATGAAGATAAACACAGACTGATGATGGAGGAGCATCCTGTTAAGGACAAAACAAAAGGGTGTTACCTGGGGAGGAAACCTTGCTACACATGAACACACTTGCCTCTTGGGAGAGCAGAATTCATTAATGCTGGTCTGTGCCCGCCAGCAGGGCCTTAGGTGTTGGTTCCAGCTTTGACTTTTCCACTCTGCTAACATTTCCTGGAGGTGGAGTTTCAAGGAACTAATGGGGCTTTGGGAAGGCCTCTCCTCCCGTCAGAGCAATGTCAGGCTGCTGAGACAGGTGATGTCCTTTCCTGAGCCTCCCCAGAGGC
The DNA here is from genome assembly GCA_004026885.1 of Lyroderma lyra. Classification (NCBI taxonomy): domain Eukaryota; kingdom Metazoa; phylum Chordata; class Mammalia; order Chiroptera; family Megadermatidae; genus Lyroderma; species Lyroderma lyra. Next base: position 26,074 of record PVJL010000987.1, on the reverse strand, counting down.
AGAGCCATAGACTAGGTATACAGGCAGAAGCTTCCTCTTGCAAAGACCTACAAGTTACTTTGGGGCCACCACTGCTGTGCTGTGGTTTTCCCACCAAGTCAGACTCCATAGGAAAATCCTAAAACCAAGGTGGCCTGACACCCTGAATGAAGAAGGCAATACACTGAAGTAGGCAGACAGCCCGGGTCCTGGATGTTCTAATTGTGTCCCTTCATTGACACGTTGTTTTCACCAATCTTTGCAGTTTCAGTCCTTTGCTTTACTGTCATTTTTTTTCTAGTTGCACTGACTGTAGGTATGAGGCTTTCACTGCTAAAATAGCCCTTCCAGGTTGTGTTTATAGGGCATATAGTGCCAACCACTGCAGAGGGGTCTGGGGACACACCTTTGGTATTCCTGGCCGCCTTCTAGGCAGTTATTTATAAAATCATGGTTCTTTTATATATTTAAATATTACATATGTTTATAGATTTGATACGTAATTATACATTTTGAATATTTATATTTCCTGTATTACTAGTTGGCTTTCCTGATTGTCTCTTCTACCCCTCTTCTTTGAGATGCCCCTTTCCTTCTGAAAATGGCTATTTTTTTCTTCCTCAAGTTAACAGCTGCTTGTTGATCCACTATGAATAGGCCTATATCTCAGGTCCTTCAAGGGACTTAAAGATGGAGATTACACTGTTCACCCTCAAGAGTTTATAATCTGATAGAGGAAAATAGAAAAAACACAAATGACTGTAAATAATGTGTTTATTGAGCACCTGCTTTATGCTCAGTGCTTTAAATGTCTTAGCAAGCCTTCCAAGAGAGTGGTATTATCTCCCCATTTATAGCTTATGGAGGAACTTCTTAAGGTTATAGTGGTAGTAAGTGACAGAGTTGGGAATGTGGGTCACTGTCTTCCATGATCCATGAGCTTCCTTAACTGAGAGGCCTCCTTATAAAAGTCAGATTCCATAAAAGTCACGTGAGGGGTTCCCAGGTGGTGTAGGGCTAGGCTTTGGCACTCTCACCGCCACAGCCTGGGTTCGATCCCTGCTCAGGGAACCAATCAAAAAAATAAAAAAGAAACATTAAAGTCATGTGAGGCTCCAAGGATAAGCTGCATCTGGAAAGACAGAAGCACATTTGAGACAGGTGTGCTAGTTTACATCCTCTGAGCAGCAGGTGCCAGATGGAATTAAATGTGCAAGAGATTTATTGAGATATGCCTGTGATGGACAAAGGAGAAGAAGCAGAAGCTTCAGATTTCGATACAGGGAGGAAGCAAGATAGGGTAGGAGGAGTCTCAGATGGCAATGAAGTTCTAAGAAAGAGTCAGCTAGGGTGATGGGAATGCTTCAAGTTGAAGTCACCTGTTAGAGGAGTCCCACGTTTTTACAAGGATGGACCTGCATGAGGACCCCCGCTATGCTGGGGGTCTGCTGCACTCCTCATAGCAGCTGATCTGAGCCTTGCATTGTCATAAGAGGCTTAGAAGAAATGGCTAAGTTTCAGGGTTAGCTGTGTTGAATACTAGTCTCTCAAAATCCTTCTGAAAAAATTGGCAACATTGCATTTGCCTTTCAGTGACTTACCATGCACAATCATTCAAGGCTCTGAGAACTTCCACTTAAAGAAATGGGTTAACCTCGGTTTAATCCAACAGTTCCGAAACCTATTTGATCACAAAGCTCCTTCTATATATGTAAATTCTATTAATGCTCAGTATAATTAGTATTCAGCAAAATTCTGTTCTTGCTTAGAAAGCTAGGTTTAGGCCATTTTTTGGAGGACTTTAACATGTATTTAATCTGGTGTGTGGGTTGCTTTATGGAAGTTTCTGAAGAGCAGAGTCATACACTCAAAGTTGTGCTATCTGGAGTGATGTGTAGTGGAGATTGGAGCAGGAGGGTGGCCCTCAAAGTTAGTCACTGATTACTTGCAGCCATAACCAGCCATAGGATTGCCCCCGGTCTCCAGATGTAGCATGTGAATCATTTGAAATCCTTTTGCTTTACTTTCAGCCAAAGGTCTAGGAGAGCTTAAATTGCTGGGAGGGATGGTGGGTCACCCAGTATCAAACTGACCAACCTCCTACAGCCAGAAATAATGGCCCATTGTCTCTCTGGCTTCCTCATCAGCTTCCCTCTGTGCTGAGTGTCCAGGAGGCTGCCAGCCAAGCTGCCCTTGTGACTGTCCCAGGCCTCAGAACTCTCCCTCACCCTCCTTCCACTGACTCCCACACTAGCCCCAGACACACAGGGCAGCCACACAGTAGATGCAGGCAGCCGTGGGATGTGAGTCATGAGACATTCTCAGCAGTGACCCAGTGACAAATCTGGAGAAGCCAGCTTCCCTCTCCCTCATTTACTTTCCTTGTGGAGCCTCATGTCCTCACCACAAATTTACCAGAGAAAAACTCTGAAAGCACCTATCTCTGTTAACGGACCATGACAAGACTGGTCCAAAGCAGCGAGCTCTCAATGTTCCATAAATGTGATTAGTCCCCCCAGTGGGTAAGGCTTTGGCAATGGGGAGGCAATGCGAGTGGGGGTTTAGAGCATCTGCTCAGAGAGAGCTAGTTTAAAGTGTGTCTCCAGTACTTAAAGAACTAACTACCCTGGGCCAGTTACCTAACCTTTGTAGGCTCATGTTTCTTCTCATCTATAACAGGTATAACAGGTATCTTTATAGTACCTGTTTCATAGCGTTGTTATGACTTAAAGTAAATGAAGCGTCTAGAGCAGAGCCTGGCACAAAGGAAGGGCCTGATACGTGTTAGCATGATCATTTTGATTGTGCTTATCATTACTAATGTCATCATTATTAGTTAGATATCGGATGGGTGGGTGGGGATAGAGATGAGTAAGAAACTGTTCTCACAATTAAAAATTTTGAAAGGGAAGGCAGAAAGCACAGGCAGAGTACTTTTTTGAAACATGTTATGTAGGTAAATTTTCATATTTTAAAAAAGGAACCATAACTCTAGTTAACGATGTGAATGCTGAAGTATTTAGGGGTGCAGTGTAGCGATGACTGCAACTAACTTTTAGGTGCATCAAAAAAGTAAGACGGATTGATGAATTGATACATGGATAAATATGGGATAAAGCAAATACAGCAAAATGATCATTGTAGAATCTAGGTAGATACATGTGTTCATTATATAATTCTTTCAACTTTATGTTTTAAAATTTTCATAATAAAATATTGGGAAATAGGTAATAAATGTCATAAAGTAATAATGCCAAGAAGTTCAGAGGAAGTAAAATGAATGTTAAAATGGGAGTACAACTGAGATCGGCTTTGAAAGGATTCAGAGGATTTAGCTCAAAATGGTGAGGATGGGGAAACATTCTAGGTGGGAGGATGGCATAAGCAAAGGCAGTGACACCCAATCACTGCGGGGGATTTGGGAGTAGTCTGAGACCTGACTCAGCACAGGTGGCAGGTGGGAAACACAACTGTGATGGAAGGCAGAGTAGGATCATGGCCCATCTTTCTATATCAAGGACTTTATCTATGAGTAAATGGGAGCCATGAAAGCTTCTTGAGCATGAGCTTTACTGCATTTTCTCCGTCACTCTGGCTGAAGCTTTTCCATAGAGGAAGGTGTGGGCTTTCTCAAGGAACAAAATACCGTTTCAGTGGTATTCTTAGTGGACCTCTGAGTAAGACCTCAGGTTGCTGCCGGAGTGATGAAGAGCATACATCAGTCTCTCTGTTAACCCAGAATTGCTACACTGGAATATCAACTGAGAGAAACTGCATGAAGCTTGTACTTAATTTGTGTCCCATTAAGCTGTAATTTTAATCATCACACCTTATATTAAATATTGAATCAGAATGGAGTCCACCCTGCATGTGATCTGGAGGGCAATAGAATGCTCCTTTTCCCTAGTCAGTCCCTGCTGGGATGTGACAGACAGTCTCGATCAGGGGCTTTCATGCTTAGTGTACCTAGGAATGACAGCCCAAAGTTGCTTGCACAAAGCCAGGCACATTGTCCTTAATGCATAATTTCAGGGATTTCCCATAGGCATTGGCTTGACTTTTGAGCTCAGTTAATCCTAGGATGCCCCTTACCCCCAGCTGTGGGTTCTAACTCCCCCAAATATGTTTTAAGTCCCTCATTCCTCTGTGCTCTCCTTAGTTTTTATCCTAGTCCTGTTTGTGCTTCCTTCTTCCTGGTTTGTCCACTGCTGCCCTCCCTGCTACCCATCCCATGGTGTCCTCTAGAATCTCAATCTATTGTAAACAAACTACCCTGAGACTTCAGCTTCACCACTGCCTGCTCTTTCACTCTCCTTACTTGAGCACAAACTACCTTTTCCTGTGGCTCTTGGATCCCAGGGAAGATGCTCATTTTCCCACGCCCTCCTCCGCCCTGGGCTGGACCTGAGGATGGGAAGGGTGGCCACTTTCTTCATTCCTCCACCCTCCTATAAAATCACACTTCTTTGAGGTTCATGCCATCAGTTCTCCATCCTCTACTTGTCATCCTTTATGACCAGCTTCCTGGTTACTCCCTTGTGTTCCCTGAGGACTTTGGCACCTGACTCACACTTTTGCTGTGTGCTTATCCTAGCAACATCCTGGTGACAACCTGTGCCTATCCCACCATGGTATATTAGATGTGTGTACGTAGAGGGGCAAATAGCTCCAATAATCTAGCCTCACCTGTCATTCTTGACCACGTCAACTCCAGTGAACTTCACTTCCACGCCACCCTTCCATGGCTACTCACCACCCAGAAGGCTCCACTGCTGCATCTTACGTTCCAGCAGCCCACATTCTCACCACACCACAATTAGTCATCTCACTCTCTCATTTCATCTCAATGTTTGTTTCAATTGCATGAAGATCCCTGGGCCCTAGCCTCATAATTTAGAGCCCTACCCTAAGTTTTCTCAGGCTGTGCCTATTCCTATAGGGTGAGGGGTCAGCAGGGCCAAGGAAACTTGCTCACCAAAGTCAGGTCCACCTTCTCCATTTCTGGGCCAAAGTTTGGATACAGAAGATCTCGGTCTTCTCAGTTGAAATAGACCTAAGCCTGCTTCTAGGGCCTGCGTGGACTTCTTCCCCAGGGTCCTTTCTCCTTGAACTGCCAGTGACACACCCCTAAGCCCATGGAGTGGTCAAGGAGGCTGTGTATGTGAGTGGGGATACACTTGGATTTGTGGGCTGGTGTGTACCCTTCACATTGTGGGACAGGAGGAATGTGTATCTAGGGTTGGTTCTCCCCTTGCGACCTACAGATAGGAGTAGGACTGAGTCCTCATGAAGGAACCTTCACATTTTACCTGGCTAGGTTTCAAAACTGTGGACTCCCATGGAAGTCCTGTTCCCCCCCACCCCTTTTGACCAGGGGTGTCTTGGCCCCTCCCCCTGCGTGTGTGTATGTGTAGGGGCAGGCAGCTTTTCTCTTTAGTGCACTGCTCTTTAGATTGAGGGGAATTGTACTGACGCTGCTGCACTTAAGGAACGACACCCAAGAAACTGCTTGCTGATGCTATAAAGACTGGAGGTTTTGGGAGGGAGTTAGTGTATTTTTTGTGTAGGAGAAATGTAAATAATGTGACCAGAGCGTCGACTGTGGTGATTTAAAATAGATCCACAAATTCTTTGACACTCCTTTCAAAAGGTGCAGCTTAATTCCTCTCCCCTTGAGTGTGGACTGGTCTTAGTAATTCATGTCTAACAAATAGAATAAGGAAGGCTGGAAGATAGGAGATGTTGTGGCTGCAGTCTCTCTCTTGGATCACCGGGTCTGAGAGGGGCCAGCTGCCATGTCCTGAGGACACTCAAGCAACCTTATGAAGAGAGAGCCACGTGGTGGGGAACTGAGGCCTCTTGCCAAGAGCCACATGAGGGAGCCATCTTGGGGCTGGATCCTTTAGCACAGCCAACCCTTCAGACGACTACTGTCCCAGCAAACACTTTGATTGCAACCTCATGAGAGACCCTGAGCCAGAACCACCCAGCTAAGCCATTCCTTAATTTTTGACCCACAAACTTCCAGATAATAAAATATTGGTTGTTTTAAGCTACTGAGTAAGAGTAATTAATATTCTGTCTTTACCTAACTTGACTGCTTGCCAGGATGTGACACTGTTGAGCACTCCCTCCTCTACCCACTATACCCACTACTTTCCCCCTTTGGCTTCCAGGAAAGTACTCCCTCCTGAGTTTTCTTTTAGCCAATTTTGTTTTGTCAGTTTCCTTCATTAGCTCCTCGCCTGCTTGTCCCTGAAACACCAGTGCTCCTAAGGCTTCTGCTATTTTTTTTCCTACCCCATCTCTCATTGACTTTAATCACACTTGTGGTTAATCATAATTAAAACTAAAATTTTCATGCCACTGTTTCTTACCCAGACCTTTCTCCTAGGCTTCCTAACTGCCTATTAGACAACTGCATTTAGATGTGGCCCCTGGCTCCTCATACTTATCTGAAATCGAATCATCCTCTTTACCCTTACACCTGTCTCTCTTCTTGTAGCCCTTCTCCTATAGTGAGTGGATAAGCCCTGATGCAGGTAATGGCGGTGACTGGGCAAAGACTTGGTTTTTCAGGGAGGCGGTGTGTTATACTGCAGTTGGGATGGGATGTCAGTCTCTGCCATCAGCCTTACAACAGCATCAAACATAGCCAGAACAGACCAGCTCCCAGGGGAGTCAGGTTGATTCAGACCAACTTGGCTGAGCTTGAATGACATAATTAGGGTTTCTGGTGCCTGAACTAGGAGCCAAGATTCTACTCTTCTTCTTACCCTTTACATGAACAACCCCTACGATGACCAGGCAAGGGTGCTGCCTGGGCTTGCTCATGGGAGGTATTAATTCATGGGACGTATTAAATAAGTACACAACGGCTGCTGTAATGTGGGTTTGGATTGTGGAAGCCTATCTAGCTATCCTTTTCCCGGTTTAGGAGGAGGGTGGAACCTTGGCAGCATTTCAGAACCAGAGGATGAAGTCAGGGAGAAAGCTTTCACAGTCAATGGCTATTAAGGACCACTTCATCTCATTTAAGCTTGTCATTTTATGTGAGGAAGCTGGGGTACAGAGGGGATAAGTTCCTGAGGCCAGTGATTGATTCTGGAGCCTCAATTGACCCCATTTCTATCTCATTAGATGGCTCATTTTTTCTTGTTCCCTTGGCTCCCTCACTCTTCTGCACGCCAAGGGAGCCTAAGTACAGCGTTCTCATGCCTGGGCAGCATGATTCCCTAAGCGGGGAATCGAACCCAGGCCGCCACGGCGGTCAGAGCGCCAAAGCCTAGCCACTACACCACCAGGGAACCCCCGCTAGGCAGCAAGATTCCTAAATTTTCTAGCAGGCTTGCCTCACCAAGACAGCTCTGGTTCAGTTTGTGTGTAAAGCAGTCCCATCCCAAGGCGGGAGGAGGCGGCAGAAGAGGAACCCTAAGGCGTGAGCAAAGAAAGTGGGCGGGGCACCCTGAGACTCGCTCGAGTTTGTTCAGGGTTGGGCAGTCCAAGAGAGCCTTTCAGGCAGAGTCCCGCCCGGCTCGGCAATTACACCGCCTTAGGAGTGGAGGAAGGGAGAGCGCGAGGGGCTGAAGGTAGTGCCCCCGTGCCCACTCTTTTATCCCTGGCTCTGGAGAGACTTGCACTTGCTCTGGGCAAACGGAGATAACGCTCAGCTGACTCTTTCCAGACGCACTATACCGGGTATTGTCTGCAGGGTTTGGGAAGAAGAGCCAGGAAAGGGAACTGGAAAGATGTACGTGACCTCCGGCGTGTGCTGCCGCGCCCAGCAGCGCCCCGCCCCGCCCGTGAAGAGCGCGCGCAAGGCCTCCGCCCCATCCCCCGCCCGCGCGGTCCACACCGCTTAGCATCCGCTGTTCTCCGCCCTCTTGCCTTGGGGGCTGCCCTCGTAGCTGCCTGACCAGAGGTCCGGCAGCTTCTGCCTCTTCGGCTCCAGCCGACGGACTGAGGCGGTCCACCCAGGGAACAGGGGTGCCCTCGGTCCATGTAGCCGATCCGGAGCAGGTTGGAGTGTGCAGCGGGCGGCGCTGCGGGGACAGGCGCGCTGGACAGCCCCGGGCACAGCGCCGGGGTCCTGCAGGGGGGAGGACAGGGTTGCGGCGGGCGGAACGGTGTCTCCTTCACTTCGCCCTCCAGCCGCGGCAGCTGCAGCCCGACCCAGAGCAAGCCGAGCAGCTTCAGCAGCGAGCGGAACGGCGGCGGTGGCGGCCCCCCTCAGGAGACCACTAGGTACCGCCATGCCCGCTTCACTCCGTCCTGGGCACCTAGGCTTCGGCGGCCAAACAGAAGGCCTGAGCCGGACTCGGGGTCGGCCCTGGCTCCCTAAGATGGCCGCGCTGCCCCGCGGCCCCTCGCCCCTCTCTGTCTGAGACCCCCCCCCCCCTTTTTGGCACCTTGACCCGATTCTTATTCTCTCTGACCGCACCTCTTGTACCTTCTGCAGATCACCTTTTCCCTCGCCCTGGCCATGGCGACTTACGGACAGAGCTGCGCGCGGCGTGAGTATAGAGCAGGCATCTCTGCGGGATGGGGCGGTGGTGGCCGGGGAGTCGAAGCCCGTCGACCAGAAAACCGCGACTTCTTGACTCCCGTGTCTCCGAGAACTTGGATATTCGTCCTTTTCGGTGCCACTTCACCGTCTTGATCCCCTGGCTCTGCGGAGGAGGGGCCGGGCTGCTGGATCTATGGAAAAGGGAGTAGGCCAGGGGAGTTGGTCTGTGACTGCACTCACCTTCAGCTTTTGGACGTGTCTAATGAACTCAAAAGCAAAAAGTTATCAGTTGTCGGATTCGGCCTTTGGAGGATTGGATCTGTCAACTTCTCTAAGAGGAAGTAGTAATCCCCCTTGTAAGAGCGCAAGGTCATTACACGTGCTCCTGAGGGTGTGGACACACTTTGTAGAATGAATGAGCTGCTGTTAGAAGCTCACATTGCTTGCCCTTAAGCCACCCAGTATTGGCTGAGGACTTGAGTATCATATGAATATGTTTAAAATGCCATTTGATATTTAGTTGATGTAGACGTTTGAGTGAAACAGAGATGGCCGAATTCTGTGTTTTAGTATTTTAAGTTACCAAGGTATTATGTACATTTCTCTTCCCGCTCCAGAATGTTGGTTTTGACCTCAGTAAGGATATTAAAGGATATATTGGAAGAAGGCCTTGTCTTAGGTTTTAATTTTAACTCTCTTGGTTAAATTGGCTCATTCCAGTAAATTTTGGCAGATATCTCTATATGGATAGCTACTTATGTGTTCGATTCTTTGTACTTGTCCAGTATTAGGAGGTGAGGCTATAGGCACTATGTAAATTTTATGGATATAAAGTTTTTGTTTCTGTTTTGTAAGAAAGTTCTCTAGTTTGTGTAGCCACTTACTGTGGTTATCTAGTTTAGAAATAAACCTTTGTTGGTGGTATCTCCTTCATGGATTGTTACAGTTTTATTGTGGCTTCTGATGGTATCAAAAACACATCTCCAACGAGTTGCACTGCTTGGATTTAAAGACAGCAAAGATAGCAATGGTTCATAATCTAGTTCTTGAACAGATAGTGGGAGAACAGAAACATTAACACTGGAATGTTTCTTTCTACCAGCAATGTGTATTCCTCCATCGTATGCTGACCTTGGCAAAGCTGCCAGAGATATTTTCAACAAAGGATTTGGTAAGAATTTTTTCTCTTTAATTTTAGATCAGAAGTGAAAATGTGGATTGCTTAGGGAAATTAATAATTACTTCAAATTGTAAATATCTTGCTGCATTAATTCTTCTGTTAGATACATTTTAGATAAAATTTCTGCTAAGATAGTTCTGTTACAGTCCACATCCCCCATCCCAATTTCCTCCAATTTTTTCAAAGATTTTTTCCTTTGAAAAAAGGAAAGAGTAAAACAGCTGTGCTTTCATTTCCTTCAAACATAGTTTAGGCTTTGGTTAACTAGAATTGTTACTACTATTAATGTTTTACTTTTGTGGTGGTGACTCCTAATGGATTATGAGCTTTTTCAAGTGAACTTGGGTTCTCTTCTTGAGGATTTTGGTTCACCCCCTTCCACTTTAGATTATTTCTCCAGTTATTTAGATGATTAATCCTAAAGGGGGAGATATGTGCCTTTGAGATAAATGTCTATCATAGTAAGCTATTGGCTATTCTGAGATTTAAGCTGAATTGGTTCTCTGATCTGGTATTTAGTTTTCTTTGTTTTTTTGTTTGTTTTTTGTTTTTTGTGGGGTTTTTTTTGTATATGGATAGTTCCCTGGTCGGGAATCGAACCTGGGCCGCAGCGCTAACAGTGCCAGCGACAAAGCCCCAAGCCACTACACCACCAGGGACCTCCCTGGTATTTAGTTTTCAAAGTTGTCTGAAAGCTTTACTTGGTACCAGATAATACACCAAAACACTAGACAGAACTGCTTAGAGATGTTCTGTCCTTTACATGTCAATTTACATAGAATAAAATTTTTTTTCATGTAACTATTGTATAAATTTCTACATATAACATGTACAAAAAAAAACCATACATTTTTATTCCTCCGAATATGTGAAATCTTAGTGTGTTTCCTTCTTTCTTTTTTTTTTTTTAATGTGTAGTCTACTATTGGTATGTATTTTTATACAAAAGAATCATTTTGATAACATTTGCTCTCCACTTCCAAGGTTTTGGGTTGGTGAAACTGGATGTGAAAACAAAGTCATGCAGTGGTGTGGTGAGTGTTAGATACCTAATAAGTTCTGATGAGCCTTTATATAATTTTTTACCCATAAAATGGTCATACTAAAAGACAGTTTCCCATTTTATCTTAAAATGCAGAAGTTAATTTTATTTTAAGGGATTTGTGTATAACTTGATTTATTTTGTCTTTGGTCTTTTTATCATGTCTTTTGCCATATTACTTACTATGTATGCACAAGGAACTCAGGAAAGACACTGGTCATGTGGGACTCAGTTTACTTGGTGAGATTATAGGCTTGAAGGCAGGAACCTGGTATACTTTTTCATAACCCTTCCTTTCAATGCTTGTTAAGCATTAAGAGTTCTGGGAGTAAAAATGTTCAGTAACTCCTTAATATGAGTGTACTAATCCTTTATATAATGGTCATATTTTAGCAGCCCTCCTTAGGGAAGATTTCCCCATGTATTTTGTGAATTTACAGAATCCTGGTTTGAGTATTTTTAAACAGGTTAATATGATGGCCTTTGATGTCTTGATTCTGCCCTCAATGGGAGTAAAGTAAAATTCAGTTTTCTTCCTCTAAAATTTTTGTTTTGAGATTGTTTTGGGGGTGGGTATAGTGTGCATATTGAATATTATTGATTATTTTGATAAAGTCTTGCTGTAGTTACTAATTCCCTTAGTGCATGTAGCTGGTGTTTAAATTGTGTAATAGTTTCTTAATGCCTGGACTCGGATTTCTGAGGTTTTATATTTGTCATGTCTGTCATTTGGTTTCTTTGATCTGAAAGGAAGCCTGATTATTCTTGTGGTTGAGTGCCTGTTTGCTTAGTGTAACCGGTTTCAGAGCAGTGACTTCTTGTTCATTTTTTGTGTTCCTACACTTAACCTACTGAGGCCCCTTAAACACTTGCTATGTATTTGTTGAAACTCAGACGTTTGCTAAAAAAAAGTAAAAGGCTCAGTCCTTGTGTTTTAAAAACTTACTGATTGGAGAAACAAAAAAATTTTAAACTGAGGAAAATTAGAGAAATACATCTAGTACTAGGTTGTTTGATAAATCAAAATCTTTGTTAGAAATGTAGGACTTATTGTGGACAGGGTTAAGGAAAGTTTTATGAAATTAGGTTTAAGATCATGGATGTATAAGAACTGGATTAGATACAGTATGTTTTTGTTTCTATTTAATGTACATAATTCAACAAGCATGATACTGATGTTGTAATATGTACCTGGCCCCAAATAGATCCCATTAATGGCTGGTTGTGTTTCCTCACCTGAACTGCAGAGATGTCCAGTCCACCCTAGAACATAGAAGCCTAAAAGTCTGGTGATGGAGTGAATGAAGAGTATAAGCTCTGGCCCGGTTTTGTTCCCACAGTGTGATCTTCTTGGTTTTGTGTCTTGAGGAATTTTTGGCATGTAAAGAGGCTTGCTCTCAAGCTATGGATTGATGAATGGCAGTGGGTGGGACCTTAATCATTAATCAGTGTCACTCAGTAAAAATTGCGACTCACACACATTTCCCATTCCAGCTATCTGCTCGAAGAACATGCTCCATATATACTGTTTTAATAATGCCTTCCTTTATGTAGAGCACATGAATATGTGCAAAGCTTTCACGGTGTCAATCCAGTTTTAATCCTCTAGAGATAGGTTTTGTTATTGTAATTGAGGAAACTGAGTCCCAGAAAAGTTCAGTGTCATTCATTTAGTAAACTACAGAAATGGATGCCAGGACTCTTTTTTTTTTTTTTTTTCCTAGTGTTCTTAACATAATCCAGTGTTTTTTAGAATGGACATTGAGTGCCAAGCTTTGACTTGAAATTCCTGTTAATGAAAGCATTTCATTTCAGGAAATTGTATATAAGACCTAAGGATTTGAGTCTCTTTTACTGCAGAGCAATAGTTAAAACAAATGTACTATTTTCTAAGTGAAGGGTGATTGGCCTTTTCTCCTGTTGCATAGTTTTTATGTTTCCTCATTGTGCAGGTATCAATTTCAGATTGAAGTTCTGTCCTTAGTTCGGATCAGCCATGTTATTTAGACTTGGTATCTAGTGGCCAGAGCGTGTAGCCATTATTAGCAGACAAATTGTGAATTAGAACCCTCAGAGGGCTTTTTACTATTTTATCTTGGAAAATTTCAGTTGCCTGTCTGTATACTGAACTCTGAAATATTATTAGATTTCTGGATTATTTGTAGAAGATTTTAAATTTTAGATAAGCTTCTCTGTATTGTGTCTTCCTTTTCAGTTGGTGTGTAGCTAGGGGTTGGCAAGTTATTTATATTTGCTACAAATAATAAGATTATATACACTTGAAATTGATCCTTGTGTTAGATTATTTTTCCAGCTGATGTCATATGTTGTGTATAATATAGTTTATATTCTGCATGATATAAATTAGTTATGGAATAAATATGTAATTCCTCTACTTGTTTCTTCTTCTTTTTTTTTTTTTTTTTTAATTCATTTTTATTGTTAGACTTATTGGGGTGACATCTGTTAGCAAAGATTACATAGGTTTCAGGCATACAATTCTACAGTGCTGTTTCTTCTTTTTTTAATGAAAATGCGAAAGATGATTAGAAAGGCATGAAACCTGGTAAAGACCCTTTTTATCTCAGAAACAGAATGTTGGGGGGATTACCTGAGAATTTAGAAAAACAATTATTTGTTCATAGCATGAATTCCTACAATGGGTACTTTCCCTTTAAGGACTTTCAGGAAGCATTTCATAAGAGTATTTATTATAAACTCTGATTTTATTTTTAATTTTTCTTCCTCATTTTTTATTTTTCAGTTACATTTGACATACAGTATTATATTGGTTTCAGGTGTGCAGCATAGTGATGAGACAGTTATATAACTTACAAAATCCTTATTCTGATACATCTGACACTACACACAGTTACTACTATGTTACTGACTATATGCCCTGTGCTGCACTTTACATCCCTGTGACTATTTTATGATTATGAATTTGTACTTAACTGATTTCTTTCCCCTTTTCACCCATAAACTCTGATTTTAAAGATGGGATCTGTGATTACCCATAGTGACTTATTTACTGTTCTATTCAATATCACATAGATTGAATGCAGTGTTAAGACATTCATTCCTTACCATTTCCCCCACTGATTTTTGATTTTCAAATAAAATCACCTTAGAAATTTCCTTGAAAGGTGTACAGTTTGTTTTTCACTTGAGAATTAGATACAGATTAACTTGTGATTGATTGGTTGGAAATGTCAGCTGTAAGGTGACCGTAATTTTCAGGCTAATTTGTTGCTCTTGTACGTACTGAGTGGCAGAGGGTAGGACTGTTTGGCAAGCTAAACAAAGATTCGTGAAGCTACTAACTATTTCAGTGGGGCTTTCTTTTTGTTTAAGTTAGACAGTGGATTCTTTGATGCTTACGAGGAAGTTCATGAAGATATTTATTGTCTTACTAGGAATTCTCAACATCTGGTTCATCTAATACAGACACTGGTAAAGTTACTGGGACCTTGGAGACCAAATATAAATGGTGTGAGTATGGTCTGACTTTCACAGAGAAATGGAACACTGATAACACTCTGGGAACAGAAATTGCAATTGAAGACCAGGTAATGTTTTGAAAATGTGCTTTAGTATTATTTTATTTTTGTATTTCACAAAGCAAATAAAGCTGAAAACAAATTCTTTTTCTTTCAAAATAGATTTGTCAAGGTTTGAAACTGACATTTGATACCACCTTTTCACCAAACACAGGGTAAGCATGGATGTTTTTATTTGCTTTAAATTTAAAAGCTTTCCTCTTCTTTATATTTAGGAAAGATGCATATTTATTGTTTGGTAGCTTACCCAGCTGCCTTGTGGCAAATTTCTCTTTCTGTCTTTGGAGCAAGAACACTGTGGTCGCTATCACTGGCCTGCCTTAAAATATTTATCTCTTGTCATTGTGGCATTAACTTGGGTAATTAAAATGTGTTTGTGGCAGTCCACTTAATCCCATGTGCCCTTGTCTTTTAGTTTGTGAGCTGCGTATTTTTACTTCTTGTGATTATCCGACTACTTTTACTCCAGTTACACTGCAGTTCATTTAAGTCTCATTTTGTGCCCTCTGTATGCAAATCTTTCCCACTGGCATCAGTTTTAAGTCAGTTTGTTCTTTTTCCAGAAAGAAAAGTGGTAAAATCAAATCTTCTTACAAGAGGGAGTGTATAAACCTTGGTTGTGATGTTGATTTTGATTTTGCTGGACCTGCAATCCATGGGTCAGCTGTCTTTGGTTATGAGGGCTGGCTTGCTGGGTACCAGATGACCTTTGACAGTGCCAAATCAAAGCTGACCAGGAATAACTTTGCAGTGGGCTACAGGACTGGAGACTTCCAGCTACACACTAATGTGTGAGTATTTCTTTTGTGGGATATTATGATGTAGGACTCCAGGATAACATTGATGTCTCTTGTCATTTCTTATTAATTTAGGGTGAACCTAAAATATTTCTCTTAACATAAAAAGAAGATCACCTTTGGGCGTTTCTAGAGTAATCCTTAAAAGTGTACAGTTAAAAATGTTACCTGACTTTTGGTGCTGGGAGTAAATGTTCATTTCATACAGGTCCTGATGTTCTTGTATTTTTAGAATACAAAGAGGCTAAGACATTTGCCAAACTCTACCAGTGTGTTCATTTGACTTAATTGTAATGTGCTGATGTGATAGGATTGCCTAAAGTTTATGGTATTTTTACCTAACCCAAATTAGATATATATGTCAAAAGGACTTAAAAAGAATCTTTTCTTTCCCTTATATAAAAAATATGAAGCGTTTCCAAAAAGAAACAGAATTACCTTCTGGAGGGTGGACCCTTGTAGTACAGGCTTCCCCTACTAGGTGAGTGTTCTAGCATCCCATCTGCATCATTGTACCAGCTGGCGTTGTGAGAGGCTGCGTTCGGCTTCAGGGAAATTTTTTTTGGAGACTCTTTCAACATGTTTGTCCATTTCATGATGAGTGATTTACATGAACCATGTGTGGCATGGCCATGCACCTGTGTACATCAGGCTGAATGTTCAGTAGTTTTTGACCAAAGGCAGCATAACCCCCATGCCCCTCCTTTCCTATTCACCCGAACTCCCTCCGAGTGACTTTTTTTTTTTGTTACCCCCACTGAAGAAAATCCTTAAAGGGAAATGTTTTGTCAAAGTGGAAGAGGTGAAACAAAAATGACAGAAGCACCAAAAGGCATTAAAATCAACAAGTTCAAAAACTGTTCTGAGCAGTGGAAAAAGCGTCTTGATAGGTATATTGCATTAGATGAAGAGTACTTTGAAATTGATTCATGTTTAAGCATGTAAGAATAAATACACAATTTTTTATAAATAAATGCCATTTTTGGGGTCCCCCCTCATAATGTATTGGTAAATAATAGAAGTCCAAAGAAGAAAACCTAAATTTCTCATAATCTACCACCTAGGTATATAATTTTTGTTAACTGTCAATGTTTTGGTGATTTACCTTTTTATATGTGTATATACATAAAATACATTGAAGTACTTGAAAAGGCTATTTTATAACCCTTTTACCCCGTACCTTAGTACATTTTAATCATTTTCCTATAACATTATATATTCTATAGCATGACTCTTAGTGGCTGTCTGGTAATTCCACTGGATGGGTATACTGTGATTTATTTGACCAATACTTGTTTTTGGACATAGGTTGGGAAAAGAACTTTTAAGTGGAAAGTTTTTAGAGGAACACTAGAGACCTATATGAGCAATTGCTTTTATTTAAGTGTAAGGCTACAATATCAGCCTAGTGCCTTAAACATATTACATTGTCTTCTAGATTTACTAATTTAAAATATCTTATAGCAATGATGGGACAGAATTTGGAGGATCAATTTATCAAAAAGTATGTGAAGATCTTGACACTTCAGTAAACCTTGCTTGGACATCAGGTACCAACTGTACTCGCTTTGGCATTGCAGCTAAATATCAGTTGGATCCCACTGCTTCCATTTCTGTGAGTACTACTGTGGGCTTAGAATAAATGAATGGGGTTTTTTGTTGGAATTAATCTTTGGGTATGTTTAATTGTGTTGAGAATTTGAACTGTGGTTCATACTATCCCCATTTTACACACAGATTGGGATTAGAACTTTGAATACTGTTTTTGCTGTGGAGATAGTATTAGAAGTTTGATAATCCACTTTGTTTAACCACAAAAGCATATAGATAATAACCCTGAGCCCCAAGCCTGTCTAAACCCAGGGAAGCCAGTGTTCTGGGTTCAAAGTTCTTATACTTGTTGGAGAGTAAGTACTTCAGTTGTTACTTGATTTTGTCTTTTTATGATTTACAAAGTGTGTTCTGGTTTGTTCTTAGTCTTCAGTGGCACACATGCCTTTTTACAGGTGAAGAAACCAAAACTTGAAGAGAAAAGACTTAAACTATTGCTAGGGAGTGGGGGAAGGAGGAGTACGGCCAGGACTGGACGGCCTGTCTTTTGATTTCCCTCCTTTCTGGGGTGACCAGCTAGCTCATCCTGTCTTGCCTGGGCCTGTCCCAGTTTTAGCACTGGAAGTCTTGCATCACATCGATGGGTTCCCCATTTGGATTAGCTGCGTTGGATGGCCACCCTAGTCCTGTCCTTAGGTTCTTTCTGCTGTTTCTTCCTTCAGTCATAGTGGGTTAGGGTAGGAGGGAGTGCAGTGTTTCGAGGTGTAGAGGGGCTGGCTCCCATTTCAGGCAGATCAACAGCCGTTTCTGTGTGTCAGTTGTTTACAGGTCAAGGACTGCCTGTACTGGGAATGAAAGGAAGTTAAATATTCCATGAGGATGATTTGTTACATAATGGGGTATTCATGCCTGAGGATAGTGTTTTGATAATTTAGGCAGTTAAGTTTTCACCTCATTCCTGTCTTAGCTTAGCACAATTGTAATCAGAGAGAATGAGAAACACCTAGAATGCTTTTCCTATTGGAAAGGCAGTTACTCATTTACTTTTTCCCTTCTCTGTTTCTAACTATACTGTAGCAATAAAAACTTTAGGATTCACCAGCACACTGTTCTCTGGTAGCTACATTGCTGCTCTCTTCAAATGCATGTCTGTGGCACCATCACAGGTTTAATGCCCACAGAAGATGCAGCTCTAAAGTGGAATGGGAATTTGGGACCTGTGTGTCACTGAGTGATTCCTGGGGATTATTTGGAAATGTATCTAGCATTTCCCACCCAAGTGCCATTGTTGCCCAGTCGGGCATCACCTGAAGCATCGCTTAATGCCACATCACAGTTTCATTGTTGACTCCTATTGTAAAATAGTAGGAACTTGTATTTCCTGAGGATCTTAATTTGTTAGGCACAAGATGGTCACTGGTGGGACGTTTCTTCCTGAGACAAACAACTCTCGTGGTTATTGGTGGCTTATGAAGATGTGGCTGTAATGCCAAGAGTGTGACTTTTGCCTGTACAGTTACATTATTTCTCTTTCTGGATTTGGCTATTTTTGATGTTGCGCATCATAAAACAGAGTAGACATCAGATTATTTCCGGATCTGTTTAATGCCGATGCTGTTACCTTTTTACCATCGCACTCAAAATGGTGACAAGCAAAGAGCTGCCTGGGCCCTGGAGAGTGGAACAAAGTGCTCCCATTCACAGCCATAGGCCTGTGGAGTGGCCTAATGATGCTAGTAGTGGGAGAGAATGGGACTACTCCTACCACGTCTTGGTCTTCAGGGTTCCTTTCAGTCCGTGAAGGTCTGTGACTAAATACTAAAATAGAATTGTGCAAGGAGGGCAGGGACCGGGATTGGTAACGATGCCCCATTGGAACGTCTTCTCCAGCACAGTCTAGTTACACAGAGCCGAGACCCAGGGCGTGTGAGGTAAAGGGTTTTTAGTCTACCTTATTCTTAGAAGAAGTGCTTGTCATTTGGAGATTTTGAACATTGATGGTTTTGATTCTTTAGGAAGACTCCTGAAGGTAGTCATTGTCATGGATTTAAACTTCACATTCCCATACTTTGAGACTTCTGTGTGTGTGTCATGTAGCTAGTGAGCCTGGTGGACTTCCATTAGGCACATTTTGGTGTGGTTTTGTTGTCAACAAAGACAATTTTTTAATGAGATTGCTTAGGCTCTTGGGGTTTATGGACATTTTGGGGATCTTGTAGACACATCCCAGTAGATAAAGAGTATTGTGTCCTATGGATAATTTGATTTCAATGGATAAGGATTAAGTAGCAATTGGTTTTTGTTTGGCTTAATAGCAATATTAAATTTTATTGTCATGTGAATAAAAGAATGAACACTTCATAATTGCATGATAAGGAAACATGTAGGGGCTTTGTCTTTCAAAAATTTTTCTTAACAGTTTTTGCATTTTATTTTAGGCAAAAGTCAACAACTCTAGTTTAATTGGAGTGGGCTACACTCAGACTCTGAGGCCTGGTAAGCATTCTTGATAAAGTAGAGTTTTTCTGATACTGCTTTAAAAATTAGTTGTTGTTTCTTGACTTCTTAATTTTGCAAACCTTTGAAGCATACAGAATTGACAGACAAATACAATGAACACACCTTTACTTTTTGCCACAATTTTGTGTCTTCCCTTCCCCTCTTTTTTTTGCTGGGCTCTTTGGAAGTTGCAGCAGTCATGACACTTCCTTACATTCTTAAGCATGTGTATCTTAGAATAAGAACATTCTCCTGGTCTGCATAATTCCAGTACCGTTACCATACCTAAGAAAATTAACAGCGATGCCTTATTACTTAATAACCATTCACTTTCCTCACTTGTACCTGAAATGTCTTACAGTAATTTATACTTTTTCAAAGTTCACTCCTTGCTTTGGTTTAGTCTCTATAATCTGATTTACTTTACACAGTGTTTTGAACCTTGCTTTGTTTTCTAAAGCAGTATTTTTCATACTTCATTGTGCGAGGTTGGACAATTCATTTCGTGAACTCATTCTAGAAAAAGTGCTACATACCTCATTGCTGAATATCATTATGGTCACCTTTGAAGTACTCCCCTTGGGAAGCTGTGCACCAAAGCCAGTGTCTAGTTTACCCTTCAGAGCAATTTTGGAACTCTTTGCCACAGTGCACTTGTATCGGCAGCACTGTACAAACAACTTAGTAAAGTGTCATACCTTGGCAAGTTTGTGAGTTTAACTGTCAGATTTGGGGGATGATGTCAGCTCCGGTGGCCATTTCAGAAAAAGACTTCCAAAATTGTTTCGAAGGGTAGACTAGCGCTGGTGTCGCTGCTTAGCTTCCTAAAGGGAGTACTTCAAAGGTGACCGTAGTGATATTCAGCAATGAGGTATGTAGCACTTTTTTGAGGATGAGTCTGCGAACTTAATTGTGTGGCCTCATGCATGAATCTCCTGGGGGGTCTTGTTAAAATGCAGATTCTGATCCCACAGGTCCTGGATGAGGGGTTCTTTCTAACAAGCTCTTTACAGGCATGTCCAACCTGCGTCCCAGGATGGCTTTGAATGTGGCCCAACACAAATTCTTAGAACGTGAGATTTATTTGCGACCTTTTTATTTTTTTTATTTTTTTTTATTTTAAGCTCATCAGCTATTGTTAGTTTTAGTGTATTTTATGTGTGGTCCAACACAATTCTTCCACTTGGCCCAGAACAGCCAGAAGTTTGGACATCACTGAATGATGCCAGGTCTGGGATGAGGGGTTCTGTCTTTCTAACAAGCTCTTAGATGATGCCATTGTCCCTGGTTCTTGAACCACCATTTGGATAGCAGGGTTTTAAAGCACTTGGAAATTTTGCTTCCTCCAACTATAGGGATTTTCCCCCTAGACTTTGTATTTTGACTATTTTTGAAACTAAATATTACATTTAGTTTTATCTTTCCATGTCTGTATACATAATCTTTTTCTCTTTTTATTACATGCCCTTATGAATTATTTAAATGTGTTTTCCAGACATGGAGACACATCAGTCCTAGCACGCATATCCTAAGAGTAAGGCTTAGTTTTTCCTACTACAGTACCATTGTCAGAGCTAAGAAAATTAACATTAATTTAGTAATACCTAATACGTACTCTAGTCTATTCAGATTTTCCCACTTGTCCCTCAAAATGTTTGTTGTAGTTTTTCCTTTCCAAGATCCTATTATGATTGTTGTAGTCTCTTTCATTCTGGATAATATGTCGAATATTAATGTGTTTTTGAGAGCACTTTGAACTTTATTAACATTTTTTTGCTGTTACTTGATGCTTTTACTGGGGATGGTACCAGCGGAATTCTCTGGTAGCTTACATACTCTCAAGTGCCCTCTGGTGGCTGGAACTAATAAGTCATCTGACAGGCTGAGGAAAAGTGACAGGCAGGCTCTGGGGTATCGATATTAAGACTGCAGACTCATGAGGTGTTGCACACACATCACGGTTGTCTGCTTTTGTTTACAGGTGTGAAGCTTACACTGTCTGCTCTGGTAGATGGGAAGAGCATTAATGCTGGAGGCCACAAACTTGGGCTTGCCCTGGAGTTGGAGGCTTAATCCAGCTGAAAGACCTCTGGGAATGGATATCGGAAGATTTGGCCTTAATATATTTCCAGTGTGACCAGCAAGATTTTATGCCCCCCAGGAAGGCGATCAAAACAAAGGATGATCTAAACAAGAGCTGTATTTTAAGTATTTAGACAGTTACTTGTTAGCGGGTTTCTAGTTGAATTGGTTATCTAACTAGTTACCAATGCTGCAGTCGTGCAGTCACCTATACATTATTTAAATGTATTTAACTGTTAAATGTGCTACCCACCAATTATGAAATAGACCTTTATGAAAACTGTGCAATTGTGTGCATGTTTGTTTTTATGTTCCTTTTAACGTTGCATATTGCCATTGAGTGAAATGGATCAGTGGATTTAAGATGAGGTTAAAATTATTTTGTTAAATTCAACCATTAGAATTACTTTGGTATCCTAAGACATTACAAATCATGAATAAAAAAATCGTTTCTCAGCCTTTTGGCTAAGATCAAGTGTAGTACAAATTGTGAATAAAACAAGTGTACATAATTAATGGCTCCAAGTATTTGCAGAGTTAAAAATTTGATAGCTAGGGTCAACGCTCCCCGGTATCTAACAAATACTTAATTTTTCTCATGAGCATTTTGCCTTTTATCACAATCTGTGCCACAAAGTCCTGTCTTCCTAAAGTGAGTCCGTGAGTTTTAGACTACAGTAAGAGGAGATGTGCCTTTACATCTTCAGATTGTAAGTTTGTGCAAAATAACACTGGAGTGTTACTAACCCCAGGAACAGATGCAGTGGTGAAAATGAAAGCATGGTGCTGAAAAGTTAGATCCACAAACCACACCCCTGCGAGCCACTGCTGTAGAAAATGAAGTAGGCTCAAGTTAGGTAGGATGAGACTAAGTGTAGGGGAATGGTGTAAGGTGTAGACAGTATCAGTGACCAGAGGGACTGTGAGAGGGGAGTCCATACTCCCAGTGAGAGGTCATTACTCATTTTCTTCCAGCAGACACTGACTGGAACGCTTTGGGCCTAAATTTGAGACCACAGACAACACCTTCAGGTTATGGGGCCATTGGTCTTCATCTGGACTTAGGCTGAATGACAGAAATTCATACATGATTCTGGTTGAAAAACAGTGGAAAGAAGCAAGTTGGTTTTTTGTTGTTTTGTTTTTATGGGAAATAATTTGAAGGATAGGATCAAAGGTTAGCGAAGGAGATTTGTCCAACAAATTCGTAAGAGACCTGAAGTACACTTCGAAGCCTGAGAAAGCAGATAAGAAAATAATTGTACTTTGAGACTTATTACACAAGAAGTTAACATGCTGAAAATTTCCAGGTTAAGAGGAAGGTGATGAATTAGAAGCCTAAGCAGGCTCTCTATGGGGCACGATGGCCCCTTTCTGGTCTCACTGTGTTTGTCCCGTAGGACTGGCTGGAATGGCCCATGTGAATCAGACACACGTGACTTAATGGCAGAAAGTTGGAATTTGAACCAATTTGTTTGAGTCAGGACGTATTGCTAGGTAAGAAAAAACAGGAAAAGATGTCTGTGAAAGCACCTTTTGTGCTCGGCATCCATAAGAGAAGTGTGAAGTAGACCAATAGCCTCTAACTGCTGAAGGTTCTTGGGCCGGGGGAAGCCTGGCTACTGGGCCTGCTGCCCCTTAGTTAACTGGTGACCCTCATGCTGTGACGGGTTCACCTGGTCCAACACTCTGGATTGAGGTGTGGCACAGTGAGTTACCAGTTTAGCAAAGTTCTAGGTCCACCCATATGCATCTTTTATGAGTGGGAGAAAGGTAGGTTTATAGCCAGGGACCCGAGTGCTGTGTAAAATACAAGGTATATCCAAAGAGCTGTAGGATTATGAAAGTTGCCATGGGTGGGCACCTATGGCTTCTGTGGCCTTGCTTCTAGCAGCTTCCAGGTGGACTTGCACCACCTGGGCCTAACCAGGTGGTGGCACAACCCAACTGTATTCTAGGCTAATGCCATTTCCTCCTGAGGTGGTGGTGGTGGAAAGAACCCTTACTACCTGAGCCTGACCTTCCTCTAGTGTGGAGAATCTTCCTCTAGGATTTGGGAAGTTTAAATGAGAAAAATGAAGCATCTGGCTCCCTCTCAACCTCCACGCATAGATATTGGTGCTGAAAAGCCTAACTTTCTCTTCATCTTACTCTGGGGAACTTGTTAAAATTGCCATATTGAAGGTCTCCTACCTATAGGGCTGTCTGCTTCATACCTCTGGCCAGTCTTTCACCTTTCTTTGAGACTTCAGGGGGAGTACAGGATATATATGTAAGTCAACCTTGAGGTCCTTAGGTCTAAATTCAAGTGGCCTGGCTCACAGAGGTGCGGCCAAGCTGACAGTTCTGTGAAAACATGGGCAAGTGGCAAACAAAACTGGAATAACCTACTCTGCAAAGACTGTTGTCATCCCAGATACGGTCTCCCTACCAGTTCCATCTGCACTGAACAGAACTTCATTCACTTGTCCTTCCTAGGAGGGAGACCAAGGGGGGCTCTACCCAGCATCCAGTCCTCAGCACCTGTGAAGTGGAGGTGAACCTGAGGAGCTGGGGCCTCTGACCAGTGGGATATGGCAGGTCAATTAAAACTGTATCCTGCTTCTAGTCAGCTGGAGGCTTTCTGTGGTGTGGCCACAACTCTGGTGCCAGGCTAACGCTCGGGACTGCCAGGGGATGAACATCTGACCTTAACACTCCCTTTTGCTCAAGAAACTCCCTCTGCGGGCCGTCTTCCCTCCCTACCCCATTTCAGTGCCGCGTATGGAACCTCAGAAGATTGTGTCCTAGACCCCACTTTATTGAAAGATTTAAAACTCAGTGTCGATGGCTGGGGTTCCCGGATCCCCTCCATTGAGGCCATCGCTGGGGGGCAGTCTTAGATCTTAAAGGCTAAGGTGAGGCCGTCGCCCAGGGGCAGGAGGCTGATGTGGACCCTGGCATCCCGCAGGATGCGTTCGTTCAGGTTTCGCACGCACTGGGCTTCCGGGTCCCGCGGCTGAGGCTGCAACACCTCTCCTTCCCAGAGAACCTACGGAGGGGCGGGGCATCATGGGGCTTCGGAGGGAGGTGCCTGGGCAGGAGCCGGGGCAAGGGCTGGAGCAGGGGGGCGTTGGGGGATTCCTGGGGGTTCGGCTGGAATACCTTGAGGGAGGAGCTCACACGAGTACTGGGTATGGCTCTGGGGGCGTGGCCAGGGAGGAGCCAAAAGGAAAGACACCCAGCCCGAGAGGATCCTTCTCCCCAAATCTGCCTTACACTGAGGACAGCGAGGACGCCTCCGGGTCGCAGCAGCTGCAGGCACCGCTCGTAGTAGGCGGTGCAGTTCTCCTTGTCTGCGTCCACCACAGCCACATCGAAGGTGCCTGCTTCGCCCGCGGCGAGAAGCTCGTCTTGCGGGGGAGGGAGGGGCAGATGTGGCTGAGTCCGCAGGCCTAGACGCTGGAAGCCCCTGACCAGGCCAGTCCAGGCGCTGTGACCACTTCAGGCCTCTGGTCTCGAGGGCCAGCCCTGTCACCCTGAATGTGGCCGCATACCATGAGGGTGGGCGGCGCGGGTTGTCATTGTCCCAAGCCTGTCCGGAGGACCTGGTCACTAGCTCGCACCCGGTGGACCCATTTGGGAAATGGTGCCAAAACCCCTTCCACTCTGGTGCTCACCCAGGGTCTCCAGGGCGGGCTTCAATCGAAGATCGATCTTGTGCTCCTCCTCAGCCTGTGAAAGGAGCGGGGTCAGAGCCAGCATGTCCCTTCTGGAGGTGGGAGTGGCGTGGCTGTGATCTGGAGCCTTGACAAAGGAACACTCACCTGCCTCCACAGGGGCCGCCCTAGCTCCGGGGGCCCCGGGTTCACCTCGCAGGTCACCACACGCCCGGCCGGGGGCAGCGCCAGGGCCAATGCTAGGGCTGAGTAGCCTGTGAAAGTTCCTGGGGACAGGACACGGACGGGCTCAGGCTACAGT
Organism: Lyroderma lyra; assembly: GCA_004026885.1. NCBI lineage: Eukaryota > Metazoa > Chordata > Mammalia > Chiroptera > Megadermatidae > Lyroderma > Lyroderma lyra. The sequence continues at coordinate 918 of PVJL010000987.1, read as the reverse complement.
GGGGAGATGGCCAGTGACTTCGGCCCCCCTAGTGACTGCGGCCGCGCGCCCTACCCAAGTCCAGTGCCTTCTTGGCCTTAATGAGCCGCGCCAGGTTGGCCAGAAGCTGGGCCTGCTCACAGGTCATCATGGAATGCCCCTGCGGCTGCTCCAGAGTCAGCTGTGAGTGGTAGGAGAGGGTCGGAGAGGGTCGCACCAACCCTGCCAGTCACCCAGCCCCACCCCAGGTTCAGGACCTCCCTCGTGGGCGTAGCCTAGGGGAACGCCCTTCCCAGGGAACGCCCACCGCGCTGGGGCTGCGGAGCAGAGAAGCGCGGAATGCTAGAATTGGTCACCGCCCAGCTCAAGGTCACGCGGCCACGTGGGATTCGCAGGGCCGGAGATGGGAGCCTTTTCCTGCCCCAGGCCCTGCTGACCAGCCGCAGGCTCCGCAGTGCTGGATGCTCGCGCATGGAGCGGCTCAGCAGATACTGCCACAGGGGACTGTCCTCAGGGGGCAGTAGGCGCTTCTCTCGACGGGATCGCCATGGAAGGCACCGTTTCCCTGCCGGGGAGAGGGTGCTGGGTCAGGGCCTGGGACTCCAGGGCGCCAGGGGTGAGCCTCAGCCGCAGCCAGTCTTGGGGATTCGCGGGCTCTACTCCCGCTCCTGTCCGGCTTGCGGGGGGTTTGCGAAGGGTGCCGCGGACTCGGCCCTACTCACCCAGGAAGAGGCCGGTAGCGAAGGCGGCGCCCAGAGCGGCCGAGCCCAAGGCCAGCGTGGCGGGCATAGAGAGCCGGGGCATGGGCTGGATCATGGCGCGGGCAGGAGGCGGCGGCGGCAAGGTCACTTGTGCTGGAGCTACCGGGACCGCGCTCGGACCCTTGGGCTCTCCCTGCTCCTCCGGGTCCGGGTACTGCCCGCGGAGTTGCGGCCTTGA